>JABSTQ010000240.1:0-369782 GCA_013358835.2 Ixodes persulcatus
AAATGTATTAAGCGCACGCCAGGGTTGTGGCCGTGTCACGGTAGCCTACGGTAACGCAATGCAAGGACTGCATAGTAACGGCATCGGCATGTTCAGGGGTTTTATTTATTGCTCTACAAACGAAACAGCCGCCTCGGTGGCTCCGGCGAGAGCGTCGGCCTACGGATCCCCATTGCGGCGGGTCGAATCCCGGCCGAGTTGCCCGCTATGAAGGAGGCTTATTGCGGAGAAGAGCCGTGTAACCGAGCTTTCGGTTGCACGTCAAAAGTCCCCAGGTGGTCCAAATTAATCCTCAGTCCTCCTTTGGGCCGGGGACGTGCCAGATGCCCGTCGTTGTTTGGCACGTAAAAACCCCCAAATTGCTCTACCAAACGAAACGTTCAAGTGTCGTATTATTCGCATTGTCAAGACAGGCCTCAACAAAACTGCCTGTTCTAAGCACACCTCACGGTCGGCACACAGACGCACTTAAAAATGCTACAAGCATTTCTTCATTTGCCTTTGTGATTAGCTGAAAGCAGGTATGCGTAGTATCTTTTGAAAGCGCTTCCAGCCAACTGTAATGTTTCTTGTCACGGCCTTTCAGCGCATAAAATATGAACCCACTCCCAACCTCTATCGCTCGATGCACTGTTGCACAAGCAGCTCCCTTCTACTTTCCGGAAAGAGTAAACTTTTCGTAGATAATACGCAAGAGTTTTGCACTACTAAGGAGAGCTTTTGCCGTCACGTTGAGCAAAGATTCTGCTGGTGACCGGAGGACCCGAAATCCGCAGCATATGCGATCTACGAAAAGTTCCCAATGAAATGAGTCATCCCAGTAACCTTGTGCAGTGCTGTTGCAAAGCGGACCACAGCAATTCATTTTAACGCATTCGCTCGTTGAGTGAAAACTGCATGATGCTTGAAAACGCCGACCGAACAGCCGCACCAAGCGCGACGATCCATTCCACCGTCTCGCCGCCGTCCCTGCTCCTCTGGTTTTTCGATCGTCAGCTAGAGGGTGATCGGCGGGCTGGATGCGAATAGCCAATATTATCCAGTTAAAAGCATTCAAATCTATACACGCTCAATTGCATAAAGTGTCACTAACAGTTGCCTATAGCCATGTATAGCCATTTCAAGCCGATATAATAAATACAGTGCTTATCGCCGATAATAGCAATTTGAGGTCATTTTCATCCATGAACACCGAAATAAGACTTGTCAACTATATTCACGAATAGCCATTAATAGCCATTGAAGCCAATCTGGTAAAAAATAGATGACAATAGTGGAAATAGCCACATGAAGCCATTCATGTGTGAAGACAAGGAAATAGCTAATAATTATAAATACTAGTCACTATTGCCACTTGTAGCCAATTCATGCCAACGCGGTCAGGAATCGAGGCTTATAGTCAATAATTGCCAATTTACCCCAACATAGATGCCTATAGCCAATAATAGAGAGTTGAGGTCAATCAAGTGCGTACAAACTCCAAGTGCATAAATTACCAATAATAGTTCCTGATAGCCATGTATAGCCATTTCAAGCTGATTTGTCCAAGAACTGCCCATAGCCAAAAGTAGCCACTTGAATCTATTACAATGTCAATGATAGTCAATAATCTTCATTCTAAACCAATTTAATGCGATTTTGTTAATAAGAGATGCTAATTGCCAACAATAGCCACTTCAATACATTTTTATTCATAAGTATTGAAATAGCAAAACATTGCGACTAATAAGCACTAATCGCAATTTTTTGCCGATTCAAGCCAACCAGGTCAGGAATGAATGCTTTCACGCAATAATAGCTCATTCAAGCCGACCAGGTCAATAATAGATGCCGATAGCCATTGAGAGGCCAGTTGAAGTAAATTAAATCTATGAACCCACCAATTGCATCAAATGTCAGTAATGGGACTGAAGAGTGAGAGTCATGTATAGCCATTTCAAGCCAATATTACCAAGAACATATTGCAATAGCCAATAATACTCACTTGAAATTAATCCTACCCCGGAAACACCAATGCCTCAGAGGTGGGAAGAATAGTTGCTAATAGTTATTCATAGCCAAGTGCAACTAATCTCGTAAAGAAAAGTTCTCAAAAACCAATATGGGCCAATTGAAGCCAATCTCACCCATAAGAACGCGAGTAACACAATATAATTATAATGTAGCTTATAATAACTACTGGAAGGTGACCTAACGTATAAATAGTCAAATAACTTGAAATAATAACTCATAAAACTGAAATAGGCACTTGCAACAAAAAGAGAACCGAACACTCGCGACAAAGCCAAGCGCCCGCTTCCTTTTCTCACCTTTTCTTTTAATTAGCTGCTCTCTCCCGCTCTTTGCTTGGGGAAGCAAGGAGCTTGCTCGTGTCACGGAGCAGAGCGCTACTCTATGCCTGAACGCGTAATGTCCCCAAGGCGGGAGTTACACGGAGGCACTCAAGGAGGAGGTTCGGGCTGCCACTGGTGTCTAATCGGTGAGGAGACGAGTGCTGCGTCAGCGTTTGGCTGGTCATTAGCTTGTCGACTTCCGTTGCCGGCACCTATTAGATTTGGTTAGGTGCCAGCCATATAACACATTCTGTGTCAAAAGAAAGAGCGAAGGTCTTCAAAGGAAGGACATCAATGAGATAGCCGAATTCAGTATCTCCGAGCGCAGTCGAAGGCACAAACATCCAGAACCACGTATGTACATGCACGCTAAAAGCGCACGTCACTGGGCCTTCTCTGTACACGTTTGATTTGGCGATGATACGAAATGTAAAGAAACACGACGAAAACCCCAATGTTGCGTTTTTGCCACCGTTTGAGTTGGTCTATCAGCTCGTAGCGTCAACCTAGTATAGAATACAAACAGCCAGACGCACAGACAAAAAGTGCAGTGTTGGATTAGTTTAGCCGGTGACTGACACGCGTTAAAAATGATGAACGCCGGGACGTTGCGTTCTTAGCCATTTTAGCACTGTTTGTCCACTGCGTGCATTGAGAAAAAAAAGACGCGCGGGCATTTTTTAAAGGGACGCATTTAGCGTAGGTAAAATCTGGCCTCCTGTGAAAAATTAGTTTAAACGTCATGCCCTAGAAAATGCCTGTCGGGACAAAACGCGTGAACTTAATAAACGAGCGCTATTGTGACATTATAAAAAGTAATAATAACCTTTTCTACTTTTATACTTCTAGTTAAAAACAAACAATTACGCTTGGATGGTATGTTTTTAGCAAAAGTAGATGCATTGCGTCTAATGAACTAATAAAACTGAATTATATGTTTGGCTGCCCTTCCGTTGCAGTCCTACGCCCACTATCGTAACAAGATGTGCGGAAGAAAATGTGATAACTGCAGTCAGATGGCAAACTGATATGTGCTCGAAGCCAAATCGGACTCTTTTATCCCAGGCGATTTCTAGAAAATGCATTGTCAACAAAAAGCCTCAAAATGCTTTCTGTTAAGATTGTCTAAGATAGTACCTACTAACTAATTTCCAGCATGCCGGCCATGATCATTGATCCCAGTTCTTTTTGGTCTAAATCAAGCTTCATCTCTCCACAACCGCAATGATGTTGAAAATAACGTCAAAGAAGCGGCCATGCTGGATCGCTGTGGTATGTGATCGGTGTCAGGTTCCTTGTGGCAGATATTACATTTCAGAAAGAAATATCCTGCGTGGCCCAAAATAAAGACCGTATTTGATGAAATTTCCAACATTCTTTTTTTTTTATTATTGACTTGGGAAGGCATAATCGCGGCAGAACTCATGACCCTTGTTGTTGGATAATAAGTTTTAGCGTCGCTGAGATTCAACTCTTGTAGCTAAGGATTGCATAGGTATCTACTTTACATGTCCGTATCTACCCCACCGTAAATAAGACTCCTGGCTCTTTTTTACCACCATCGGGCCATCGATCTGAAGCCTGGCGTCATGCACGCCATTCAGCGGAGCTGAGCACAAACATCGTAGCGGAAAGGGGCTTGATTAACGACACTGTCCTGAGATCGCTCCTAATGTGCCCATGAATAATTCAAGAACATCGTTGTGGTGTCTCGGGTGTCGAGCGAGAAAGACGTCGTGGTCATCGCTCACGTCACTTTCTCGTTCTGTACGTGCAGCCTGCCTCAGCACTCCCAGAAATGCACGAATTGTCACAAGAACCGGCTTCCGCATTTGTATGGTTTATATCTCAGATGAACTGCGGACACTAATAGCGCTACCTGCACTGTAAAAAAATGTTGCCCCATTTTGCGGGAAAAGTTGCCGGTTCAATATTGCCGACATGTTTTCCGTAATCTAGAAACTATAACCTTTGTAAACTAAGGCATATAATTTAGTAAATTGACGGAATGTCCGTAGCTCACTTTACGGGCAGTTATTCGTTTTTCTACTTTACTGGAAAAGTTGCCGGTTCAATATTTCCGACATGGTTTCCGCAATCTAGAAACTGAAACCTCTGTGAAAAAAAAGACATATTTCGTAAATGACGGAACGTCTGTAGCCCACATTACGGACAGCTATCCGTAGGAAATATGAAAGCTCTTCGCACTAAATAACGCAGCACTATACCTCTCCTCCTTAAATAAGACAAAAACTACGAGCCATCCGTACCGCCTGCACCTCCGATACATCAGGCGACTGCCCTCGCTAAGCTCTAGCTTTGCCAGGGGTATCCCCGGATGTATCGGAGGGGCAGGATTGGTGCCGATGGCTCGTAGCTATAGCCTTCAAAAAGACAGAAAGGTAGTGCTTCATTACTTATTGTGAACTGCTTCCATGTTCAAGTAAGCCGAAGTCACATGAAACTTTGGGGTACAGATTGATATGGAGAGTTCATAGCTCTGCCATTGAATATATTAACTTGTAAAATTTTTCATCCTTTGACAAAACATACAAGAGTTCATGTTTTGCGAAAGAAAAAGAGCACACGACCTGTACTACCCATTGCCAGGATTTTGTTTGTGTGAGATTAGCTGTTTCTATACATGACAGTTGAACAAACGAACAAATAAAAAAGTTTCGTCACAATACCTTTATTGAAAGAAGGCAGGCCTTGCTTTAAGTTTGGAGAAATGTTACATTATAGTTCTCCTCGCGCTGGCCGTCTAGATGCACCTCCATGCTTGTGCTTATTCTTCAATTGAAGACTTCTTCAGTATTTTAATGGTGCATGTAAGGGCAGCTTGAAATAAAGAGCAGAATAATATTCGCATCAATACACAATCACAACAAATTGTATATGACATACATGTTTAAAGTCAGCGACCCACGTCCTTACCAACTAGCCCAGCTATCCACCTTTCTACTGTACATTACATATAAAACACTTCCATAAATTGAACCAAAGTAAAAATTTGTATTGATTTTCATACCTAATACAACAAGTGCTTCAGAGTAAAACTAGCAAATTAAAATTGCATAGTCATTCAGTGATATTAAGCTCGTTGAATTGAGCCAGATCTCCGTGTGTATACAGCAGGCTCGCGATATATTAAACTTGGTTATTTAGCACTTCTGGTTAAGTAAAACAAATTTCAAAAATTGGGTTGTCCCGCTACGTTTTCAATGTATTCATAAGCCACTTAACTCGAACGGCGTTTTCGTGTAGTTCATACTATTTGTTTTCACAGCCCCGTAGAGCGCACTTCTTTCCGAACACCGTCGCACTGCGGAGAAGCAACACCCGTGGAACTTGCTTCCGCGGGTGCTGCTTTTCCGCATTGCACTAGTGCTCGGCAAGAAGCTCTCAAAGGGGCTAAAGCAGAGCAGAGCCGTATACAGTAAACTCTCATTTGAAAAAAAACGTCGGTTTTGCAAATATTTCAGAACAACGAACTTAAAAATAAAATAAAATAATGCCCGTTTTTTATGCTTTTTACGCAAAAATGTTTTAGTTAAACAAAACACGAATTTCAGAATAGCAAATATTTCAGTTCAACGAACTTGATCGGCGGACCGAGGATTATATTTGCAATCAGTTCAACGAAGTTTTGTGCTCTGCAGTGCTGGCGTAGCCGATGCCCGCCGCCCCGCCGCCGCCCCCGCCGCCGCCCCCGCCTCTGCAGCGGCAGTGTATGATCGCTGGCGTTTACAGCGCCGCCGAGGCAAGCGGTGGTGCGGTAGACAAAAACGAACCACGTGGTGTCTGTTTTATCTTTGTAATCGTTTCCTTTCGGCCATCTTAGTTTTGAGTAACAATGGCAGGATGGCAGTTTGTGCACCCACTTTCGTAATGAGTACGATGAAACGGAAGTGGTTGTCTTTATTAGAGAAGCTCAAAATCCTTCAGCGTCTGGACAACAGTCAAAGGCAAGTGGACGTTGCGAAGAACTATGGGATTCCGCCGTCGACGTTGTCAACGATAGTTAAGCAAAAGTCGAAGCTTGAAGGAGAAACTGCGTTCAATACCAACAGGAAACGACTCTGCACGGGATATTTCAAGCCAGTGGACGATCCCGTTGTGGTATGGCTGCGTCACAGCAACAAGATGTGCCAGAGTGAGTGCAAAAAAACATAGACTCTCTGGACAGCTTTTTTACTTCATGAGCTTTAAGAGCGCCGGTGCAAATGAAAATTATAATTTTTTTTTCAAAATTAGAAAGGCAGAAACGTAACTCTTATGCACTTTGCATAACTTTATGTACATGACTCCATAAATTGCATTTTACACTTTTGACTCGATGTATGCTGTGCCGTATACTGTTTCATATTATAGTGAACATATTCAGTTTCGTGTATTTCCGTTAAGTGAACTATTTCCTTGGGTCTCTTTAAGTTCGCTCAAGTGAGAGTTTACTGTATAGAGATCTTGGTCAATGAAAGCAGCGGGCAGAGCCAGGTCGTGCACCAAACGCAGACAGAGGGTTTGACAAGCTCTCTTGGCCAACCAGAAGCCGAAAGAATCAACTAACCATGCTAGCGAGAAACAGTTTTAATAAGTGCGTAAGGGTTAAATGCAGTAACTCTTCATAATTATGGGACACGCAATGTTTCGATTATGGTCATGCAAGAAGATGTGAGAAACGAATGTGCCGCTTGATTTCTGTTTGGCTCAAACCGAGTCTGACCGCGTCGACAGCGAATTCCCGGTGCTCGGCGGATGGATTACGTTCATTTTTCTGCTGGTCGCGCATGCATTTTATATCGTCTATATCTTTATGTATCTTCTACCGTAATGTAGCCTGACCGTGATCGAAACATCATGTGCACCATATTCCCTGTCACCGACAGTTACTCCGACGCACTTATTATTTTGTTTCTCGCAATCATCGCCAGGGTTTAATGCGCGGCTTATGGTTGGTCTCATTTGCATTTGTAAAAACACTCTGGAACACACCCAGCCCACCTTCGGCCAATGGCGCCTCCTCGTTTGCCTCGTATGCATTCCAATGAATGGTTAAGCTCTCTCTATATACGTCTCTGAAGCAGCTAGAGGACACATGAGCGACAGAAACGGGCGCTGCGCGGCAGTTGTCACAGCAACTTGCGCGGACGCTGCGATGTGGAGGCCTGGCTTTACCTCACAGCTTTCACGCAAGTTGCTATAAAAAGTGCAGTGCAACGCCAGTTTTCATTACTCATGGGTCCCCACTTAATATTTTGTAATCGACAACTTTTTTGCTGGTTGAACAAACTTAATTTTGTTTCAAGGTGTCATGTGCTGTTTAAAAAGTCCTTGATAAACAACATTTTTGAGGGTTGAATTAACTTGCGTCATAAATTTCACAAATGTTTGATAAGTGTCATACCTGCTTATGATTACTAGGCCTGTGTAGAGGAAATAATCAAACATATGTATTATATGTGCGGCCATTTATATAGCAAATCATAATTTAACTTGCAACATATTTAGATAAACTTCTGATAATTCAAGCTTTTGATATTTGTGGCGTCCTGAAGTTTGAAATAATGAGAGTCTACTGTACGTCACATACAAATGAATGGTTTGGCTTTTTGGGCTTAATGGAATGCGAACCTTTCTCCACTGGCAGTGCATTAAAATCGAAATAGTACAGCAATGTGTTTGCTCTAGTTTTGTGCACTGACAGAGGCTTGTGGAACTAAGTCCAACTAGCATTAAGGGGAAGGTGAAGCACTTTTTAAGAAATATGAGCTGGGTGAGGACTTACTTTGTCCCATGAATTCAGTAATCTCACTAAACTTGGGCGAAGATCAACATAAACTGCAATTATTTTTGAAAAATATGTGCAGCGATTGCAGCAGTTCATGCAGCGAGTCTCTCTTCCACCTGTAATCTGTCCAAAGCGTCGTGACGTCATTGCTGGCATTCCCAAGTCAGCCTATTGGTAAGCAAGGGTTATCGGACCCTGCTGATGACGTCACTTATGCTAGTTTTTATCTCCGTTCTCGTGCTCCGCTTTGTTCGGCGTGCCGCAACCTGCAGGGCTACGTCGAAATATTAATTATCGATTACGACGTTCCAGCTAACAAGATTAAAAGAAAACTTGTGACACCATTTTAAAGGTGCCTACATTAAAAAAATTATATTTTTTTAACTCGGGGACTTTTTTTTTAAGCACGCTGTTTATGCAGTGCTTCATTAACCTGAAATACCATACCCGTTTACACCTTAAAAACCGTAGTAAAACAATATTTTCCACACCAGTGCTAAATTAGAACAATGAGAGCAAAGACGTTTCGTTAAGAGGTACTCACCTGATATTCATCTGTGGAATCAGTATTGACCAGCAATGACTTGTTCCTCCCCGAACTGAAGAGCTGGCTCTGTTGGGCATCCCTCAAGTAAAAGACGAGAGTCCCTGACTAAGTGGTACAGATAATTGGAGACAAGGTAGGAGTCAAGGTGCAACCGTCTGACATTGACGTTGTGCACCGCGTGCCAACGAAAGAACGCGGTAGGACGAACGTTATTGTACGGTTTGTGTCCAGAACAGCACGAGATAACCTTATGCAAGCAGCAAGAAAAAAACGACTGACCACTCGCCAAATTGGATTTGCAGATGAAGCTCCAGTCCATGTCAATGGCCACTTGTGCCCAGAATACAAGGCTCTACTCGGCATGGCGATCGCCAAAAAGAAAGAAAAACATTGAAAACTCGTGTGGGGGGTCGCTCAGTCATAAATTCTGGCGAAGAAGGCGGAAACCGCAAGCGTCGTGCACATTGTCTCCCGAGATGACCTTGCCAAGATTGTTTAAGCTGCTTTCAAGTTGTGTCGCTGATAAGGGATCATATTAGGTTCAATGCATGGCGCACAATTCGACACTCTCAACCTCCTTCACTGCAATGTTAGGAGTCTTAATCGGAATTGTGACACACTAACAGCCTTGCTAACTCCGCTGAAATTTCGAAGTGGTATAATAGGATTGTCAGATACATGGTTGAAAGGTGATGAGATTGTAAACCTGCCAAGCTACAAATTGTCATCATTGCCAAGGGCAGCTGGTTCGAGAGGGGGGGCGTGGCGTTTTGTCTATGAGAAGGAAGAATGTATAAAAGAGTGGGTGAAATAACAGAAATAAAACTGGCGAATACGAGAGGTTATTCATTGAAATGGAAACCGAAGTCACTTTGGGCGTGATTTACAGGCCGCAGGCTCTCGAATACAGTCGTTTTTGATAAAGCTGGAAGATGTACTTCAGCGCTTTTCTGCCAGCAGTAAGAAAGCCATACTATGTGGCGATTTTAACATAAACACAGCTGACTGCTCTGGTAATGCATATCAAAACCTTATAGCTTCATATGGCTTTCATAATCGTATCATCGACCCAACCCGAGTGACCCATACTTCCTCCTCTTCAATCGACCATATTTTGTCAAACTTAGATACGGAATCAATAGATGCCGGTGTTATCACCGAAAACGTTGCAGACCAGTAATGGTCTGCAACGTTTAGTATGTGGATCGGGCTATAAAGGCAAAACTGGAGGCGACGGCACCCGGGTGCCAGGTATTCAGGTACGTAGATGATTATCTTGTGCTCCACCAGGAACAGACCAAACCTGAGCCCATTCTCAAAGCATTCACATCAAGCCCCGCCGGCCTCACGTTCAAAAAAGAGGACCCGGTAGGGGGAACCCTTCAATTTTTAGAACTACAACTTAGTCTCCGATCCGGGGGGTTGTGCTGGGAATTCAAACAAGGATCAGAAAAACCAGTTCTCCCCTTCACCAGCGCCCACTCAAAAACAGTCAAGCTAGGCCTGGTTAAGTCCCTCGTGAAGACTGCGCGATCTAGATCCTGCCCTCATCTAGCCACAAACAGCGTTATCCTCCAAATAGATAGATTGCGGAAAGCCGGCTATCCAGAAGACCTTCTGACGAATATTCTCAAGAGGCTTATTACCTCCTCCAACACACCTCCCTCTACACCCCGACCCCGCCGAAAACAATTCGCCGTCATTCCATACACGCACAACACTTCACATCGCCTCAAGGCGCTCGCCTCACGCTTCGACGTAGGAGTCGTCTTCAAGTGCAAATTCAAACTGAAGCAGATGTGCCGTCAGGTCAATAATCCTTCCCCTCCAAATCCCTGTCCCAAGAAACATGAAAAGCAGTTCGTCTCTTGCCGGAGAGAGAGAATCTATTCCATTCCTTTCTCTTGCGGGGGAGAATATATCGGGCAAACGGGGCGGTGCCTAAATGACCGCCTGAGGGAGCACTTCCGAGAGACCGCCGACCCCAGCGAGGATTCGGTGCATCCGATTGCAGCACATCGCCGCACATGCGGAGGATGTGAGCCAAGGTTCAAGAAAACGCGCCTGCTCAGGGCGCCATCCTCAGAGGTTCGGCAGGGAAGTTATCGAATCTTTTGCGATAAAAAACTCCGGAGTCAATGTCTCTTCCCCATCGCTAGCCCTCTCTGATAGAGAGATAGATTATCTTAGCCAAGAGCTGTCCGGGGTGATTAGACGACCTCGGTGAGCGGCCCGAACCCTACGGGTAGACGCACCCATCTGCCTCTCCCACCCGCCCTTCCTTCCTCTTACCCCCCACCCCTCTACCTCTGCCCTTTCCCCCTTTCCCTAAGTGTGCGCAGGGGACCCTGCTTTCGTACTCCTTGAAATAAACTTTGTTGTGAGTTGAAAGAATGTAGTCGTCTGTGTTTCGTCCTCTCTATGTTTTATACTTTCTGTGATCTAGTTGCAAACCACTTTCCCGTCTATATCATTGCTCCTAACCCTCAGTCCCTGTCTCATAGGCCACTTCCGTGTAATATGCAAAGGGTACATTTTGAGAAAACCAGACAACTTATACTAGAAAAAGACTTCACTCAAACCGTAGTCAGTGATATTAACTACGGCTATAAACAGTCTTCCGATTCCTTAAAGTGCAGCTGTGTTAAGGTAAACCTTAACTCTCGTAGAATTTCTTATTTTACGCACCCTATTTGCCCTTGATTGACCCCAGAAATACTGGATGTAATAAAGCTAAGGGAGCACTTCCGACAAAAGATGAGGGAAAATAGGGATAGTAGGTACTACAATAACAATACAAAGTTACATGCCACCTATCACTTGCCTTAATGCGGAAACAAAAAAAAAAGTATTACAGCAACCGCATCTTGCAAGCAAAAGGAAATTCGAAAGAAATATGGAACATCATTAATTTTGTTACGAAATCATCCCAGAAATGTCGCGTAGTACCTGACCTCTGCGTTCTAAATTGTAGCCAGGCAGTTCTCGCAGAAAAATTCAATGATATTTTATTAACATAAGCA
Source organism: Ixodes persulcatus (assembly GCA_013358835.2). Lineage (NCBI taxonomy): Eukaryota > Metazoa > Arthropoda > Arachnida > Ixodida > Ixodidae > Ixodes > Ixodes persulcatus. The sequence goes on from JABSTQ010000240.1 coordinate 11,695, forward strand.
GCAATGTTATACGTACCTAGTGTTGGCCAAAATGATGATGTTTTTTCGCCTACGCCTTTGAAAAATAGCTTTATCTTTAAAGAAATAAGTAGAGAAGAAATTATTCATATTACTAAAGAAATGTCCTCGAACAAAGCCGTAGGGCATGATGAGATATATGTTATTATACTGAAGGCCAATATCGATATCTTGAGTGAACCATTGCAAAAAATATTTCATCAGTCATTTTTCAGTGGTGTTTTCCCAGATGAATTAAAAGTTGGTAGAGTTGTACCTATCTATAAAGTTGATGATCCCAACTCTGTGGAAAATTATCGCCCAATTACAATTTTACCCGCCATTGATATTTTGTTTGAAAAATTGATAGCTAATAGAATATTAGAATTTATTGAAGAATACCAAACACTGGCATCACAGCGACATGGCTTTCGCAAAAATGGTTCTACTAACACCGCAGTTCATTCTGTAACCGAGATAATAAACCAAGCTTTCGATAAGGGTCAGATTACCATAGGTGTATTTCTAGACATTCAAAAAGCCTTTGATTGCGTAGACCACAGCATTTAGCTGAATAAGCTAGAGCGTTATGGGTTCCGAGGTCCGGCAATTCCGTTCTTCCGTAGTTATTTAGCAAACCGGAAGCAATTTGTAGACATATTTAACGAAAAGTCAACCCTTAAAGACGTGAAGGCTGAAGTGCCACAGGGCTCTGTTCTGGGTCCTATTTTATTTTCTTTATATGTAAATGACTATGCTAATTCAATTACCCAGGCAAAAACAATACCGTATGCTGATGACACAGAACTATTAATCAGCTGCAACTTGGTGGCGGAAGCCGAAACCCTTGCAAATGAATATCTTGCGAGAACGTTAAGGTGGTTAAACGCCAATAAATTTGTGCTAAACATTAAGAAGACGAAATTCATTATTTTTTCTTCACGTCAAGAGCATTTATCTAACGTGTGTAACCTGCAGGTGAGTGACAAAACTCTCCGCCAGGTTGACACATATAAATACTTAGGTGTAACATTAGACTCAATACTCATCAATGCATTGGGCACATTACATAGAAGCAGTCTGCAAGAAGCTATCTTTTGGATGTTTTACACTGATTCAAGCACGAAAACACTTTAACAAAGCAACACTGCACCTAATTTACTTTAGAATTTTTCACCCGCATTTAACCTACTGCGTCGAGTCATGGGGATACACTTACGTATCGTACTGCACACATATTATTGTATTACAGAAACAGCTGTGCGCATAATAGCATCAGCACCGAGAACTACCCCGTCTTCGCCAATTTTTAAAGAACTTAACACCATGCGCTTTATTCAAGCTAGAGATCACAAACTTGCAATACTGGTCGAAAGGTTAATATATACGAACACTCCGTACCACTCTTTATTCTGAGCTTTCCTAATAGAAATACAAGGCATGCTAACAATTGTAGCCTTAACTTGCCTAAAATATCTAACACATATGGATGTCGAAGCCTTCCCTTTATTGGGGCAAAAATATGGAATAATCTACCTCACTCCATAAAACGTCTGGCACAAAATGAACAATCAATAAAAACCTATATAATGTCTGATATTTATAGTTCACCTAGCTGAATCTTTGTTCGTTTTGTTGAACATAATATGTACTCATGTAGTTTCTTTATTCCCTGTATAGGTCCGAAGTTTTATACATTTGTTTTGTTTCGAATCTTTGTTCGTTCTGTTGAACATAATATGTATTCATGTAGTTTCTTGACTCCCTGTATAAGTCCAAAGTTTTATACATTTGTTTTGTTTCGCATCTTTGCTTTAATTCGTAATTTAGCACTCTTGCATTTTTAGTGTATTTATCGCATTGTTCCTGTCTTGGATTGAAAACAAAAATGCACATTTTTGTATGGATCCAAAACTAGCCTTGTGGCTATGGATCCAGATGCCATTCACAGCATTTGTTCATATGAAATTTGCGAAATAAAAACCTTCTTCTTCTTCTTAAAAAGAAAAGTAATGTTCACCTTCATGTACATATTTGTACACATGGAAGGAACACAATATATTGTTAAAAATTTGCAATCCTTTTGATCTGCAAACTTTCCTGTTCAAGGCTAACAGGAGCAATTTACGACACTAGTGCTCAATCAAAACAATTAGAGAATAGTTGTTTCTTTAAAGTAAAACATTATCTAAAATTGGGAGTAACTTTTACCTTCAAAGTGCCATAATGCATTAAATGCAGTATTTAAGAGATCTTTTTTATTTTGTTCATTTTATTTTAAACTGGATGTGTGTAATAGGTCAGATGACGTCAGATCACGTGAAATAAATTTTTCTGCCATATTTAGTGGGGAAGCTGGATTGGTGCATAGGTCACGCTACATCCATTTTCCGCTGAATTTAGCAGGAACCTTATTTTGTATGTAGGCCACGTGATGTCAGATCACGTGACATAGATGTTTGTGCCAAATGTTGTGGGAAAACCTAATTGGTGCAGAGGTCACGTGACATCATTTTTTTCGCTAAATTTAGCGGGGAACCTGAATTTGTCAGTAGGTCACGTGACGTCAGGTCACGTGAAATAAATTTTCCCGCTAAATTTAGCAAGGGAGCTGAATAGACCTATTGCTAAATTACCGAAGCATCAAGAAGAATGCAGAGATTGGTGTTCCACGCGCCGCACGTGCTGGCCTCAGCAGTAGTAACCTTTCTAAAGCGAATGCCTAAAACAAATTGCATCTTGCACGCGCGTTCGTCAACGCTTTATTTGGCTTATTTACTTCGAGTCTTTTATACGGCGAAGGCGTGCGCGTGTGGCGCGTGGAACACCAATCCCTGCATTCTCCATGATGCGTGGGTAATTTAGCAATAGGTTTATTGGTGCAGAGGTCAGATGACATCAATTTTTAGCTAAATTTAACGGGAAACTGAATTGCCGCATAAGTCACGTGACGTCTATTTGTTCCTCTAGATTTATCGGAGAGCTGGAAATTTTTTGTAGGTCTCGTGACATCAATTGTCCTGCTAAATTTAGAAGAGAAAATGAACTTATGTAGAGGTCACGCAACAACAATGTCCCCGCTAAATTCAGCGGCCGATGCACAGACGGAGCGACATCATAATGGGATTGGAGAGTAACGTTAAAAAGCACTTCATGTTAAAAAAAAACCGGCTCACCTGATGTACCTCTTTGGAAACAGGTTTTGACAAGCAAAGAATTATTGCCCCCAGGACTGAACGGATGTTTCAGTATTGCTTCCTGCACAAGCAATTAAAGTGAAAGAACGCAAGCACCAAACTTTTCGTGCCATTCTCCGCCCCCTACTTTTCTTTGCACTTAATATATTTCATTCCTTGGCAAATCCTAAATATTTCGAAGTGCTTATCCTATGTCTTTCTGTTAGAGCCTGGTTCATACTGCAGACACTTGACTGTGTGGGTAACCCGGAGCAATCTTTGCTCGTCGGGACACCTTTACTTTCACCCCATCCTGTTCTTGAAAGCAGAAACTCCTCTTCCTTGACCTAGGTCATTAAGGACTTTTCATAGTTCATACACAAGAGGTTGGCATTGCCAATATACGCTCATGTCTTCACTTCGAGCATGGATTAAGCATACGTCTGCAATCCGCACTGTCTGATCTACGGAAAGTTCCTGCTATACCAGGGATCGAGCCATTTCATTGTCAGAGGAGCAGGCATTCTTTATAAAAACTTCCTTGGATTGCATTGTTGCAAAGAACAATTGTTCTTTCTTAATTAGGATCAATTGATCATATTAAGATAATTGTCAAATAAGGGCAGATTCACACGATGGATCGAACCACAATTTTTATCCACGGACTGTTTGTCACGTTTCCATCATGCCTGATATTTCTGCGATTTGCGCCTAGTCCGCGGACGCGCAGACTGTAAGGGCAGACTGCCTTTTCAGTACTGACATGGTAACCCTGGAGCTGGGCAAAAAGTAGGGACGTAGGACAGACACGAAACTCCAAAAAGTTGGAGTGTTGTGTCTGTCCTTTGTCCCGTCCCTTCTTTTCCCCGGCTCCAGGGTTACCATGTCAGTATTGAACCAGCTCGTCTGCACCCTTGCTTTACGTAGTTGCCTTTTCATACGCAGATTTTTGGCGGGTGAGTAACTGTAAAAGCGTTTACGGTAGAGTACCAACAGCGCAGCAATAATTTTTGTTTTCGAATGAGCCAAACAAAAATTGTGCACCACTGTGTTTTGTCCGTTCACTGTTTCATATTGTCGCGCCATTCTTATTTTCCACTCGTGAAAGAAGCTGCAAAAACTTTGCACAGCTGACACACCACAGGTTCAGGTACTCCTCCGGGTCGGTGTCAAGAAGCTTCTGTCAAGACGTGCCTAGCACGCTGCAATCCTTCCTGCACGTCCACCCAGTTTTCCATCCAGCAAAACCTTTCTTACTATTGTAATGTGCTGAAGAGTGGTGCACAAGCAAGCAGTGCGTAAAGGCAGACGCCTCGGTGGCTCCGAGGCGAGAGCGCTGGCCTATGGATCCCCATGTGGTGGGTTCGAATCCCGGCCGAGGTGCTCGCAATCTGACGGAGGCTTATTGCGGAAGAGGCGCCGTGTAACCGAGCCTTCGGTTGCACGTGAAAATATCCCCAGGTGGTCTAAATTAATCCTCAGTCCTCCGCTGGGGCGTGCCAGATGCTCGTCGTTGGATTGGCACGTAAAACCCCCAAATTTGACCTTTTAGTGCGTAAAGGCATTTCCAAATGCCTCTCCGCGACCCCAGGACTTCGTCGCTTCGACGCTGAAGCCTCCTGGAGCAGGACCATACTTGTGTCATGTGCTTAGTAAAGCTAGAGGCGCTTCACGCTAAGCCTGTCATGATGATTTCTCTCGCTCGGTATGTAGCAGCACCACACGAGTCTTTTTTATGATAGCACCGTGATTGTAGTCGCAAAAATCGCTTCTGCTCTTGCAAAACGGTGCCACAGTGCGACGTTAGCGTTTCGCGGAACAGCAGGGCCGCGAATAGGTTCAGTCTGTCCTAGTTGTCGTATGCTCCGTATGGATGCGCCTGGGGGACTGACGTTCCGTGGACGTCTTGTCACGTGATAAATCTATCTGCGGATAAGCTCGTCGTGTGAATCGGCCATGAGTGGACTGCGGAGTCTGCACTCACTTAACATTTCTGTTGACGTTGCCTCCACGTCATGAAAGTGTGTCTCTTATCCCATTAGATATTCTCGAAGGAACAAGGAAACTGCATAATAATGTCGCACATTATTAACGTTAACCCCTCAACCGTTTGTTTCTTCAATTATTGATCCAAAGGTTTGTTTTCTTATTTTTATTGTACGTGCGCCCCAGCCCGCACCTGTCTCCATAATCGGTCGCTATTCTTAAAAACGTGTACAATAAAAAGTTTGTGCTGCCATTTCTGAGCAGCACCGCATACTACGCTCGGAACAAGCCTAGGATGCCCAAAAAGAGCCAAGGGGTGAGGTAGGGTGCGCGAACGAGCGACACTCCTTCCAAGACGGTTAAGAGTTTAAGGAGCACCATCACCTTCCACGTCATTGAGTCTTATGTAGCAGTATCTGATTTTAAATTACTAGACTAGGTTAGAGAAAGTAACAAGAAAAAGGAAGACAGGACGTCATATCGTTTCACATTCTTATTTTTTCATCAGTCCCGTGTTAAAAAAGATTCATAGTAAAACTGACAGTTGTATTTTATCTACACTTCTCTTTCTCACAACGTCCAGCGTACTAAATAAACCAGCGATGTGATCACCCCCCCCCCAACACACACACAACACACGATAGAAATTTCTGGACACAACATTCCAAGAATATACTCTGCATGTGAACCAAGCTGAAGACAAATTTTCCGTCCGAAGGAATAAAAAATTACAAAACTTACAAACATGGCAGTAGCATACTTTTCACTTTTGCATATGTACAAAACCATTCATTTATATTAGAAAGGTAGAAAAGCTCAAAGCTATCAGGTTGCTCACTGACAGCAACTACCAGGAAAGGGGGGGAGGGGGTGCATGGTAGTTAGGGCAGCTGGTCTCTTATGCTTGTGCTTTCCTGAAAGTTGAAAAGAAGACTTTTTAAAGAAGAATGACCCAAACTATTGCAACAAAATATTCTTTCATTTCCTTTCACATACCAAAAAGGTTGGTAGGAGGAACTTTGCCTGGCTGACACGCCGCAGAGTGTTGTACTCATGTGCGTCGAGAAGCTTCTGTGAAAACGCGTCTAGCACGCCGCAATCACTTTGAATCTCCAAACAACCTTTCACCCAGGAAGACCTTTCTTGTGGCTGTGGTGTGCTGAAGGCGCGAGCGCAGAGTGAGTGAAGACACCTCCAAAAGCCCCTTTGCGAGCCCAGGACTTCGTCGCCTCTTCGCCAAGGCCTCTTTGAGCAGGACCATGCTTTTGTCTCTGCCATGCCTTGGTTTAGTAAAGCTAGTGGCGCTTCACACTAAGCCTATCGTGATGTTATGTCTCGCTCTGTACGTAACAGTGGCGCACAGTTCTTGTTCGAAGTAGCTAATGTCGATTGCGATTTTGGACAACGGTGCCACAGTGTGATCGTGTAATGTTAGATTTTAGTGGCACTATGGGGTCGTGAACGTGTTCGGTTCGTTCTGGCTGTCATTTGCGCGTCTGCTCCTTCGTGTGGATGCGCTTGGGAGACGGACGAACCGCCGACATGACCAATCCGTCTGCGGATACGTCCGTCGCGTGAATCAGCCATCAATGAAGAGTGCTGTTCATTTTAAACTTGATATAAATTAACTGAGCAACACTATTTTGTAGGATGATAACTAACCCCACCTAAAACCCCTGAATATGTTTGTGTTAGTTTCGTAAGTGGTGTCAAAGTGCCAGTGCACAAGGCCCATGCAGCACTTGGAAGCAAATGACAGTGTAGCCCTGATATGAAAGGCACTTGGAAGTGAGTGGCAGCACAGCACACACTCGTGACGCATATCTCTCGTTTTCACACAATTAAGGCTGAACCGCATCTACGCGGTTTAGCGAGCGACGGCGACGAGCGACGGAGATTTCTCACTGTTGTTCGTCGCGTCGCTCGGTTTTTGGATTTCTAGAAAACGTTGCTGATCGTCTTGGTCACTTGCTCCCGTCGCTTTCATGCGGTTTGCATCGTCGTGCGGCTGACCAAGCCATAGCGAAAAGGGTCGCCATTGCTGTCTCGTAGCTTGCTAAATAGTTTACATGCGGTTTATACTTTATAATTGTCGGCCCTTGAGAAAATGTGAAGTGTGAATTATATCGAGGGCTTTGTCCTTGCCGACTCTCAGACTGCTGGGAAAACTTTGTTTCAGTAAAATACGACCACGTGATTTCTCACTTTGCTTTTGAACTGAGGAGGAAAGCTGAGGAGGAAGTAGTTGGAAAATCAGTTCATGGTCTCTTCAAGGAATTTATTTAAAATACCTTTTTATCTGTTTCTTTTGTCACTACTGAATGCGCATTTTTGTGTTTTTCTTCCAAGTTCCACAATAAAGTACCGCTAGAGGGTTAGTAAGTAAGCGCAACACATACAGGATTTTGTATAAAAAGTCAGTGCCCAGTCGAAAAAGAACTCTTTACACTCTTCGCAAGCAACATTATCAATACAGACCTTACTTCTAAAGGCGCACGTCACGCAACGTTTCGAGTGTTTCCGAGGACGAAAATCGAATTTGAACCCAACATCCCGCAGTGGAGGCAAATACGAGTGCCAGCACGCTAACGGGTACCTTTAGCAGTCATGGGTTCTGCAAAACACACCGCCTAGCTAGGTGGTACCAAGCCACCACCCGATTTGTAAAAATCAAGCCTTGTCCTCCGATCTATGAGATAAAGCTCCCTGGTACACTCACCAAGTGACTTGCTCGCGCCCCCCCCCCCCCCCCCCCCCCGCCTCCGGTGGGACCTTTGCCTCTGGGTGCGTTCCCGCAATCTGACTGCTTGCTCGGTGACAGGTCGATTCTGGGACTTTGTTGGCAAAAGCTCGAGGGTCATCCAATGCGCAAAGCACGTGTGCGACAAGGACTCCCACACGTTTGCTTTCACGCTGCCTGCACACACAAGAATACGTTATAAACGCTCCGAAGAGGAAGGACTTAACAAGTGAAACGAATGGGCGAGAACTCACCAATTAGACTCAAATCTACAGCTGGTTCCATGGGCACGTCGGCACCTACGACACTTTCTTTTTCCAAGAACGTTCTTCGACGTTTTGTTCCGAAAGCCTGAAAGTGCTGAAAGCGCCCGAAAGTTTGTAAGCCGCTTTGTTTTTGGATGGATGGATGGATGGCAATGACTATACCCTTTGTAACGGACGGCAGCTTGCGCCACCTACCCTACCATTTCGTCATCTCTTCTTTTTTTAATTTGTATAGATTTTGTTTTAACTCAGCCTTCCCTTCCTCCTTTTAAATTATTTCAATATTCTATTTTTATCTGTATTTTTACCCCTCACTAGATCTTTTCCACCAATCTCCCAATCTCCTCTTAGTTACGACAATTCTTTCCCAATCCATTCGTACATCCATTTTTGCAAATCACAGTGCCCCCTCCAAATCTGTATTCATCCCTCCCCCCCCCCCCCCCCCAAGAGGCTGGGACGAAGCCATGTGCGCCTTAAAATTGCATGCTCTAGAGTTTCCCTTTCGCGTTTACATCCGTCGCTTAAAGTGTGTATTTCCTAAAATTTAGCCCTATATGTTTTCGTTCTTAACGCCCCCGTTCTAACTTCAAACAGCAATGAGCTCCCCAATAAATTATCATACAGCTGTTCCTTCTTTAATTCTTGTTTTTGTGCCTTGTATATTGTTAAAGCTGATTTTCCCTGCGTTCTCTCTTCCCACAATTTCCACTCAGTTTCCTTTACTCCCTTTTCTACTCATTAGCTCTGATCGGCTCCTTCTCGTTGAATGTATTTAAACCTCAGCTTGCGGGTTCGGTTTCTCTACATAGTGTTTAGACTTTTCATATATAGATACTTGTGCACTTTCCCCGCCCATCGCGTATCCTCCTTTTTAGCTAGTCTTTGCTCAAAGTTTACCTTACTGATCGCTTCTATACTCTCGAAAGATGCCCAACCCTTATTCCCTGTAAGCCATCATTTGGCGTATTCCCATTTGCCCCCAATGCCAACCAACCCACACTCCTTTGTTGTATCTCTAAACCTGCCTGGATTTCTGACCTCATACACAATGCCGCATTACCAAATGACAGTCCTGGCACCATGACTCCCTTTCATACACCCCTAACGACTTCATATCTATTAGAGTTCCAGAGTGCCCTGTGTTTCATAATAGCTGAATCTCGTTTCCCTGTCTTTATTACAATATGTTCATGTTCTTTTAGATACTTTTTTTCCCTCATTTAATTGTACTCCCAATTATTTGTACTTTTCTACGTGTTCTACCACTGTGTCCTGTAGTTCCAAGGCTTCCCCCTTCACGTCTTTGAAAACTATTATACCCGATTTGTCCCTACTGAAGTTTAGGCCTAAACTGTCCCCTTTTCTACTGCAAATCCTAATCAGTTCATGTATTGTTTCACGACTTTCTGCTGCAAGTACAATGTCGTCTGCATACATCTCCCCCCTGGCAATACTTGATTTACTTTATGTCCATCCTCCATGTAAGTCCGGTCACAACCTAGGTTGCACTGCTCTAATTTTTTTTTTCATCTCACTAAGGTATATCATAAAGAGCAGGGGAGACAATGGGCAACCCTGTCTAAGTCTTCGTTTTATTGCTGCTTGTCTTGTAGTCTCGGCTTGCCATGTTATAACCACCCTATTTTCCGCATAAACCTGTTCAAGAAACTTAACCATGGTTCCCCCTAGCCCATATCCCTTCAGTTAGTCGCAGAGTTTTTCTTGATTCACATTGTCATATGCCCATTTGATGTCCAAAAATGCAGCCCATAATGGCCTTTGACTTGTCATCGCTATCTCTATGCACTGAGCGATTACGAATAAGTTATCATCTAGTCGTCAATCCCTCCTGAAACCGTTTTGAAGCTCCCCAGAATCTGTTTTCTCTCTCCCATTCTTCCATTCTTCCTTTTACAATTTGCATAGCTAGTCTTATATTACTGAAGTTACTGTGATTGGTCGGTATGATTTTATACTGTTTTTGTCTCTCTTCTACTTATATAAAAATCTCATCCTGCTTAATTTCCAGTCACTGGGTACCTCCCTTCCCAAATGTATCTGGTCAATCACCTGCCTTAGCTTCGATTTGCTTGTTTTTCCTAGAAGTTTTATCAGCCTCATTAGTATGCCGTCTGGACCTATTGCAGTTCCAGCCGGAACCTTTCTTTCTGTTTTTTTTTCATTCCCTTGTGGTCATTTATTATTCTTCACTATGATCCTCCTCTTGTGTTGTGTAGACGCTACCATTCACTACGGCCTGATTTGGTTCTAACTCCAAAAATGCTGCTTGGATTCTATGTCTAATGTATTATCTTGCCTCTTACCCCTCTACCTCTGTCTCTCCCTGTGTGGTTGTTTGCGTCTGCTGGTACCCCTCGGTCTTTTCCCCTGTGCACTGATGTGTTCCCAGAACCTCTTTGCCGCAATCCTATCCTTCTGGTATATCTCTATCATCCACTGGACCCCTGCCCTCCCACTTTTGGCCTGTATTAATGCTGATGTCACCCGCTTTTCTTTCTGAAATTCCTCCCATTTTGATGCTCGTTCGATTAGTGTAGCCCCCTTTTTCTCGGCCCCTCTGTGTTCTCTTGATGCCGCTTGGCGTCTCGATATTGCTGCCTTAACCTCTTTATCCAACCAGCTTTTGAGCTTGTGTTTTAGTTTTCTCATCCTCCAAAAACACCTGACAGCGGTGCCACTTGAGCAGCCTTTCCGAATGAGTAGTTCCCTCGAGGTTTTACCGACCCTTCGAGAGCTACACTCATCGAGTCCCTACATCACATTGTTCTCCCTTGATGTGACAGACATGTACTACAGCCTCGACGTGAAGGTTCTCATGGACTGCGTTGAGCAGGCTGTCACACAATTCGGAATCGTCAAATTTCAGAACTCTACCGGCATCTCCTTCGACACGTTCCTACAGCTCATCAGACGATACCTGAGGTCGACCCTGGTTGAAAAAAAAGGGAAGATCTTCACCCAAAAGTCAGGCGTCTGCATAGGACCCTGCCTGGCTCCAGTTCTCAGTGAGATATACGTGTCAGCTGTGGACGTCACGGTGAAGAGGGAGCTCTGTGTCGCGACTCCGGGAACCAAGATCTTACGATACGTCGGCGATTACCTCCTGCTTCACGACCGGAACGTTTCTCCTGCTTCCATCGAGCAAGTGTTCTCACGCCACTCCCGGGGCCTTAACTTCACGAAGGATGAGCCTGCCGCGGATGGCCTGCAGTTTCTTGATTTGCACCTACAACCAACACCAAGCGGCCTTTGCTGGAGCTTTCAGCAGCGAACCCAGAAGCCGGTACTCCCCTTCGCGAGCCACCACTCAAAAAATGTAAAGTCGGGCATCAAAAATAGCCTTCTCTCCTCTTCCTGCACAAAATCTTGCCCCCACCTTTCCCATGCAAGCCTAACTAACCAAATCAACCGCATTCAAGAAGCCGGTTACCCGCGTGACCTCATTGCAACCACCTTAAAGGCCTTAATCTCCTAGTCTTCCCTCGACCGCCAAAAGCCACCCCACCCAAAAACGTTTTCGGTCACGCCGTATTACCACAACACTTCACACCGCCTCAGGGCAGTCGCCAGAAGGTACGACATCGATGTCGTATTTTCGTGCCAGTTTAAGCTGGGTTCTATGTGTCGTCTCGTAAATGAACACCCGCCCTTTCAGTCTGGATGCTCCAAGAAGAACGGGACTAGCTTCGTTCCCTGTGCGCCGGAGCGCGTCTACACCATACCTTTGTCTTGTGGCGCGGAGTATATCGGCCAGACAGGGCGCTGCGTTAACGACAGGCTACGTGAAACATGAAGCGAGGTCGATGGGAGAGAGTCACAACATCCGATTGCCGTCCACAATAGGGACTGCTCCTCAAGTCGCCCTGGATTCTCTTCGACAAGAATCCTAGGTTCTAACCAAGGTCGCTACGGCCGAGAGATAATTGAGTCCTACGCGACAATGCACGCATCCCGAAACATCTCTGCGCCTCTCTTTCTCTTTCCACGAAGGACGCCGCCTACCTTCGCCCGACGTTGATGGCCTTGACAAGCACCCCGCGGGCCTAGGTCGTCCGTCCGGTGATGTCGTTTCAAGCGGCTTCGCTTCTTTGCGGCTTCTCTCCTGGCCTTTCTTCTTCCCCGCGACTAATTTTCCTGTCTGAGTCGCCTTTATCCTCTCCCTACCACCCCTCACCTTTCCATGTTCCCGGTTTTCGTCCTCCCCCTCTCCGTCTCTGGGTCTCTTGAGCCGGGTGCCTGTGCCTAATAACACTATCTGTGTTGAAAGTCGAAAGAGGTGCTGTTCCGTCCGTCCCTATGTTTATTCTTTCTGTTTTTATTTAGTTTTCTTCCTCCTTGTTTAATCCGATATTGAAAACACTAACTAGGTCTTCATATGTCCATTGTCCTTCAGGTTGTTTGAATATTATGTTCTCAATTCGCTTAGATACCTCCTGTAATTGTCTATCATTTAATTTATTCCTACCCTCTTGTTTTTGATTTTTCATTTCTGATTTTAGTGTGCCAAATTTGATCTTGATTCTCCTATAGTCGCTTCCCAGACTTTTTGTGCCTTCCTCATCGATTTCCATACCTCCTAATCTGTTGTATATCTTCTGCGACATTAAACAGTAGTCAATAGTCGAGGACGAGTTCTTTCTTTCCCATGTTATTTTTCTATCACATTTTACCTGAACGTTGACCAATGCCAGATCAAGAGCTTCGCAGGACTCCTCTAACATCCTCCCTGTTGCATCCGTATGTCCATTAAGGCTTGTTGTTTATTACGATGGCGATGGCGATGCGGCGATGCTCGTTGGTTCCGATCAAGCTCATTTGATGCAACGTGAATGTGCTTGTCTTAGTCAACTGAAATTCAAACTTTCAAATACAAAAAGCTGTTTTCGCATATATATATATATATATATATATATATATATATATATATATATATATATATATATATATATATATATATATATATATATATATATATATATATATATATATATATATATATATATATATATAGTTATTTGTAATAAAACATGTTGTAGTGCATTCTGAACGAAACTGAAGCTTGGCTCTGTTTTAATTTAATATGGCGGTGACCACCATTTTCCCGAGTGCCATGCTCGACCTACTCGTGCGTTGGTTGACCTCAACGTTGTTGTCCTGTTATCTACTTCCTGCGATCCGTATCAGCCACAAGCATGCTGTCTAGATATTGTGTGCCCGCCGTAAAGAACCTCCAGTCCTCTTAGAAACACTCCCCCCCCCCCCCCGCCCCCACTAGGTTTGCTCGGACCGTGGCTCGGACGTTGTCGGCACCCAAGAACCGAGTCAGCGAGCCCCACGTCGTTTGCTTGGTTCCTCCACGTTTCCGGCAACGGATCCCCCAGCCCTGCATGACCTAGCTGGTGAAAAGCAATCAACGACAACGCGGCGTCTTTGAAATGCGATTACTACATTCAGTGTCTCATAAACCTCAATAGCCCCCCTTCAATGATAAGCTCTTCGATGGGAACGCTCTTAGCTTCACAGTGTGCAGACTCTTCGAATGGTCATTCTACAGGCGACGCTGCAAGACAGTCTGACTTTCAAAATGGACACTTGGTCCCAAATAAGCTGCTGCACCTTCACTCACACCCCGAAACGCATCCCACGACAGTTTTAGCTGTATGTAAAACGTGGATGCAGGGTTCGGTTTAAGGTGGTCTCCTTGTCGATTGATACAGTGAAGCACGTTACTTACGGAAAAGATCGTGCTAAGAACTGTAGATTTGTGCTGGTCATGGTACCTTTCCGATTACTTATTTGGCGACGCCGTAACCTGGAGTTGGAACCTCCCACAAGCATGGCAAGGTGCTGTTATGTTGTGCATGCTGCACGGCTTACAAGAAAGCTCACTCCTACAACTTACCAGCGAGCCACTGGTGCTCATTAACACTAGAATTAATTAAATGTGTGCATACTAGAAGCCTTTAAGTTGAGTTGCTCAGAGTGCAATGTATACCATGAAACTATTTCCAGTGGCCCAAGCGCTCGACACTTTGACGGGATGGTGTGCTCAGTCCAATTGTTTTCAACATACTTATTAATCGTGGTTGAGCAGCAAACGCTCCACTGCTGGTACGGACGACCTGATGCTGGTGCCGCTCATCAGGTGACCCCAGAAACCACAAAAGTTTGCAAAACAACATCGAGAAAGTCTACTTCAAACAACCAGCTATGCTTCCTCACAAAGCATGTCAGCAGTTTTGTCCAAAACGTGCAGAACACTGGGGTTTATACTTTGCGTGTGCAGTGGAACAGGCCATAACACTCTTAGGTGCCTTTCACAGTCCTGGTCCTGCCACACCCAGAGTATCGCAGCTCCATATGAGACTCCTATGAGGTTGATCTTGTAAGATAAATTTTACATGTTCAGCGAAGGGGGGGGGGGGGGGCAGCTTACGCTATTCTTCGGCAGCCAAGATCGCTTCGGATCACTCACTGCTCTGACGTTGGCTAGAGGTTTGGCCCTTCACTGCATGGCCACTGTTGATCTCAAGTGTGGCCCTCCAGTGGGTCGTCTTTGTGTTGGGGAACTGCAAGTTCACGAGACAGCACTGAAGGGAGTTGTTTGCAAGAATTGTGCAGGTGTCTTTCAACCATTTCCTACCGTAGAGCAACAGCATTTCTTTTTAGGGTGGTGTTCACTGTTCCAACAATTCCTTTATGTGCACTGACGCAGAACCCCCCTAACAACCATCACAAGCTCAGAAACTTCTGTAGACATGCAACTTACCTTCACTCCCAGTGAGGCAGAGCAGTTCCTCTGTGCTTTATTGTGAATTATGGACTTTAACAAGATTTGTATTTGCTGTTTCCCCCAACCCCTTTAATTGGTTCCTTTTGCAGGGTGCTGTAGGATTCTTGGTAGTAGTTTACCTCTTCACTATAAGGAATTGCTTTTAGAAGAATTAGCGATAAACGCACTTTTAACGCTTTTATCGTCTGCTATAGTACGCTTTGGCACACAACTGTATGCTATTTTATTCAACCTAACAAAAACGGGTTTTATGTCCGTCACCCCAGAAACGGACTTAGAGTCCGTCAGAATTATGACAAAGGTGTTTGTAAAAATACGGAAATTGTTTACAGTGTGTTTGTTCCCCCTGTTTTGTGTTAGTTGATACGACGAGAACGTAAGAAGCAGGCTGTGACTGTGAAGTTAAGTGGTGGACTGGGAAGTGCAGGCTAGCGAGCCAAGTCTGAGGGCGAGCCCAAACTTAGGGCCCTGTTTAGCACGTGTTTTGTACTTTGACGTATGTATGAACTTGAAGACGTACAACAGAAGGAGTCATGACGTCCAAGACCTTGAAGAGTTTGACAGACGAATGAAATAACAAGAATACAAACCGCCGCGCTGTTAAAATCATACCTGCGCAAAATGACGGAGAGTTTTACGTCACAGGTACACAGACTGGAACAGCGGAGATATTCGCCTATGCTTCTTGTGGAAGTAGTAGAGACCCACTTGAAGAGACTTTGGATGAGTGCTGTGGTACCGGAGAGAATAAGACACAGCGTTAGACCGGTAGTACTCCTCTATATACAATTAAACGTAAACCTTTCGGTGGACATCCACCTGTTTAGGAATGACAATGAATGAAAGAAAAACTCTAACCAAAAAATTGATACGGATAAAAACAGTCACCCGTGATTAAGGGGCCGAACTGGCCTTGAAACGTCGGGCTCCGCATCAATTTTTTGGTTAGAGTTTTCCTTTCATTCATCCTCTATATACACCATACACCAGGTTAACCATGGAAATAAAAAAGTGTCAAGCAAGCGCCATGTATCGGTGTAGTTTTCCGCTCCTAGGAAACTGGAAAAGCTTTGTGGAAGGATCAAACGGAGGACAATAAGGGAGGCGGGGTGTACAAAGAAACTTAAAAAAAAACAGTTTGTGAACTGTGAAGTCGGGGTGGTGTATAATATCCCGTTGTCGTGTGAAAAAAACAATCTACACATGGCAGACAAGCAGATGAATTACCGATATGCTGAAAGAGCATGGTCTTGGTGTAAAGGCTCCACCTTCCGGCCATTTGGTGGTACACTGTAACAGGCGCGGGTATGTGCTTCGCTTTACTTACACTGGCATTTTGACGCGATACACTAATCAAAGAACCAGGTAGATAGTGGAGGAGTTCGACATGCCACGATGCGAGAAAGCATGTGTGTTACCTCTCCGTCTATCACTTTGTTTAGTAGCGAGATTGCATACATGTGTCGTTTCGAAGAGAGTTTGTAAATACCTTCATAAGATAGGCAGATAGGCAGTGCTTGGTGTTTTTGGTGGTTCGACTGCTTTATATTTCTTCATATTAAAATTCAGTTGCAAGTCAGCTGTCCTTCGTCATTTTTGCCCAGTTTTTTGTTAGTACTACAAACCCTACTCAATGAGAAATGTTATCCAGACAAACACACAAAGTCGCGCTTGTCGAGGTTCAGTATAGACGAAAAAAGATACACGCATTACCGCACCAAGCGGGGCTTATAGCTGCTTGGGGACTCAGGGTCCGAGGCCTAATCTCCGGCGAACCGTGACGCTTTTGTTACGGTCGCGTACGCTCACGATAGCGCCACCGCTTCTGAGCTATCTCTTGAGAGGCCTCGGTTGTTCGACGCGATAATTCCTTCCTTTCTCCTGCTTCGCCCCATGTCGTTAAAAGTTTCGAGCGCTCTCCAAGGTGTGTCATTGGGCCCGAAGACGAGACAGCTTATCGCCCTTAGTTCTCTCTTCGCCTTATTTGTTTCTCTCTAAGTGGGAACCCAGTGGATGAAAAAAGATGCTTGGGGGAAAAAGAAAAAAAAAAAACAACGCCGTGATAGAATGCAAATTAATGCACTTTTTTTTCGTCAGTCTCTCGCATCCTCAAGTACGACAGGGGGCCTTTATAAAACGTAATTGTCATTTTTCTTCGTTTTCTCGTTAGGTACACGTTGCGCGTTAACGTTCGTTTTTCCGTTCTTTTTTTTTGTCTTGATCACGAAGTTTAATTTTAAATCTCTCTTTATAAATGCACTTGTGACCCAGCATGTATAAAATATACCGTAATATCCCGAGAGATGCCTCACCCCTGAAAGATTACCACCCCCCTTTTCGGCATGATTCTCTACTCTTCCAAAAACACCGAAAAATAGCCCGCTCCTAGTAAGTGCGGGGCCATGGTCAAAGATGACCTCGCAGAACTGATGTGACTTACTTACGACGGCAGACAAGCGAATATTGCTGATTTGGAGCGGCAGTCATCTTTCCTTCACCACCCCTATACTTTATTCCAGCTTACGTCCAGACGTGGCCGATGCTACGATATAATAGGACCAATCAAACAGTGTCAAAAGCGGAAGTCACCGGTCGTTTACTGTTTATGATTGGTTCAGCAACGATAAAACACGTACATAAACATGCTGAGCACTATGATGATAATCTTTTGAGACTGTCTGATTCGTCCCACCACCTCGTAGCGTCGGCTGCATCTGAACCCAAGGTAAAACGACAGTACAGCTGGGATCACAGGTCTCACAGGCCACAAAATCTGAAACTAGCATTTTTTCAACTCTTTTTATTGCACACCGAAAGTTAGCTTACTTCTTATTTTCACCCTTGTTGCATTCAATTTTAAGTGGGCTGCCTCTCGGGATATTATGGTAAGCATGACGAGCTCAGGAAATTTTATCTATCATTACACGGCTCATGTCCAAAGTTACGCAAACCTCTTGGCAGGCACTTTGCCAAGTGAGGGGGGGGGGGTGTCGGGCATTCCCCCCCCCCCCCACACCTCCTAAATATGGAATAGGAAAATAAATAGAGCGTGAGCAACACACTCAAACGGGCTAATCTTCGTCCTTCGCACCGGCGCTAAGGGGAAGAGTCCGGAGGAGGAAGCGTCCGGACTCATCCCTGCGAGCATAACACGTGCCAATCGCCCCTCTGACGCCATCACCAACGCATCAACAGCATCCGGAGATTCAAGCCACGTTACCATCGCCACATCACCAACATCTGGGGAAGCAAGCGACGGACCACAGAAAAGTGGCTCGCGCAAGCAGCACAGCGGGATTTGCAGGCCTTTTCTTGCCATGTACACAATCATCATGGACTCTTGCAGGTAGGCCCGAAAATATTTCGGGTACTACTTTTCAATTTTTGTTGGCTGCGAGTCCCACCATTACATGTGTGTTGGTTTGCTGAGTGCAGTGATGCGTACCGACATTGTGATTTACCGCGCACCGATCTGATCGTTTCTTCCAAAAGCAAACCGAGTTTGGTGGTCTGCCAAATTGCACTCTTAAACATATCCATTTCACGCTTGTCAGCATGCTTGAAGTTTGTTTCCATTTTTTTGTTATTGGCTTCTCCTGGAAACGTTGAAGTGAATCAAACCCGGAATAAACTCTGAAAAAAATTTACAAGCTACAACGGCGCATAACCGGATGGTAAACTCGAACCAAAATCAACAAGCAAATGATAAGCAACTCTATCAGATAAACAACAATATCACAGCCCTTGATGAATTGTTTCAAACCTTGAAAAAGAAATACAATAAATGTTGAGTGTAAACTAAAACCTGAGATGTGTTAAAAGAAACTGGAACTTCTGTTCAACAAGAAACCGAGACTTTGCATGAACACGAAGTGTCATTTGGTGACACCATAGGTGCCGTCCAAAATATAATAAAAAAATAGCCTAATTTTTAAAGGCATCTGAAAGAACAAAAACAAAAAAAAACCTTGTATGTTACAGAGCTAATCGTGACAGACTTCGTGAAAGGTAACCTTGTAATAGATCTGGAAACTGTTGAACGAGCTAATAGTCTTGACCGATAACAGACTGAAATAAATCTTCCAATCATTTTAATTCCTTTTTTTACTTTGAAAGCAAATTGCGGTTCTATAAACCGCGTACAAAGTGAAAAAGAAACGTTATAGTACCCACGGTTCAAATATTGAAAGAACGTCCACGGAAAGTACTGTTTGCAATGACGAAATCGTGAGAATTCGATTCCTAGTTCATAGAAGATAATGCTCGCTACAATATAAAATATGATGAACTGTACGTCAATGAGGAAACCTAGTGTGAAATTCTACTTTCTTATCATGCACTTCCGCAGCCTTTATGAACAGACGACAAATTTTAAAGCATTACCTCCTGGACTGAATCGAATGCGATCCTTGTCACCGAATCCCGGCTAACGCCTGACGTAAAAAACGCGGAACTTTCACCTAGTAAGCAATGCAATATCTACCGCAATGATCGAAAAACTGGACGACATGGTGACGTTTCGATTGCTGAAAAAAGGAGCGTATTTTGTAGAGAAACTAAGATACGATTTAAACTAGAGCTACTATGAATTCGAATGCAAATGTTTTTTTTCCCGATATTTATAGGACTGCGTTATCGCCCTTCTTACATTGACAAACTGAATTCTTCGACTGCCAGCATTGTTCTCTCGGAGTCTTAATAAACAAACTTCTAATGGGTACATTGTTCTCGGTGGCGATTTTAATTACCCTGGCATAAACTGGCCAATTCTAAAACGTTCTTTGAATGTGCCAGTGTCGCAAATGTTTGTCTTTTTTAAAAGTGTACGGATTCCACCAGATGATACTGGGCAAGGTGGGGTAAAATGAGACGCAGGCAAAATGCGACAGTTTGTGTTTAGCGACAATCATCTACTAGAACAAAAGTCGGAGTAAGCACGTTCAAACTTTAGCGAAAAGTGTCGTGACATGTACAATTTGCATGTCTAAAAAATGGAAGCTGTCGGCAAAAGTGTTCCGAAGGAAAAAGAAAAAGCGGAATTGAAGTTGACGAGATTGCCTTACCCCCCGCCAAAGAGACGCAACATTCAGCGCGAGGTTCCGCTTCGTGAGGGGCACCGACTCTTCTGCCAAGGTAAGCCTTAATTTTAATGGTGTGCTTTATTAACTCCATGCGGACCAAACTTGAGCGTTCTGTAGTTGCTTTTTTAACAAATAATATTTACGTAACGGGATACGCGCATACAAAAGGCGGCAATCTGGCATTTTATGACGCGCATGTTAATTAATAATAACACACCAGTCTCCTGGTTGTTCAGGAGCCATATTCTTTTTCTCCCAGTGTCTAGAATTTTCCGAAGGTATATATAAAAAAAAAAGGCTTCATAGCGCGAAAGTGACATGAACATAGCTCTTGAAAGTGTTAAGCAACAGCTTCACTCGCTTCGAGCTGCTGCCACACTTTTTGGAGTACCAAAGTGTGCGCTTCAAAGGCGAGCAAAACGACTCGGAGAAAGAAAAAACAGCGGGCAAACACACACACACACACACACAAAAAAAAAAACGGCTGGCTTACAGAGGGCGCGTTCTTTCCAACGTTTCAACTTTCAATAACATTTCTTCTGTACCTACAGAATAAGAAAAAAGAGGAAAAGCAGGTCGGAAAGTAGCACTGTTCAACGTCGTCTCCCCACAAGCCAAAGCTGACGTTGGCGAAGGCAACCAAAAACTGGTGTTCCACAGCCGCCCCTCCCCCCCCCCCCCCCCTCCCCCATCCTACGAAAAACAAAAACAAAACCAAGAAAAGAAAACGTCAAATTGAACATAAAGATTATTAGTGATCCTCCGAAGAAGCGTGCACTGTCCAAGCGTTCTGCAGACCGTGAAATACCTATAAAAAGAGAATTGCAGGCCGCAGCGCCTGGTATGCAACGAACTTTGGAGCCAAGCATCCCCGAGTTCAGTAGGGATCGAGTGCATGGAATACGAGGAATGCACTCATAAAGAGTGCATTGGGGCTGCAGAGTGCTTGTCAAGTGTCTTTATTGCAAAAACTGAACGCGTATTAGAGCTATTATGTGTTATTCCAACCTTCTACGTTGTCTTCTTTTGCCCCACAGTGCGTGGCAAAAGTTAGAGATTGTCTGACTTGCCGATATTGCAGTTTTGTTTAATGTTTCGCTTGCTCCAGTAAAGTAATATTTACTGAGCATAGAGTCAAGACATCTAAGAATATACCTTTGCTGTGTTTTTTAAATATTGAAGCAAAAATAATTACCAAGGAAATGAAATTTCTTGGTCTCATTACTACTACGGCTGGAACCCGTGACCTACGCTAGGAACCCGTGACCAAGCCCTCCTAAATATGTTTCTTATCTTATGTAGCGAATTTGAAACATCAGTCAAGATCATGGAACAAATAAGTGATCATGCTGGCATTTGTGTACATTGAAATGTCAGTTGCTCCACAACGCTCTAAAATAATTGTGTTCGTTTATTCACTCACCGATACCAAAACACTATTGTCAGCTATATCTAGATTCGAGCACGAGTTTGCAGAAACTTACATAGGCCTTACGTCAATAAAATCTGGAATATCATCAAAGTACATTTAGTGAATTGCTTGCCACTTTCGTCCCGCGATTCACAATTTAAGCCGATGATATATTATGATTTTGGACCGCGGTTTATAAACACATTAAGGTACCAACATAAAAACAAGTGTTATTCGTAGAAGCGAAACAAACCGACAGCTTGACTGGTTGGCGATCTTAAAAATCGCGCTCGAAAGAATGCAAGAAAAGAGTAAAGTGTTAAAAAATACCTTTTCTCTGTGACACTGCCTCAGATGTTTTCTTCGAGTCCTCACAAAATTTTAAAAACTGTAAGCACAATGACAAATAAAAGTCACTTTACATTTTCAGATCAACTAATCAAGAGTGATGTCGATACTGCTGATTTGTTAAACGCATATTTTAAACGTATTCACCGAGGAAACACACCCATTACCTCAGTACAATGTTTCAAACAAATATTCGTTTATGGTACCTCTCTCATTTATTTCAAATGATACATTTAATGTAAGAGAAAACCTCCCTTCGAGCAGTGCACCTGGTGAAGGTACAATTTCTGCTAAATCCCTTAAAATTTTAAACCATTTTGCATCAACTGGGCTTAGTAAATTATTTCAACAGCCTCTTAACTCCGGCTCGGTCTCAGTTGAATGGCCACATGCCCAAGTAGTAACACTTTTCATAGCGGAGGACCTTTGATCCTACACATTATAGCTTCATCTCGCTTATCAGTGTGCCATACAATCTCGGGGAGCATGTTTTGTATAAGAATATTATCTCTGAACTATTCCTCATGTTCTAACTTGAGTTACTTATAACTTACAGTTACTGTTAAAACTTTAAGCTTTTTTTTTGGAAACCGAAAGCACGCAGTAAAAATAAAGCAGTCAAGATTGCGTTAGACTACAGTTGTACGCTGTGTCACCGGGGTAGTGTCCTCGGGCTTTTATTATTTCTAATTTATATAAATAACTTCTCTTCTTTTCTTAAAGTCACAACCAAACGTTTCGCGAACGATTGCGTTATTTGAAAGAACTTCACTATACAAAGTGATTGCAATATTCTTCAAGACGATCTGATTGTAACATCTTCAAGGTGCTCCCTGTGCCAGACGAGCAGTAACACTCACAAAAGCCAACAAATGTCAGTAACTAAATACTCCACAAGAACACTTACAGAGTACTTATTACTATCACAAAAACTGGAACAAGTATCATCATACCTGTATTTGGGCATACATTTCACGGATACACTATCATGAAACGAGCACATAGAACAAACAACAATTTGAAAATTCAAAACAAAAATGCTCGCACAAAGAACATTAACCCTCCCCAAACTAAAGTACGTAAGCATCATTTGGAACCGCTTTGAAATTACTTAGGCTCGTGACTGGAGTCCATTAAGAACAAAGCTGCTCGCTTCATATGCAGCAACTACTCACCCGAAGCTAGTATATCCATGTTGAAAAAGTAACATAAATCTGCCACTTTTAGAAGCAAGAAAAAATACACAGTTTATGTTGTTGTTGTTTTTTTTTTTGCACAAACTTAATCACCGATTTTCATTTCAAGCCTCTTTAGGCCACCCAGCCAATTTCACATCACGCATATTAGTTCACTCATCTAAAATAAAACAGTTTCAATGCCGCACAACTCTTCTTTTTTTCATTTAGCATTTTGCATCAATGACCGCAAAAAGTTACCAGAACATTATGCAAGGAATCATAATACAATTTTGTTAAAAGACATAAGTAAACGATTGTGTAACTGTTGACCCTGACATGTATATTTTTACATCATTGTCGCTCGAAATTGTAAAAGATTTAGGATTTCCCTTGCTGCTACTCGTCTCAGGGAATGACACCAGGCACTGGTTTAACTAGCCGTAGTCAGTTATTGACCGTTATCGCCCGCGCCGCGATCCCAAGAGCCCCGGCGAATACGCTGCGACGACCTTTTATCAGCGGCGGAGTACCGCTCGCGTGGCCATTTGCACTTGGCCCCCACGCGGTATAATTAACTATGGACAAGTCGGCATGCGGGCCACCTGGTCCAATGCTTTGGATCCCCAGGTTGCCCACAAGTTCTATTTTTGCTTTTTGTGTTCAGTCATCACATTTGTCATTTTTTTGTTATTATCACTTTTCTGACCATATCTTAATGGACTGCAATCCAATTTTACTTTTTTGTGTTTGTTTTGTTTCTTTTCTTTTGAATAGGATGCGTATTGATTGTTTCCTTTTTAATAATCCCTGAATAATGCATCCTTTGTATACCCTAGATGTAAATAAAATGAATCAAAATGAAAATATGCTGCGGTGGTGAAACAGGAGCAGATGGACCTAGACGGAAACGTTGCATTTATTGTAAAATCTATTTTATTCAGGATCGAGTATAGATTCAAATTTCCAGATGATGTAAACAGACCACAATCTGAAATGTTATATTTTTTAATATGTTGCGTATTTTTATTGCTATTTACTACTTGAAACAAATTGGGGTACTATTGTTTTTAATGTTTCACGTTGTATAGACAGTCAGCTAACAAAAAAGTCTGGAAACATTTAAAAACTTTCTAGCTATTAACTTTAATACTGACGTCACTGGTATTGCTGAAGTAATACAGAAAATTGTGTTTTCTTAATAAAACTTAAGAAATGAAAATAGCCTTAATTTGCAGTTCACTCTTTTTGTCAGTGTTATTCCTGTAATAAAGGTATGCGGGAACGCAAAATGTACCATAAGGGGGCAGATGCTGGATTCAGTAAAGATAGGTGTCAACAACTCTAGTAACTTTTAAAAAAACCCTAAAAAGGAAAAAAATGATTTTTTTTAACAGTTCATGTGCACAGGAGTGTAAAAAAATTAATCTTATGCGAAAAAGTTATTTAGAGCAATATTGACCGTGCCAGACGCGATTTAGTTGGTAGTCACCTCCTTTCCACTTGTTTTCTCTCTCGGCATTTTGGGAGCGTGGAGGAGAGGTGGATAGGCTTCGCTTTTACGTTGAGGAGGAATGACCGAATGACCATCTCGTTGAGCGAATGACCATTCTGTAACATCATGGACCTTGCACGCAGAATTTCAAATAAACCCTAAAATAAAATAAACCCGCCATCACTATTGCTCTAAAGTATTTTTTTTTCGCGTAACATTTAGTTTTTGGCACGCGTGTCCCAACTAAACTGTTTAAAAAACATTTTTTTTCTTTTCAGGGGTCCTTTAAAGAATGGCTCAAACTTTACTTTATCTCATTATTGCATTCCTGTTTCTGCCTATTTTTAATATAATTTTCGTAGTTCTATAATATTTTACATTAACATAACATCCTGAAGCTGCGCCTCATATAGACCTTTGTCCGGAAGTGCTCTTTTTAGCCTCGACCGCAAGGAGCAAAAGCGAACAATAATCTCGAACCCAGGCGCTCACGGGAGGGGGGGGGGGGGGGGGGGGGCTGCGTCGGCCTGCGCCGCAGCTACCCGCGGTAGGCTTCTTCGCTGGTGTGCCGACTGCCGTTTCGCCGGCATCGGTCCTCTTTACCACGGCATGTGAGTATAGTGCCCGTAATGTGAGAGCCGTTTGTCCATACGCCACTTTGCCGCTGTTGGTTTCCATCTAGCCGAGCCAGAAAACAACTCGCGACGAGTTGACCGCGCCGCGAGTGACTAAGAAAAAACAAACATGGCGACGGTTTGTACGATCGCTTTGGTGGCTCCGGTGTTGCGTGTCTTCAACGTCCTCGTGAGAAGATTCCCCTGCCCTTCGAAGTTATTGCAAGCACCACGAGTGGCACGAAAGATGTGGAATCATCGTCTCAACTACAAATAAGCAGGCCTTCACGAGCAAGACGATGCCGAGCAAGCGCTCGGCACCGTTGTGTCGTCAGATGTTCTACAACGCCGAGGTATTTTCATTTATCATTTGGAATGGCTTCAAGAGTGGGAAATTAATCTATTTCGCGGATTGTTAACGCCGAGGCGAGTGCCCTCCGTTGCAGTGCCGTTGTCGCGCAAAGTGCAGAGAAAACCGGGTGGCGATGGCGGCGGTGCTCTTTGATCTTGCGCCGTCGGGTTCATGGAGTCCGGACTAAACGTACGTACGTGCGTCTGCTGGATCGGTGTTTTGGACTGTCTCAAACTCTTTCTCACGCGCATTTTCCTTGTGAAGCTTAGTAGCTCATTACACCTCGTCGTCGACTGCGCTCATTTTACTACGACGCACGAGCCTGCGTGATTTGAATTTCACTGCCTAAAATCTTTGGTGTGCTGTAACGAGGGCTAATAAAATGTCACCGCGAACTTCTGAACAAACGAGTCGAAGTTTCGTCTGTTATCATAACTGATCGCCTGTCACAATATTAATCAGTAGCGTTCCTAGACTCCGCCCCCACAGGCACCCTGCTTCGTTGCCGATAGTGTCTCCTGGTACCTCGTAGAATTCCAGCTCCCACTTCAAGTAAGTACCATCCTTTAGAACTGGCAATTAATAGTTTCGAACCCAGACGCTCGCAGCGTGTGTTTGTGTGTGTGGGTGGGGGGGCGAGCGAGAAACCGCGACCTTTCCCAGTACTAGCACGTTGCCGGCGTTGGTGTTGTTTACCGGCCTGTAATGTATCAGAGCAATTCGTCCGGACGGCACTGTGCCGTTGTTGGTTGTACGAACAACCAGAGGAAACGCAGGGTTCTTTTGTACACCCACTGCCCGTCACACAATTGCCTAAGAAGCGAGGGCGGATGCGACGTCTACGGCTTCCACAAGTTTCCGTCCCATGCAGTTTCTCGGCAAGAATGGACAGCCGCACTCAGAAGAAAAAAACTTCACTCCGAGCAAGAACTCAAGAGTGAGTGCCAGTGTAGCAACAATTTTTTTCTATGCGTACGTTTGGCGTGCGTGATGGATACAACAGAGGTGGGCACTTCTCCGTGATCAGTCGGCAGGTCGTTTACGTCGTGTACGTACGCTAGCTAAGAATGGTACCTTCGTTTCGGTTTCGGTTTAGGCTCGGCAGAGCCGCGCTGCCGCAGAAAGGCAAGTAGATCGCGAAAATCGGTCTCAAACGTGCCACGAATGTAATGTCGTATACAAGAAGCCAACAATCAAGCATTTGAAAGCTACAAGAAAGCGGTAGCGAAATATTTACTACGCAATGAACCCGGACTGAAACGCGGATGTCAAGGGTCAGCAGACACTGAGAACATCTAAGACAAGAAAGGTTTTCCCCTTGTTTTCTTGATCGAGATTGTTTCTCGAATGTTCACGACATCTTCCCTGTTGAAGAACGGGCCACGGAGGCTTCTGGTGAAGACATCTTTCACGATGTGTCGGTGCCTTCGGACAGCCTGCCGCATCCAGCTCCCCAAAGCAACGCCGCCAACGCAGCCCCCCCCCCCCCCCCCCCCCCCCTCCTGCCTGCCAGTTCTTTCCGCGTGGTGGCGCGAGCTTAGATAAACATGGCGGCGCCCTGGAATTGGCGCGGACACTGGTCTATAATGTGGACTTTGGATTGCAAGCAGACAGCCATGTGATGAAGAATTTTCATTTCGTTCCCTGGGAATAGAAACTAATGGTGTGGCAACATTCGCATCCTCGCTATTAGCAGGTCACGGCCCATTTCCGTGGAATCGTCAATAGCCCGCCCACCCAAATTACCTGACCACGGTCGATGGAACCCGTTCAAAATGCAGCGCCGACACACTCCACGGTGCATAATCGTCCGTCTAATGTCAAGGCTGAAACTATTAGTGCAGTTATTGGTAGGCGGCTTATCTGTCATTTCTTTAATGGATATATATAAGTGCAAAATCAATAAAAGGTCCCATAAGTGCTCCGACATTTAAAATAGTGGGTTACCTACTTGCAGCGTTTGATTTTTTCATTCATTTATTAATTCATTTATTTTACCTTCGAGAGCCCCATCAGGTGCATTACGTAAGGAGAAGGGGAGGAAGGGGGCACTAAAAGAAAAACACAAGTGTAAAACATTTATATAAGCAAAAAAAAAAA
Organism: Ixodes persulcatus; assembly: GCA_013358835.2. Taxonomy (NCBI): domain Eukaryota; kingdom Metazoa; phylum Arthropoda; class Arachnida; order Ixodida; family Ixodidae; genus Ixodes; species Ixodes persulcatus. The sequence continues at coordinate 39,253 of JABSTQ010000240.1, forward strand.
CAAAAAAAAAGATAAGGTATGCCCAAGGTGTGGCTACAGAAGGGGACATAACATTGAATATATATTTATGGTAGATAGAACTGCATTTCTAAAAGATCGGGGTCACTGATATGTACTATGGGGTCTGGCAGGTTATTCTATTTTGTCATGACAAGGAGAAGAAAAGAGTTGCTAAAAATGGCAGTGGAACCGGGGATGCGACGTATATTAAGGCGAGTTAAAATATCGTTGGGATAAACGATGAGGCTTTAGCAGCCGAGACTGCCGGACCTAAATGTGGTGATAAAATATTTTATGAAAGAGACAAAGGCGATTTATTCTGCGGCGAGTATTAATGGTAGCAAGGTATAAAGAATGTTTCATGGCCGATACAATGATCGTAGGCTCATAGTTAGATAAGAAGAATCGAGCAACTCTTTTTTTAAATGCTTTTGAAAGTTAGCGAGGTAAATTTGATGAGAAGGTTGAATCGCAGCTGCATACTCAACCTTCGGAGGGACAGACGTTTTGAAGGCCAGCTGTCAGAGAGCTAGAGGGGCAGCGTACAGGCAGCGTCGGATACAACCAAGGGTTCTAGAAGCTCCTGCAGACGCAGAGTCAATATGGTTAGTCCGAGACAATCATGGAGCAAAATTTTCAGCAAGATATTTATATGATTGGACACACTGGATGTTTTCGGAGACGGAGAGAATATTGAAACGTAGATGGTGAAAGCTTGCGAGAAAAACGAACCAACTTGCATTTCGAGTGGTTTAGGGACAAAGCCATAGATCACACTATTGAGTTATTTTTTCGCGATCATTTTATAAAACAAAATGGTCGGTGGTGCACTCCTTTTTCCAATATGTTGCACAATCGTTGGCGAATAGAAGCATGTTTGAGGAATTATAATTTGGGAGGTCGTTAATTAAGACCAAGAAAAATGGGCCCAGGACGCTGACCTGAAGGACACGTGATAAGACATTGGTAAGTTTACATCCTAATGAGTTTACGACTGTATATCGAAAGCCTGATGACAGCTGCGATTCCGAGTAATAATTAAGGAATCAACATTAATTTGGGACAGCTTTGAGAGGAGACGGAGGTGAAGAAGACGTCATCGGTTTGGGACTTCGAATTAAGGTTAGAATGCAGTGGCGAGAAAATTCAGATAGTTCTGTATCGCAGCAATGACCCTGAAGAAAACCGTGCTGATTATGAATGAACTCGTTATAGTTTAAGTGATTAATAATGTTAGAGTAGATTATATGCATGGGCGTACCAACCGTACCAGTGGGTTAATAGTTGTGTATTTAGCAGCCGCACACTGTCGCCGCGAAGTTGCGTGAACGCAGGCGCTGGGGTGGGTTAACCCGCTTCGAGTGATACACGCGCCGTCCGAATCCGAAATTTAAGTTCCCGCGCGTCGCCGAGCAGCCAATCCAGCGTGAGCGTCGTTGCTAGAGGGTCAATCGCCTGCTCCGTAAAAAGAGCCAGTGACCAAAGCGCCCGGTGCGCATACACAATTGACCCTCTCGTCCCACCCCACACTCTTTTACAACGCCTACACACACACAGGCCATAAAAGTTAGTGATGGACGGAATCTGCCGAACTTGAGATTTGGCAAAGTTCCGCACATGCTGAAATTTTGGAGGGAAGTTCAGCAAAGATTCGGCAAACATTTGGCAAATGTCTGCGAACGCGCACGAATGTGACGGGGACATGGATCTCAAATGGACGCCTCGCTGTCGCGCGGTTACCGTTGCACAGTTTAGTACATCCAGCGGTTACGTCGAGGTGTGGAGTAGGCGAAACGGTAACTGTGCGTTTGTGAGCTTTTGCGAGTGTGGTTCTCTTCAATATTATCTGCCTCCAGAACAAAAGATCGACCAGTAATTTACGCAGTCCACTGCGCCAGTGACAAAGGATGCGGTGCAATCTGGATAACGTGATTTTCATTTGACCTTTCCAGTGATGCAACGAGGTAGTTGAAACATTGACTGACAACTGACAATTACGCTCAGTGTGCGCAGGCCACTGCCGTCAAACGGGGCAGAGTCACGAGAGCTTGCCAGAATGTATGGGATGCAGCTGGCATCCTCGTCATAATGTGATACATGTTTTCTGCCTTCTTTTCTTTCCTGTTACGTACTTTCTATAGTGTGTATATTATGTACGTTTATTTGTCTGTTTTGTTTTTTTACATGTGGTGGCGGGCTGGCAGCAGACATGTACAAGCTACTAAAAAAAAGTAATTAAGTTAAGTTACTGAGTATTAGCCTCAAAAGTAATTTGAGTAGAGTAGAAATTACTCAAATGGAAAGTAATTGAGAAACTTAACAATTAAAGTAAAAAGTAGCGAATTACTTTTGATGTTACTTTTATTTTTTCTGTGCTAACAAGAAAGTACTTACATAGGTTTTAATCCGTTGGCGAAATTCTGCTAGCCGAATATAAAGCGGTTGTGCTTTGACAGAAATGCTTTAACAGCTGGTTCTGCTTCTGCATGCCTAATTGTTGTGTACTTTTGGCCAAGGATGTACTGCGGATGTAACATTTCACCTTCGAGGTTTAGCACTGCCTGAGCTTGATTTTGCAGACAATGTTTGATTGCTTACAGTGTTGCGTAAAGTACGTCTAAAAACTACTTGGAAGTACAAAGTAAAGGAGAGGTTATATACTTCAAGTAAAGTAGTAAGTACACCGGGTGCAATGTACTTGAAGTAGAGTACTATAAATACAATGTACTTCCAAAGTAAAGTAAAGACTTTTTCAACAGACTCTTTCAGAGTGCCCTTTCATTCCCTACACAGCGTTTTCTTATCTGGCCGGTATGCATTGCTTTAGGAGGTGCATCAGTTTTTTTTAAATGGCGGTGTTACGAATGGAACCTTCGGCGACTTTCTTTCGAGTTTCAACGCTGCGGAAAAGAGTCCCGACGAGTCCGGGACCGTCGCCTGCGTGTCTGCGCCTGCGGACACAGGTCTCAACTCGTCCGTGACGTCAACGGGACGTGTGTGTGTGCGTGTGGGTTCGTGCGCTCCAGAAGGGGAGAGAGGCATGACCTAACTGCGGAGAACCATGGCTACGACGCACTTCAGGCTACGACGCCGCGGTCTTTGCTGCAACGCACTTGGCGGCGGTTTGCTACTCGCACCTGCTGCCCTGGCGGAGAGTGAGGGAGAAAACGGACCCTATATAAGGCAGAGCGTGAGGCTGCTCCGTTGTTCTCTCGGATTTGACGACTGTATCGCAACCATGTAATTAAACCGTTCGTTACGTTACCAATTCTCCCACCTCCACTGGACCTCTGGGTTCTTCACTTCGGGGAATGGTCGTCGTCACGAGCCAGGAAGCCTCCGGACGTGCGGCTTAAACCCCGCCTCGAACAACTGGTTGGCAGCGGTTGGGATCGGACCATGCGACATCGTGCTACATCTGTGGGTGAGCGTTTGGACTTTGCTTTGAGATTCGCCAGGCTTCATATTATGGGTAATTAATTTTGAACTGCTGGGAGTTCTTAGTGTTTGACTCGTGCGCTAGGTTTTGGTACAACCTCGCGACAAGTTTTAGAACAAAGCCAAAGCTAAAAAGCAGCGATCATGGATCTAATGAGGTTACTGAGAGCAGATTTACTCTGTTTATGTGAAGAATTGGGTGTGGAGGAAGAGCGAGGAAGTGTACGAAAGCCGAGACAAGGTAGTCGAGTGTGTGTGCCTCGAACAGTTCTTTCGTTGCATTCCGCAGTCAGTCAAGCTCTGGGTGCAAAATAGGGTGGGAGTCGACTCTGTCGAAAGAGCCGCTGAGCTAGCCGAAGAGTACGCAACGCGTAGAAAGCTGAGCGGAGAGGAAAGCGAACCCGGCCGGAGCGATTAGCGCAAGACCTTCCGACAGGGAAACGGCTCGCGAGAAAACGGGCCCGAGAAGCCCGAAGCAGGACAAAAGGTCCCAGAAAAGAGCGCAGAACACTCGAACGGAGACGAGGCACGGAAAAGCCAAACAGGGCAGTTCGAGGCAAGGAAGCCGTTCCTGTGCTACAACTGTCAGGAGCCGGGACACACAGCGGCCAGATGTAAGAAACCGCGGGTTGTGTTCTCGTACGTGAACGGTAGTGACAGGGACCTGAAGCTTCTTCGTCCCTATCTTCACGAGCTCCATGTAAACGGAAAGCCGTGCAGGGTGCTTCGGGACAGTGCAGCGACGATGGTCGTTGTTCATCCGTCGTATGTAACGACATGCGATTTTACTGGAAAGGTGGTTTGGATCAAGCAGCTGCTCGAAAAGCACAGTGTCTGTCTGCCTATGGCGACAGTAAGGATAACTGGCCCGTTCGGAGAGCTAGTGACAGAGGCGGCTGTCTCGCAAACAGTCCCGTAGGAGTATCCTTATTTGTTTTCTAACCGGTCAGATTTCCTGCTGCGCGAAAGGGGTCAACAACTGGGAGAAGGGCTAGTTCAGTCATGTACGAGGTCCAAATCGCGTCAGGTCGCCCCTTTGTTGACTAGTGATCCAGAGCCGGAGGCAGCTGACGGGGAGCAAGCACTCCCAGAGTTGGAGGCAGAAAACCGGGACGAGAGGGACCAGGTTGTAGAACAGCCTGACCTCGTAGCACTAGAAAGCGTACGCCGTCCCAACGCGCCGGCGAAAAAGGCGGAGGAAGACGGGATCAGTGAAAGATCTCTCGTAGCTCCGGCGTCACGTAACTTTGGTCCTCTGCTACGAGTAGACAGAGTGTCTTTGACAGTCGAGCAGAAGAGCGACCCTAGTGTGTCAGGGTTTCGCGGTACTGCTCAGGAGATTGCTAGGACCAATGTGACGGGGCATGAAAAAGGCGGATTGTTTTATCGGCGCTATAAGGACCGCATTCTCACATCTAGAAATCACGTGAAAATCGATCACTATGACTTCAGCGTAAGAAAAAGGAAAGGCAAATTTAACGGCAATGCCGATGGGTTGAGCAGATTTTTCTGACATCACGAAAAACAGTAGGGATGATCTCAGAGGTCTTCGTCATCCACGGGAATGAGGATCTAAGTGGGGCACTACGTTAAAACCCAAAAAGGACCTCACAAACCTCCGAAGAGTTTTTGTCTTGTATTTTGTTCATAGTGACCTCTTTGGAAAAATGAGTTTTGTTTTGGCGACAGCGGGTCAATTTGCATTGTTTTGGCAAATTATGGTAATCCGTAATCCAGTCTGGTGGGTCTCTGGCGAATTCCGAGCGTTTGACTGCGGTGTGGCGTGGTGTTGTGGGGGACGTTTCCGCTAATGCCTCCGTTGTAAGAGGTTTGGGAGTTTGTACTGCTTGCAGCGTCTTCTCAAGGCCTACTCCAAGCCCACCTCTTCAGGCCAGCGATTGTATCACCGGCCATTCGAGGTTTCCCTGGCCCCGGAGGGGCTGTTAAGAATGGAACCTTCGGCGACCTTCTTCCGAGTTTCAACGCTGCGGAAACGAGTCCCGACGAGTCCGGGACCGTCGCCTGCGTGTCTGCGCCTGCGGAGACAGGTCTCAACGCGTCCGTGACGTCAACGGGACGTGTTTGTGTGCGTGTGGGTTCGTGCGCTCCGGAAGGGGAGAGAGGCATGACCTAACTGCGGAGAACCATGGCTACGACGCACTTCTGGCTACGACGCGGCGGTCTTTGCTGCAACGCACTTGGCGGCGGTTTGCTACTCGCACCTGCTGCCCTGGCGGAGAGTGAGTGAGAAAACGGACCCTATACACCTATTTTCAATGTAAACAACAACAAACAAGATGGCGACTTCCGGTTGCTGCATCGACTTCCGGTAGATACAGAGTTCATGTGTTTTCTCTGGTACTCGCGCGATGACAAGCTCGTATTATCGGCGTTTGCCTTCGAACGACCGTGTCCGCTATGAGCAAACGTTAACCTGTCTTGGAGGCTGTGCCATTATCGACCCGTTCGACCCATCAAATGCCGGACTGTTTAACGAGGAGCAGCGCTTGTACCCTCAAGTAACTTGGCCCGAGCTGCACGATTACCTGATCAACACGCCCGGCCTGTTCACCCGTGAGCGGCTCAAAGCTTACAAATCTCTGGAAGCTCACAATTATTTTATCAGCGGAAAAGTGACCAAGGTAAAAGTTTGCCAGCCCAGGAAAGCACCGAGCGTGCGACTGCTCCTGGGCCGAGTGACCGCTGGCCAGAAAGAAAGCAAAGCCTACGATGTGTGGGTCGTCGCGGAGCAGTCTGGCCCCATCCTTTCCGCGCACTGCACGTGCGTTGCGGGGTAAATAATTCTTTTTTAAACAGTATATCTTACCATACCGGACCCTTCGTTGCCCATCATTATCAAGCGCACATTCATTTTTTGCGCGTTTAACTTTCCGCATCAGTATCACCACTGCGTGTACCGGCTAGGCTGCCCATCTATCGCGGATACTGGGCGTGCCACCTAAGACGGGCAAACTAACACCCTGACGTCTAGGCATACACAACATACTTTTCGAGATTCACTTTATCAGAATAATAAGAAAACTAAAGCTAGGAATGGTTCGGTACTAATTCCTCACATTAATTGAAAAATACTAACACTGACACATCATTTAACTAAGCACAAGCTTTGTTGGAGAACAGGTTTACTAAAATTGTTTTGTCTACTAGGCTGGGCGAGGTGTGCAGCCACGTTGCAGCCATGCTGTTTCACATCGAAGCAGCCGTCCGAATGGGTGGCACAGCCGTGTCAAGCACATCCGTACTCTGCTCGTGGAGTGCAGCATCGAGCTCAGGGAAGGTAAGCATCTCAAATTCACTCTTATGTGTTGTGCTAAGGTATATAATATTTTTTCCCACTTATAAAAACCTGGCCAAGTTGCCATACATTATATTTGGCACGTAAACAAGTTTCTAATGTGCCAAAAACTTTGCATACTTATGCAGGTGCAAGCATCCAAGATTGCAGATATCAACTTCTCAAAACCAAGGAAGGAACACTGTGGCAAAGTACCAGAACCATCAGATAGACAAAACATGCCATCATCACCAGCACCACAAGCCAAGGGCAACTTCTCTCAATTTCTCCAGTCAGTGAAGGTAAGCTGTCGTTTGCAATGGGAGATGTGCCCATCATTAGTACATGTCAGGGTCATGACTGGGATCACCGCACCAGGTCAGTGGGTAGGGGGTTTAGGCTCATAGCGTACGTCTTATTTTGTCCATGCAATGCCCAAGACTCAAATTTGTCGGTATGTTGAACAGTTTATCGACACTTATGGTTATATGTCATCAATCAGCTAGAGTGCTCGTTAGGAAATGATATGCCTCATCATTCCTGCATTTCCTTTTTAATTATGGTGTCACCAGTGATATGCGTTCAGATTGTAAATGAAACATAAGAAGTAGTTATCAATAAGGCAATGTTAGAAGGGATTTCGATCAAACTATATTTTCACGGAAACAATATCATGCGTCAATGTAATGTCACTCGGTGAAACAAACATCATTGGCCCGTAAAATATCCCCTCCCCTCCTTATTTTCTTAGCTCATGAGGGCATACAGTGTTGAGCAAATTTCATTGCTTTTTCTATTTCATTTTAGGAGGGTTACCCGGATGCAAAGCTCTTCAAGATGCTGCCCTCAAGATTTTTAGACCCAGAAGACACTGATACTGCTTCGGAAGACGAGGGTAGTCTCGAACACCTGCCGCTACCTCTTACAGATATTTACAAAGAAGATTATATTAATTACTCAGAGGAAGATCTGGAGAGCATCCTGATTTCGATTGGAGATTCGCTGTATGTGAGTAAAGCTGAGGCAGACTTTCTCGAGAAGTCAACAAGAAAACAGCGTAGCTCAGATGTATGGTTCAAGCAGAGAGAAGGCCGTTTGACTGCTTCCAATTTTCACAGGGTATCAACCCTCCGGAGCACATCCAGTCCGATGTCGCTAATACAGGACGTGATGGGCTACAGTACTCGAAAAGGAGCAAGCGTACCAGATGCGATCGCATGGGGAATTGCTAACGAACCTAAAGCTAGAAGCCTGTTTGAGTCGGTTGAGTGCCCCAAGCACACTAATCTCAAAGTAAGGCCTGCGGGCCTCGTTGTGAACCCGACCTTGCCATTCCTAGGAGCTAGTCCGGATGGCTTCGTAGAATGCAGCTGCTGTGCAACCGCAGTCCTGGAGATCAAATGTCCCTACAAATACAAATACGGGAAGCTAAAAGAGCTTGTAAAATTGAAAGAGGTCCAAGATGACGGCTTTTGCCTTGGGCCTGACTGCCGACTGAAGAGGACACATGCGTTTTACTTTCATGTGCAAGGTCAGATAGCCATTTCAGAGGTGCAGCATAGCTTCTTTGTCGTTTACACCACAAAATCCATGGTGATTGAGAGGATAGACAGAGACGAAGAGTTTTGGAAAATATTGCTGCCTAAACTGCAAGATTTTTTTTTCTGCCACATTCTGTCGGAGTTGGCTACGCGACGTCTAGATCTTGGACGAAGGAAGAGTACAGATAAATACTGCATCTGCCAGGAACCTGAGCATGGGCGCATGATCGCTTGTGACAACCAGAAATGCCCACTAATTTGGTTTCACTTCACGTGCATGGGCATCACTCGAAAACCACATGGCAAGTGGTTCTGTCTAAATTGCAAGCCTGCCTAAGCTGGCACTAAGAGAGCGACCACCTATGGGCATTTGAATGAAGCATTTTTTCTAAAGTGTTGTACTGTTGTACAAATTTTCACAAGGCTGTGCCTATTTACATAAGGAGACAAAAGCCAAAGTGCGTGTTTGACATTGTGGTTTTATTATTTAATACACTGTATGATACAATATTGCCAAAAATGTGTTACGTGTGAAATAAAAAATGTAGGTAAGCTATACATAACTCACTTCTCACATTGTAGTTGGAGCTGCCAACACGTAAGTACAATACTTGGTGGACATTATGCGACTTTGAGGCAGTCATTCTTGACCCCGTTCAGCCACAGAAAAGAGAAAGACATGAAAACATTCAGACGACACTGCCTCACTCCTGGCAATTTCAGTCTATTCCTACTATACTTGGTTGACCATTTCTTTCAGCTGGAACAAACTTACTTACTGCTCCCTAGAAGTAGTCTGGGGGCTAAATATCTTTCCTTTCATATTCACTATTGCTGCAGCTATGATTAGAATCTTGTCGATATTGGCAAAGCTCCGCTCCCCTTTCCTCTTTAACTGCGAGATTGGCAAGATGCTCTTAAAAATTCTGAAAGTTTTCAGCTGGCCGATGGTCCTCTCAACTTGAATGCGTACCTGGGAGATCCTTCGGGATATTTCGACGTCTTTTCGACTGCGCTGTGGCTTGCCACGAGTGGATGCGGGGATGAGGAGCGATGCGCCACGAAGGGCCAGGAGCTCCTCAATGTGGAAGCCCCGGTCAGCCATAATCAAGTCTCCTTCTTGTACAAGATCAAGAAAACCACTTCGCTTTGTGAGCTCGAGGTCACTCACCCGCCCCCCCCAACACTGAGAAATGTATGAAATGCCTCCGCTAGGGCAGATGCCAATCAAAAACTTCAAAGTATTATGATGTTTATACTGAGAAAACGTCTGAGAGCGAGCTTTGTAGCTTAAGGGCCGTTCGATAAATACTTCTGAACAGTCAATCGTGCAACGCAGGTTGTTAAACAGTGGTACTTTGCACAATCGTGGGAGCCGCCTGCGAATGTCGTCCATGTGCGGCCAAAAAATGCAAGGTCGAAGCTCCGTGCTCAAAATGTCGATCCAGCTGCTGCAGATCTGCGATACAGAGGAGCAGGAGATTCTGAATCTTCTAGCGAGGTCCTTGTTCAGCAGCCCCAACCTCAGTTTCATCAGAACCATTAGCAGCTGCTGAGCATGTGGTAGTATTCTTGAATGCTTAGGCTGATAGTGCCCCAGTATGTACTGGAGCAATGCCACAAAGAGTGCGCAATTCGGCAGCCCAGTGAAGAACTTCACGCCGTCCTCGTCCTGGTAAACGTCAACCACAGTTCTTAAGTCGCAAACTTCCTTCTGCAAGTTCTTACACTCATCTTTTAGCTTCTGGTTTTCTTCCACGAGGGCGTCAATGTCACTCATTGTGATATCGGTACCACACGTAAGAGATACTTTCTCCCGTTCCTGGCTCGCTTCATTTGAGTCCACTTCAGGTTCTTCCACTGCGGGTGAAGGTATTGGTGGACTGGGATCGGCAGCTGGTACCTTGCGCGTCCGGGCGAAAACACGGTCGTACCGCTCCAGTGCCTTCCGATTTGCTGGCGTAGTACAGCCTACGCCCCCGGGCATTGCCACGTTCGGAACCCAGTCCGGGTGACTGGGGGACGCCGACGGAGCTCCTGAAAAAAACATAAGTTACGCCCCTGTCATCACCACGGCACTGAACAATTTTAGTAGGCTTACAAGAGTTAGAGCTAGAATAATGAAAACAGAAGACTGACTAACTGAAAGCATATCTTTATTTTGCAATGGGTTCACCCGCTTATGGTGAACCCATTGCAAAATAAAGCCTAGGGTGCCTCCTAATCTGCACCTGGAACTTCCTGACACGCAGGAAATCTCGTATGAAACTCAGAGGTCTTCCGCGGAAGCTGCGGAGTTTCGTTCTTACCAGTGATGAAATGCTTGCTGCATATCCTCGTGGCGTATGTGGGCTCGAAATTTTGGCGTCCTATCGCGTTGGTCCAAGCGCGGCGGCGATTTACATCCTTCGGGAATCGGTAAAATTTAACTTCCGACAGCAGATTCACACCACTTCGCATCGTGCACCCATAAGCACAACACTGAGGCATCTCGGACACAAATTTTCGACTGCAGGAACATAAAAAACAACGTAATGAAAGGCTCTGTCTTCGCACTCAACAACATGTCTCTTCCGACAACCGGAAATCATTTGGGCATCGAGATGCCCGGATGGGAGAAAACCGGAAGTTGCCGAAAATAGGTGTATATAAGGCGGAGCGTGAGGCTGCTCCGTTGTTCTCTCGGATTTGACGACTGAATCGCAACCATGTAATTAAACCGTTCGTTACGTTACCGATTCTCCCACCTTCACTGGACCTCTGGGTTCTTCACTTCGGGGAATGGTCGTCGTCACGAGCCAGGAAGCCTCCGGACGTGCGGCTTAAACCCCGCCTCGAACAGCGGCCACTAATACGCCATAGAGTAATTGCTTTATTCTCGACGACGAACCATTTAACACAATAAACTTATAAGGCACTTATTTGTATCAGTCTTAGAGCCGCCATTACTTCACTCAGAGAAATGACCAGATGACGTCTCGAAAGACAGCACAAGCTATACAGGAGCACCAGATGAACTTCAGAGTGGGTGCTGCACTTTGTTACCTCCTTTGAGTAAGGAAGTAATGTCTACACCTCCTGTAGTGGGCAAGAATTCCTACATTGGGGAGAAGCGGGGACAAGCCCTTTCTTCAAATGCGTCAAGTCTCCTTGAGCTTCGGGATATAAAGAAACGCCAGTCTTCGGCGCTAATCCCACAGGTACTCGGTCTCTCTTCCGTCGGGTCTGTTCGCTCCCCGCGCCTCGTAGCAGTGTTATTGCAGTGGGGGGCTCGTTAAAATGGGGGGGGGGGGGGGGGAGGGGGGGTTGTCTATCCAAATCACTTTCTTCCTCGCCCCCGCCTTTTCTACGCTACATGCCTCCCCCTCTGCAAATATCAGCTGATCTTCCAACTTCTTATCTCTGTTGATAGGCAAAACAACCACTAAAATTCGAAAGTAATTCGTAATTTGAGTAGATGTCACTCGGAAAAGTAGTTAAAGTAAACTACTAATTACCAAAATATAAATGTATCTTAAAGTTACTAAACTACCCAGAAAAATAGTTAAACTACAGTAACTTGATTACAGTTGTTGAACTACGTGCAAGTCTGGCTGGCAGGCGCTCTGCGTATTGGTTTTCACCTATCTGCCTAGCCCCGCACACCCCCACATGGGCCCCTTCCAGTATGTGCAAATAAAATTATTATTATAATTATTATTATTATTATTATTATTATTATTATTATTATTATTATTATTATTATTATTATTATTATAACAATCCTGTTTTCGGCTCACAAGTAGTTTGTGAAAAAACAGAATAATATTGCTTTTTAGTTCGCGTTATTTCGCAATTTTCATGTATCTGCATTAAACTAAACACAGAACTATCATGCGTGACGTTTCACATCCGACATTCTTAACTCTCCCCAGCTTGCTAAACGTCCGTGTGTCTCCTAACACCAGAAACCGGAATTTTAAAGGTTAAAAACGGCACGTTGCGAATATGGAATGCACACTTTCATGCAAAGCTGACGTCAAGTGACTCAAATCGAAAAACTTGCATATTTACAATATGGTTATCTCTTCTGGTGAACGCTCAGCAACCGTTGCATTCGTTTTCGCGCACGAAACGGTGACTCCCAGATAAAGTAAGAACGCAGTGATTGCCTTTATTTTAACAATGTAAACGGAATTGCAGGCGTGCGCTGATGAAGCCTCAAAATCAAAACTCTCCTAGCGTGATTCGTGACTGCGCCGGCTACTACCCAACCTCGTTGTCATGCCACTTTCTGCAAGCAAACACTAAAATTGCTAGTAAACACACAAAAGCGACATCGATACAATTATCTTGTAGAATATCACCTTAATTAGTCATAAATGTGTCAATAGGCACTACATGTTGTATATAGGTTAAGAAAAAAAACATAAACATTTTTTGTCAGGAAAAAACTAAATATCAATGTTAAAACTGGTAACAGTGTATTTTGACGAACCACTGCCAAATCTTTAGAAAAGTTCGGCAAAAGTTGCACCAAATTTTCGATTCGGTAAAAGTTTGGCCCATCAATAGTAAAAATATGCGACCCGGGGGGGGGGGGGGGGGGTCTGGTTTGCCCCCCCACTCAAAAACAAGTTGGTACGCCACTGATTATATGTTCCAAAAATATACATGAGATGGACGTCAGCAATATTAGACGAGAATCCATCCAAAAGCCAGAAGGGCAGTTGTCGCACTTCCTCGACGCCGCTCATTATTCCCAACTTATATCAAGCTGATAATTCTTTATGGCCTTATTCAATCACACTTTCTATACTGTCATTTAGTATTGGGCACTACCACCGTACAAGATATAAAAAAAATCTCACTCTGCAAAAAAAGCATTACGTGTGGTCGCTTAAATGCCATACGTTTCCCGCACATGCGTACTATTTTAACGATTTACGTTTGAAAGGTTACCAAACCTTCATAACTACCGCCTTCTAACTCCATATAAAACTGGATTAAAATTTGAATGAAGCTGCTTTCTATAAATTACAAACTTACTTGAAAACACTAATACCCATCACACGCGTCAATGTAAAAAATTGTTTTTACCTACACCTCGTACCAACAATGGCATTGCATCTGTCAGATACATTCTTCCATCTCTAATAAACAAATTGCACACACGGCAATATTCCAGCCACGATTTGTGTTTTGATGGTCTCTTGGTTCCGCCCTACACATTGCCGAGCATCACTCATTCATTCAATATTTTTAATTGTGTGCTTTGTTAACCTATGTATAAGTAATAAGATTGTGTGTGTCAGGGTGTGTGTGTGTGTGTGTGTGCGTGAAAGGACACCCCAGTATGCGTGTGTTAAATAATGTGCATTACAGGAAGTTGTTCTTGCCGCTGACGCTGTACTGACATCTTGGAGCTGGTGCCTAGTCAAGCTCTACTTTGTAACAGCCCCAGCTACCATCTTTCGTTTAAAAAAAAAAAAAAAAAAAACATTATATGGTGCATAGGTGTACTATGCTGCATAAAGTTCCGTAGAACTGCGTGTAGGAGGCACAAGAAATGACTGTCGCGCTTAAGAGTCGCGTGAATTGCCCGTGCCGCAGAGGACGCGAGCTCAATCACGGCTGCCGTAGCGGCCTCTAACGCCGCTTTAATCAGACAGGAGGGCGTCTCGTTGAAATGAAAAACAAAGCAAGGCAGCAGATAAGAAATTGCTGCAGAAACCTCTAATTTTGGTTGTCAATGAATTTACGATAGCATTCGTCTAGGAGAACCTCAAGGACGACGTCGAAGTCGATGTCGAGGACAACGTCCTTGAGGGCGACATCTAAGACGACGTCTAGGATGACCTCTAGGACGACCTTTAGGGCGATCTCAAGAACGACTTCAAGAACGACGTCTAGAACGACATCTAGGGCGATCTTAAACTCGACCTCTACGACAGCCTGAAGGACGACGTCGAGGATGATGTCCGGGAGGACGACGTTAAAGACGACGTCGAGGACGACGTCCTGAATGACTGTGTTAAAGACGACGTCTAGGACGACCTCTAGGACGGCGCCAAAAACGATGACTAGGATGACCTCTGTGACGATTTCAAGAACGACCTCTAAGGCGACCTCGAGAATGACGTCGAGGTCGTCAGTTCCTTCGAAGAGGGTCCGAACGTGAAGGAGTGTGATACTTTAAGCTTAAATGGTTTAACGCGCACACCTAGTGCGCATTAGGAGGACAGAAAGTCCAAGAAATCCAGAGGGGGAAGATAAAGATTGCTAGTGCAATAAAAGGACGCGCATGCGCACTGCGCAGTTCTCGGCAACAGGCACGGCGCGCCTTCAGGGAGCGCGGTGATGCAAATCGGTCGGCGCTCCGGTGTTATCTGTGAGAAGTCACTTCCGTGGCCACGCTTGTGCGACATCGATCTCCCAACTTTCCGCCCTTCCAAGCGAGGAGAAAGACGTAGTTCTACGTCAAAATAAAAAAAATTTGCAGTGGCTTAGCTCGGCTATGCCAGGATATACGTAGCGTGAGCGGTCGGGCACGTCACTCAGCCTCCTGCGACGCCACTTTGCTAGACGTTCGAACCTTTGCTGCGGTGTCTCCGCAGCACGCTTAGCCTTTTTCTGTTCGTTCTTCCTACGCTCAACTGCTAATTGCCAGGCAACTACTTCGGGATCCGATGAGTTAAGCTTCTCCGTTCTTCTGCGCCGCTGAGCAGCAATTTCGCTCTCCTTCTCCATGGCTATACCACACTGGCAAACGCCCCACTATATGTATACCCCCACTGATACCTCTGCGAATGCGCACAAAATGAGAGGCGCTATCAAGCGGCTCCGGTGCAGCATCAGACTTGGCTACTGCACAACGGAGGCGCACAACTGGGCACGCGCCGGCGCCAGTGCGTCTGCCGCGGCTATGACGTCACTCCTTTGGAATGCGCAGACCGGCGAGGCGCGCGCGGCGGCGGTGGAGCGCGCGGCGGCGGCGGCTCCGGCGCACCAGCTGTGCGCCGTATGACGTCACTGATCCTCGCGCATGCGCAGCACAGCTCTCGAGGAGCCACGCGAAACTGCTCAACCTCGGCCAGTGTAGCTCACGCTACAAAAAAATAAATTGAATTTAATTGAAATACTCAGGTTAGGGCGATCACCGCTATTGTAGCCAGGAATGATGCGGCCTATTTTCCAGTCCATTGGAATGCCGCCGTTTGCAAATGATTGGTTGAAGATGAGCTGAAAAACTGAACTGGACATATATCTTGGTGTTTTTTTTAGTATTTTTTGCGCAAATGGTGTCCTGGCCGGAGGAAGAAGTTACCTTGAGATTATCGATAAGTTTCGAAAGGCCATCTGCGGTGACAGTGATAGGTTGTGATAGGTTATACGGAAGGAAACTAAAAAGGAGAGAGGGAAGGAATGTTATCTGGTGACACAGAAGTCCAGACGGAGAAGTAACTATTTATTACTGACGGGTCAAGCCGGGCACAAAGGCACCATCCTCGTTGAGTAATTTGATAACTTGGGAATTTCAGTTGTGTGCTAAGGTTCTTCGAAATTCAGTAGGGTACTATTTCGAAAAATGATAGGTAAATCCAGATGAAAATGCTTATTCTTAGAATATTTAGTTACCCTAGTGTATTATTTTAGGCAAAGGAATTACTTATGAAATACAAATGGGAAGGCACTATCCTTCCCTTGACGGAAACGGCGTTTTTATTTGTTAATGAGAGCTTTCAAACGCCTATTATACCATGGTTTACAAGAATCGTCGTGAACACGTAACGGTGGAGCACATGAATTGACCAAGTGAATTACTTTTTGCTTAAATGATATCCAGTTCTCGTCAACGGACCGTGATGAATAGGAGTAGAGAAAAGAATAAAAAAGATCGAAACCTCATAATAATACCGACATATTTAGCTTTGTTGAAGTCACGAATAACCTTAGACACGGATGACTTGACTAGTACGAGAAAAGGTATTGGTACATTTATTATCCTAGGATCGCTAAGGCCAGGCATGTAAACCGTAGATTCAACCAGATCGGGTGATGAAGGAAGGACCAGAACAAGGATATTGTCAGCGCAGGTAGACTTTTCACTCACTTAAATGAGATTGAACAACATGAACACGTCAAGGAAGTGCTTGAAAACTCGTGATGTAGATGTTATTAGCAGCCAGTTTTTTTTTTTTAAGTTAAATCACGAAAGAGAAAAAAAAAATTGCACTAAGGAATTGGTTGGTGATTTCATTTAAAGCAGTATGCAATTTATTAACAGATGAGCAATGACTACTTGATGCTGTATCGCACACAGAAATAAGTGTTTTACTGATCTGCGAATATACAAACGCAACATAAAAACTCAAGGTCGCAATTCAACTGAACAATAAATTAAGACATACTATTTTTTTTTTATACAAGGACACCGATACCACGCTTCCGAGGTCGATCGCATCAATATACCAAAATGTTAAAGCTGAGATAACATCAGGTGTTAGCAGAGTTTCTGTAAGTATAACAATATCAGAGTTGATATCGCTGAGAAGGCTGTATATTTCTTTTTTGGCCATGTAACTACGAACATTTGTAAAAGTGACAAGATGAGACTTAAATTTCTTGGTTTTTATACGGGGGCAGTTTGGTGGCCATATTTGGGCCTTCCCATTTCGTTTCAGTTATGCTTGAAGAATTTTAACACAGTCAATAATCGGTACGTAAACCTAACTCATGTTATGAATGTGCAGTTTATCAAAGCGCATCTAGAAGGCGAGTTTAGCTGCTCTGCAAACTTAAATAGTTTGCCGCGCGCTAGGCGAACTGATACAGAATAAACTCCTTCTGAATGTTCGTCCTCTGTTGGAAGCTGTGGAGTCCAAGTACAATGACGGACACAGATGACACAGCACAGCTAACGCTACGAGGCGATGGATGCTAACCCTGATTAAAATATGTGTCTTGAAATGTAGATATTTAAAATTGAAAAAAAAAACAAATAAAAAGCACAAAGGACGAGGGTGAGACAACAACACTTTTTAATTTAGCAACGACATGTGATTATGGATGCCGTTGCTAAAAAGAGATGGCAAAAAGGGGCAACGTCGGTAGCCTATTTTCGGCCTTTCTTTAACATCTCCTTATCAGGGTGATCTCGGGCACAGCGGAGGCTGCTGCGAACCTCCGGCGAGAACGGTCGTCTTCTCCGGGCTCCGCCGACCCCGGAGAACGAGAACGTGATCCTCGTGTAAACACCACCTCGCTCCGCCGACCCACCGCTGCACGTCCGCGATCAGCTCGCCCGAGTCAGGTTTTACGAGAGAAGGAGAGGCATTGTGCCGAGCGAAACGAACTTTCTTTCTGCCGCATTTCCAACTTTATCGCCAATGTCCCGCCGACCACGCTAGGGGTAGGCTTAGCCGCTATTCCTAGAATCGACTCCGCAGTGATGGAGGTCGTCGTCGAAGGCGAAGAGATCTCCGCGGAGGACTTCGACAGCGAGGAATGAACTGAAATCCTGCGGAAGCAACGAGCCCCATTCCTCAAGAGTACCATAAACACCGAAAACCCCAACACGGCGCCGGAGATCGTCTCACCGATTCCCCGCAAAAGCTGGCCGCTACGTCGGGCCACACCGACGGAGCGCTTGCCGGCGGCCGAAATCAAAATCGTGCTACGACAGAGAGGGGGCCTCGACCTAAGGTAAGTAGCGCAGGCAACCATCGCCATTATTATCGTTAAATCTGCACCAGTCCCCCTGACTACCCAAGACCAAGTTCATATTAACCAAACTGCCAACTACATCTTGATCAGTAGCCCTGAACATATGCGACCCCGCAAATTCGCAAGCATCATATCTCTTATTCTCAACAGAAATCATTATGAAACCTCTACGCATGTCTCGACGCCCGCCAACACGGTGATGGGAATTATTTTCAAAGTTCACGAAGAGGATACCGCCGAAGTAATAACCCGCAACGTGGTGGACTTCGACCCGAACCTGCCCACCCTATCGGTCAAGCAACTCAGCAGCACGAACGCCACTCAAATATTATTCGACGGATACAAGGCACCGTTTTGGATCCGATACGGCCACACAACGTACCACTGCACGCCTTTCCGGCACAAGACCGAAGCTTGCACGCAATGCTGGCAGCGGGGTCACCGACCGGACGTGTACCCGAACCCAACGACTACATGTCCCAGATGCGGCATATGCAACCCCAGTGAGGGGAACCAGTGAGAGCAAAGTGCGTCGTGAGCGGAGGAGCCCACCTCATGGGGTCCTCAGCAAGCCAGCTGCGTTTTAAGCCACATCGCCCCAAACGCCCGCCGCCCGAGAAAGAAGAGAGAAAATGAAAGAGAAAGAAAACACCCCGCTGAACCCAGAAAACCAACAGGAATGGCCCTCCCTGCCGCAACGCGGCCATTCCAGGACCAAGGCTTCAATAAGAAAAAAGAGCCCCAACGAGGTCCCAATCGAGGCACAAGAGATCCCCATCGACCAATCAACAACGAACCCCATTCAAGCCCCCGCCCAAAGCCAACCCCAAGGAGTAGGCCACCCTCCCAACGACATCACAGAAGACTACCGGTAACAACAAATCGGTAAGCTTCGATGATGGGGCCTCCTACACCTACAGCTACGCCTCGCCACCCCCCTCCTCCCCCCCCCCCCCACACACACACACACACTGTCCCCAAAGAACTTACGGATGAGCTAGCCAACATTAGAGCCGAAATGCCCACCCTTAGGCAAGAAAATAATGTCCTAAGGCAGGAACTTCAGAGGATCCGCAGTCAAAAATTACACCATCTTCTCGAGGGGAACCATGGGGTGATGCGGAGCATCGCGGATCGTTATTAACGGTGTTATTAACGGTGTTAGTAACGTTGTTAGTAACGTTGTTAACTTACGTGTTATTACGTTGTTAACTTGCGTTGGTTACCACACATCGCGTGAACGTTGTTGGAACCTCCGCGATGCTCCGCATCACCCCATGGTTCCCCTCGGGAAGATGGTGTAATTTTTATTTTTTTTTCGTTGTTGACGTTTACACGCGGCTTCCCGTTCTCGAAGGTCGGGTTCCGCCGCTCGCATCGTACGTTTACGTTGAACTTCACGGTCCGGAACCTCAGGTTCTGCTGCTCGACGTTCACGAACCAACGCGGCTTCCCGTTCTCGAAGGTCGGGTTCCGCCGCTCGCTTCGTACGTTTACGTGGAACTTCACGGTCCCGAACCTCAGGTTCTGCTGCTCGACGTTCTCTAACCGCCGCTGCTTCACATTGTCGTAGTTCAGCATCCGCCGCTCGACGTTGACGAATGGACGCCGCTTCTCGTTGCCGTAGTTCAGGGTCTGCCGCTCCCTTCAAGCGTTTGCGCTCAGCGTCGCGTGCCCTTCGCTGCGCAGCTTTGTCTTCAGTGGACGTAGCGTTGCTGTTAGTTTGTGGGGTGGTGCTGATGCTTGCTTGCGCCAACCCACTAATTGACGGGACTGTTGCTTCCATCACACTTCATCGGAAGAACGGAGTGGAGTCAACAGCGCTGAACTGAACGCGCACAGCGCGCTACCGCCGGCTACCGCTACTTATATTCACACTTGAAGGAGAGGAGACTAGAGGAGGAGAGTTGCGCATGCGCGCGCGGTGTGAGTCGAGGCGAACGCACGCGAAGTGCACGCAGCTGGTAGAGAGAGAGAGCGGAGAGAGTAACGCGCAGCTGTTGGAGAGAGGGAAGGAGGAGAGTTGCGCATGCGTAGTGTGAGTGCGGACTGAACGCACGCGAAGTGCACGCAGCTGGTAGAGAGAGAGAGCGGAGAGAGTAACGCGCAGCTGTTGGAGAGAGGGAAGGAGGAGAGTTGCGCTTGCGTAGTGTGAGTGCGGACTACGACGCCGCGGGACATAGACCCGAGCAAGAGATGCTCCGCATCTAAAACGCGGCAACCTCGCAACCAAATTTCCCCGATGAAGAGGCCACCTCGCCCGCCCCTCAAAAAACGAGAGATTGCGGTAACCACCGTACGAATCCTCAACAAGAACTATAGACTAAAATAATCGCAATCGGGAGAGGCAACGCCCCACACCACGAAAACATGACCACCACGCAAAACAGCATGGAAACCTTCCGATCAGAAATGAACTCGTACAAATCGAAACTACACACCTTCATGCAAGAAATAATGAACAGGCTCGGTATCGCTACCAATCACATACCCCAACCCGAAACACATAATGGCCCACAAGAACGACAATAAGAGCAACCCCATTAATGTCTGGCAGTGGAATTGTCGGAGTATAAACGTAAACAATATAATTAACACATGAATCTCTCTCCAAAGCCTAGACGCCCCCCTGAAATTATTGCACTACAGGAGACAAACACAGTTGTCAAATTGCCCGGCTAGAATGACTTTGAAAGTGCGACCGACCTCAAAACGGCGGTCCTCGTACACAGAAATATACCGGCGTATAGAAGCCAGTTCGCCAGCGTCAGCATTTCCCACGGCCTAATTACTGTCCTCCCACGGAAAATGGGAGCGAACAGACTATATATTCTAAACATCTACAGCACTCCTAAATCCAGGGCACATCGATTCAACCGCTTATTCTCGCTCCCCAGGAAGGAGGTGGGCCCCCATGCGCTGCTCATAGCTGGAGATTTTAAAGCTTCTCACACAGCCTGGTGATACCCAACCTGCGAGCCAAGGAGCAGACACATCTGGGATCAAATCCAGACACACCATTTCACACTAGAAACAGGAGTCAATGCCCCTACACGCATCGGCAACAGCGCCCAACGCGACACCACCCTGCATCTCACTCTATCACTACGCACGAATAGGGTAAAAGGAAGAGTAACCAACCAAACACTGGGGAGCGACCACCTCATAATCGATACAGTGATGGTACCGAAACACAAACTCCCTCAAGCACTAAACACAAGTGTTATCGTTCAACTTTGCTTGTATCGGTGCAATATTACGGGCTGCCACTTCACATAATTCTTCGGTGTCTTCAAAAATCTAGAGCAAAAGCAGTTTATATTCCTAACATGACACAGGATTGTAATTTGACATTTTAAGAACATAGGTACTCTGCGCCACGAACTTAGCAAGAACAAACTGTCGGCTGTAATGCGAGTATCCAACCTAAGCGGTCTTAGAACTCAATACATAGATGTAGATAAAAAGCAAAAAAACGCTGATATCGTGTTCGCGCTAACAGTGTAACGTGGTGTACGCAAACCGCTACACAATCAGTGTAAGCAGAGTAAGTCAGTAAATTTATTAGATAAAACAAAAGGTTTTTGATGTTTCATTTTTATAGCTGAAAGTTTGTAATTTCTATAAAAGCGATTCGCCAAAGAGTGCTGCCTTAAGGTCCCAACTTACGTGGCATCGATTTGTTGTTGTACACTTCAATCTGCGTGACCCTTGCGTTCAAATGTCAATTTGTGTTTGCACTGTCCCGCAGAGTAATAGACAAGTCCATTTCTCGAGCATTTTAACAAAACCTTCACTACGCCAGATAGATAGGTAGCGAGTACGCTCTATTGCTGCTGATTTAGAATATTATCTACGTCAAGCAATTTGCCACTCTTTGTCGAATCGCTTGTATAAAAATTAATTTCCCGCTAAGAAAAACAAACAATTTCATTTGTACAATAAACTCATTGAATTACACTGTTCATGTAGAGGTATGCGCATATTACGCGGCACTGTTAGTGCGAACATCACATCGGTGCTTTTTGCTATTTTTCCCAAACAATGCACTGTCTAGCACCAAGATCTACCGCTTAGGTTGGATACTCGCATACAACAGTTTTCTAAACATCATGAATTTTTAAGGCGAAAACAAAAACGAGAAAACCCGGCGCTAATTTGATCGTGGTAAGTGCGTGGCGGAGTGTAACTATAATGCGTTTCCAATCTCAACTTACAGTCCTGTGACGTGTTAAAAAAGAGCTACTTTTGCTTTAGTTTCTTGAAGACTCCAAAGAATACCTTGAAGTGGCAGCCCGTGCTATAGTACCGATAACAGTAAGATCGAACAGTAACACGACACGCTAAACTCTCCAATAGGGTTTTAATAGGGAGTCTTCGTAGGCCGTTTTTCTACCTCTACTGCGCCCTCCGGAACGAAGACGCAACAACTGCGCATGTGCAGCGCTAGCCTTGCCTTCACAGTCCCGGATCTCGTAGCGGGTTGCGGAAAATGTTCCGGGACAGCGGAAACCACCTACGAAAACTCCCTAATATTGTGTTTTCCGTCCTATATCTCCGTGCTCGATAGAGAATGTTCACAGCAAGGCTAGCTTATGTATCCTTGTGTGGTACGGTTATCGGGGAGCTAAGTGCGATCCACTGCTGCCCTTTAAACTCATGTGGTTGCTGGGATGTGTAAATATACATTTCATCCACATTCCGTTGGCCATGGTATCGTGCGAGTTCGACACACAATAATGTGTGCGCGCTGTACGAAAAACAGAGATCCGCTAAGATGTCCGCGCCTGGTACTCGTTTATCTTCTCCATTGTTCCCCGTTTGATACAGGTTTGAGCGTGATAGGCTGGCTTTTTGAGGATGGTGTATGTTTTGCGGACATGTTAATCTTGCTCACATATTGAAACCACCACATCTCGCGCATGTGTTCTGCACTATACTTATTTGTGAAACCGAGAATAAGTATGAAAAGTACGCTCAATTGTTGTGGGGATGCATTGCAGCTTTCTAGTAAGCACATGCTTTGCCATGGGCTGCAGCAAAATAACAGCTCAAGTAAGTTACAGCCCATAGAGTTATTATAATGTACGCTAGAGGTTCAACTGGCGCTAGTGTCCATGCGACTTCCGTGACGCAAATTGAAGCAGACAGCAACCGGTCTGCTTTTGCGGTGCTCCTGTGCATTCCTATGGGAAAACGCGTGTGTATTTTGTCTCTTCGCCAGAAAATAACACGGAACACTTCGGTTATTTGGGTCGTACCGAATAGAATGTACCTTGAGTAACACTGTAAAAGTGTAATTGCTTTAGTTAGCGCATTTTGCTTCATCAGTGAACGGTATTTGTCTTCGCTACATTTCAGTCCCAAACGTGTGTTCCGCAGCAGGTGTGGAAAAACAAGCGACGATTCATAGAAAAAATTACAATCGAAACGAATATAGAGTGTGTTCAAGGCTCGCCAGCATTCCGGTGACGCTTATATATTGATAATATGCCAGTCCTGTCACTATATGAAAATGATCCCGTCGTGCATGAGTGGATAAAAACCTTCAAAACGTAAAGAATGAAGTCCGTAAGCTATGAAAGGTGTCTCTTCGTATTGTTTTCTCTGCCGGGCAGCTTTTATCGCGCACTTGTTCTCAAAGATATCGAGCGAGCGGGTGATAATTTGAACGTAGAACAAGCAGCTTCGCTCAGGGCAGAAAGAATGAAGCGGTACTTACTTGTTTTACAATCGGAATAGATTACGTGGCCTTTAATTCATTTTGATCGTACATGCACTGCGAGTTACTGATCCAGTGTTACTGAGTAGTTCTTGCCGCCGCTCTTGATTTTCCAGATGTCCTTCGTTCGTTTGGCATGTATATCCCCCATGCTGGAAATCGCCGACGCCGCGTTCGCGCTAACAGTGTCCGGCAGTGCACATAAATACACGTACGAAGCCGTTTTAGCACCGTTTTTAAAGCGATGAATTCGAAAGAAAAATGCCGTAACTGACCAATTCTTTCGTCGGCCTCGCTGAGAAATAGTAGTAGAGTGGTAAGCTGGGCGAGTTGGTCACTGAGAAATGTTCCAAGCTACCTAGTACGTACGAATTATTTGGGATATTTGCTCTTATTATCGAGCGCAGGGAGAAAATGCACTCACTTTTTCCCATAGAAATGCATTACCGGAAGTCAATTTTCGACTGGTTGCTGTCTGCTTCAATTTGCGTCAGCACACTAGCGCCACTTGAAACTCTAGCGTACATTATAATAACTCTATGTTACAGCCCTCCACAGTCGTTTTTTGAACAGTGCTAAATCAGTATCTTCTTTCTCCACCAACCAATTTTTCGGCAAGACAAGATCCTTGCAACAAAACAGCTCGGCCGCTACAGCACTCACCAAATATTCCGTGCAAGTCGAAGAACTGCATACCAGTTATGCAGGAAAACATCTATTTGGCCCCGGGGGACGTGCATTCTCTGTTCTGCTGTGCCATCTGGGGGATCACGCTCAAGACCAATTGTTTTTTATTGACCCCGGTACATCTTGGAAAACATCTATTTGGCCCCGGCCTCCAGCGCGAGCCTTCCATCATTGGGACGTCTCGCGCCCCTCGAGTGCATTCTCTGTTCGGAAAACACGCTCTGCCATTCTCACTTTGCTATCGCGACTTTATTGACTGTCAACTAGTAAAGTAAAGCAAAATAACTATTTTAAAGTGGAGCAAACGCCTGGACTCATCTGTGCAGAGAAGCGATAACATTTGTTCTAGGAGCCGTTTTTGGGATCACGCTCAAGACCACAATGTTTAGACTTTCGAGAAGGAGATCAGAACTTGGAAACTTAGTAAGTGCTGATTAAAATGATTACCTTCAATATGTAGGCGCCGGAGCAGGGAACGAGACTGTGATTCTGGTGTTGAGCAGTCTTCCACAGAGCCAACAAAATTTATGTAAGAAGGAATTCAAAAATGTATGTAAGAAGGAATTCTAAAAAATGTATGCAAGAAGGAATAGTGGCCAATTTACCAACCAATTTTTCGGCAAGACAAGATCCTTGCAACAAAACAGCTCGGCCGCTACAGCACTCACCAAATATTCCGTGCAAGTCGAAGAACTGCATACCAGTTATGCAGGAAAACATCTATTTGGCCCCGGGGGACGTGCATTCTCTGTTCTGCTGTGCCATCTGGGGGATCACGCTCAAGACCAATGTTTAGGAAATTAAAAACGCCGAGCAGTCTTCCACAGAGCCAACAGCAACTAGTATGACATCGAGACTATCACGTGCTTCGTCAGAGTGTTGACTCTATTGCCGTCTCGTTCTCCCGCCTTGATCCTGCTGTCCTGTTTCCTGGCACCGGCAGAAATTAGACGGAGTGGAGCTTCCAGATGTGAGAACTATATTTCCTTTCTTCGGACAAGGGGTGAGGGAGAATATCACAATATATAGACCTTTCCAGTGACAGTCTCGAACGAAGCGATTTACAGCGCGTGTCCCTGGTTTTGAGAGTATACATCAGTGTTGACCAACTGCGCTGGGCTGTGGGTTTTCTCGACAGCGGGCTGTGGCAGCCTGCGTAGGCGCGATTCCGGACGCTGGTGGTCAGTAAATTGCCGCGTTTTATTTTTTCATTTGTACTCCATGGCAAATGCAATTTCTCGAGATTTTTTAAGAAAGCATTGTACTATTTTTAAAAATAAAAACGAACACATGAAAGTTATTTTCGGTGAGTCCTTGCGCGACCAAACAAATGCAACCGGAATGTTTGTTTCGTTTTATGTTGATTATTTTACGGCAACATACACTCAGCCGTGTCAATCTACAAAGATCTCAACGGTCGAAAATATTAGACCACACAGGATAGCAGAACTGCATGGGTATTTCCCGCTCACAACATGAAATTCAACGAGTTTTGTCAATCGAACGAAATAGATTGTACGTACCCCGCAGTGCCGCGTTATCCGAACAGGATTTGAGAAAGCTCTGGAATAACAGCGTATCCAATATACAGTTTCGACGATCGGATGGAATATGGCTTGTTTTAAAGCGCGCCTTAAGAAAAAGCTTTTTTCTTTTGGACACATAATTGCAAATGTACGAACGTTACCCGGGACCCGACCTTATAAGCTATTTTTCGTCAAGCCCGGGAACGTAGCCGGGAATACGTTTTGGAGATTATCTCAACGGAAATCATCCTCGAAGAACGTCGAACGGCCCGCGTCGAGGGCCGCTTGACGTTCGCTTTCTTCATTCGTTTCCTACGAAAGGCCGAGCACGGTACGAGCCCTGGTATTCCCTGGTTCTCATAGTGGAAGATAACACGTAAAGGGCATCCTGGACAGGCAATTAAAGTATAAATTCTAAAAAAAGAACCCGGGGAACTCGGAATGCACAATGCACACGGGGAGTCGCGCTGGCCGGTGTTCCACAGCTCAGGCGGGTGTCAGAAATTTCTGGCTGACAGAGGTCGCTTGAGTCGCAAAATGGCGGCGGCCAGAGATCTCTTTTTGCAAAGGTCTATATATATAATCTTTCTCAGATTGTTTAGCACGGTACATCACAAAATCGAAATACCTCAAGAGAGAAGCAGGAGGAGGAGGAAAGGAGGGGAGGAGAGGGAGCGCAGGACGAGGAGAGGAGTACGGGAGGGGGAGAGGAGGAGGAGCGGAGGAGGAGAGGCTAAGGATGAGGAGGAGGAGCGGAGGAGGAGAGGCTAAGGATGAGGAGGAGGGGCACGCCCTCCCCTCAGTACCCTCCCCTCCTCCTCCTCAAGAGCTGCGCTCTAGATGAGCATTACAGGGAGTTGTAAACATCTTTAATTTTTTTATTTTGTTATTCCCACAATTAGACGTTGTCGCTAAGTGAAAAAGTGGTTGTCTCCTCCTCGTTCATCATGTATTTATTCATTCAATTTCTAATATCCAAACACCAAGCGCCAAAAGCGCTATGTCACGGCGCTTATTGCCTGCCATTGCGTAGTTTATCATCGGCTAAACCAATGGAATGAAGGCCAGGATTAGTTTTAGTGTCACCCAAAGGTAAAATATAGGGATGCCGCGAACCACCCTAGGTTCGAAATCGAAAGGTTTCGATATTTTCGAACCGAACTGATGTTCGAAATCAAAAGGTTTCGATATTTTCGACCGTACGGAGGTTCGAATTCGAAAAATTCGCAACTTTCAAAAATCGTGGAGTTTCGAATTCGAAAAGTTCGAAGCTTTCACGGTTTCTAAAAGTTTGGGTTCGATTGTTTCGAATATTATTTTACTTGAGGGTCGAGAAATTCGAAGATTTCGAACTTTCCTAACTTGAAATTTGAGAGATTCGAATGTTTCGAATTTCTTTGGATCTGAAATTTGAAAAATTTGAACGTTTCGAATTCTTATAAACATGAAGTTCGATAAATTCGAAGATATAGAATTTCCTTCTACATAAAGATCGAAAAGTTCGAAAGTTTCGATTCTCTTTCAGGGCTAAATTCGAAGGTTTCCTATTTTTTTTAAGTCCAAGCGCGCAACGTTAGAGGTGCGGTTTTAATGTTCCGCCACAGTTTCAGTTTCAAATAACGTTCTCACACCTCACTGGTTTTCATGAAATCAGGTTTAGAAAAGTTCGGGTGTGATATTTAGACTTCGCGAAGTTGGTCAGGCAATTAAATGAGACGACGAGTTTCCCGGATGTGCTGGAATATTTTCCAGTGCAGAGTGACGTGGGACCATAGATCAGTAATTGTGACCGCCAGCCCGGGGTGGTCATTAACATGCATCACGAAGTAGTGATCACACGAACGCACTGTTTAACGATACTCATCCAGTTTGAAACGGCCAGGCGCAGGCAGGTTGTTGAGGCTCAGAAAAACCTTGAAGCGATCTGGCAAACTTCCTCCTTACCCCCTTGCACGCTGGTAGTAATCCGATCGAACGCCGCCCGAATGACGCTGGCATATAGTAAGTTTAGTTTGTACATGATGCAAAACCCTGAGACTGGGAATGAAATTTGAAAGAAAAAGTGTTAGAAGACAGAAAAAAGGGGACAGGACAATGCCTCAAACTCAGCTCTGGGAATGAAATTTGAAAGAAAAAGTGTAAGAAGACAGAAAAAATGGGACAGGACATTGTCTCAAACTGAGCTCAGGACAACGTCTAAAACTCAACTCAGATGAAAAGTCAGCTCAGGACAACGTCTCAAACTCAACTCAGCTGAAAGGTCAGCTCAGGACAACGTCTCAAACTCAACTCAGCTGAAAAGTCAGCTCAGGACAACGTCTCAAACTCAACTCAGCTGAGTTTGAGACGTTATCCTGTCCCCTTTTTTCTTTCTTCTTACACTATTTCTTGCGAATTTCATTCCCAGTCTCGGGATTTTGCGTCATGACCAACATGCATCAGCTCGCCTGCACCTTGGCAATTTTTTTGTTTGTAATTGCTTTGGAGGTCAATTTTCGGGGACGGAAGAAACGTCGAGCAAAAAGCGCAGAAGCTGATACAACTTGAGGTCGAGGAGCGTTCTACCATACCAGTGGCGTCGGAAGGGGAAAAACGGGGGGCTTCAGTCTCTCCCCCCCCCCCCCCCAGATATTTCGGACTGTTAAATTAAACAATACAGGGACAGAGGGCATGGTCTAGCTTATTTTAATCTAAAATTATTTAGGCACATGTAAAGCTAATGTCACTATTCACTGCAAAAAGATCGCGTTGATGGTCATTGTTAGAAACTCGTTGTCAGAAGGCACTACTCGTCACATGCTCGGTGGCTCGGAAGTTCAAGGCTATGTCCTTTCGACCTAAATAACTGTGCCATTGGTAAAAAATAATAAATAAATAAACATAACAATAAATGTAAAAATAAAAAGCTGGAGAGAAAAAAAAACTATCAAGAGCCCGCCGGAAGTGTTGTATTCTTGCATATCCAGAGGCCCAAAACTATGAAACAAGTTTCTCCTACCAAAATTTGTACAGGCAAAAAGAAACACGTCACAGGAATGTGAAATGAGAAAAAAATTAAAAATGATTTTTTTATATGAACTTGAACAATTTTAGAAATCTTCTCCCATGAGTTAATTTATTCCCCAACGTGAAAAAAAACAAACAATAAATACATTATTTTGTATTCTGCAGGTGGTAATGATGTGTACTGTCTGTGGTATTAATTTAAATGCGATACCTCAAACAATGTAGTCGAAAAAAATTACCAAGTTTAGGGCATAATTGCCCGTAGATACATGTTTGGATATTTCTTCGAAACTCATCTTGAACAACAATAATCATATCTTAAGACGATACTTACCTAGGCTATACATAGATCATTCTTAAAAAAGTTTAACATCACGACCATAAATAGCTTCGGCTATATCGCGCTTCAAATATGGCACAAACGACAATTGTCAAAAACCCGTCGTCCTTCCTCGCTTTTTCGGGAATCTATTTCTTTAAAACCAAGCATGCCAGATGATTGAAATAAACGGCATTGTCTTTCGCAAGAAATGCGGCACCGCATGTAAAATTAAAAAAAAACAATTTACGAATGTAAATTACTGCTTGAATCGAAATGAAACCACCTGCCGGTCTTTCGAAGTTCGACGAACTTCGAACTTTTACCCTAAAAGTTCGAAGTTCGTCGAGCTTTTGACTTTTCAGGAACCGAAAGTTCGACAATTTTCGAATTCTTTAGATTAATAAGTACGAAAGTTCGAAACTTATCGATTTTCTTAGCGTAGGAAGTTCGAAAGTTCGAAAAGCTTCGACCTTTTTAGTGCAAGAACTTCGAAAGTTCGAAAATCATCGAATTTTTTAGTCTATCAAGTTCGAAAGTTCGACAAGCATCGAACTTTCCAGCGTAATTAGTTCGAAATTTCGAAAAGCGTAGAACTTCTTAGTTTAATAAGTTCGAAAATTCGACTTCCGTCGAATTTCTCGATATGGAAAGTTCGAAAATTCGAAATCTTTCGAACCTTTCGAACCGCTTGATTATATCATCGAACCTTCGGTTCGAAAAAAGTTCGCGGCATCCCTAGTAAAATCGTAAGACGGGATATCGTCGCATGCTAGGCAAAAATAATAACATATCTCAAACATTTTCTACGGTACACTGCCTAGAGGCACGACATCAACAAAATACAGCGATTGAAATTACTGCTACGAGCGGCATTGTTTAGGTAACTGAGCAGTATCAGACGGATTGAATGTACGACAGTTCCAAGGCGATGCCGTGCACCAACTGGAAGTCGGATCAGGCTGTGTTCTTTAAACGCTCCTGAACTAGGTCACATGATGTTCCCGGTTGCCAGACGCGAAGACGGTTGATTGCCAAATCCAGTGCCGTTAGAAGCTGGTTGGCTTGCGGCTGCGCAGCAACCAATAGGCCCATCGACTGGAGGATCCACGCTGAATTGTTCTTTCCATGCAGGACAGTCAGAGTGCCGGGCTGGCAGGTAGGGCCACCACAAGGTTAGAGGCCAGGAGTACCATTATCAGACGAATTGATTGCATGTCAATTCGAGCGGCGATGCCTTGAACCCTTGGTTAAGGTCCGTGTTGTGCACATTTCTCAAAAAAAACAAAAAGGAACGAAGGCTCCTTCCTTGTTCCTTCTAATTTTTAGAACGCGTTCCCGTTACAAGTTCCATCTGTGAAAAAGAAAGTCGTTCCCGTTACAGTTAAGAAAACTGGAAAGCATCGTTACATATACGCTTAATTTGCATTTAGCTGATTACCATATTTAGTTACTATAAACGACTTAATTTTCGCGGGCTCATATTTTCACGAATCGGGCCAAAGCTGGAAATTTGAAATTATTCGCGGGTTCTAATTTTCGCGAATCGAGTAGCGTTCACACATTGCCCGAATTGTTCGCGGGACGTATTTTTCGCGAATTGTAGGCGATTCGCAAAATTCCCGAAAATTAGGTCCTCGTCAAAATTTAGTCGTTTACAGTATATCACGCAATTCATTTATTTTTTTATTCTTTATCGATTTTATCAAACGGAAACATATGAATTTGGATGCCGTAATGGAAGGTCACCAAGAGAAGAAAAGAAGTGGAAGCAGGGTTTCATTTGTTGATATATTCAAGTTTAGAAATGTCACCTTTTAACCACACTTACGTTTGTGGTAAACTATTCAGACAAGTCAAGCGCACTGTTACCCCACTATGCACGAAAGTGTTACAACAACTTCAGACGTTTCTATCTAAGAAAGTCCCTCGTTCGTCCGCAAGACGAGCAAGTGAAGAATAGGATAGGGCTTTTGGAAGGTCAGTTTTTCAAGCCCTTCTTCGTGAAGGTTGGATTCTTGTTCAGTTTCAAGGTGGAGGACAAAGGGAGAAGGACTAAAGGTTAATTTTTTTATATTTTAAGTTACCAATGGTAGGGATACAAGGGTACGTTTCATGTCTGGTAACCTGTTATTTTGTTGGTACTGTAGGTCTCTTTGTGGAAGTTCAGTGATAGCTGTAATCGGCCTTAGATTTCTGGGTGTATGAGGATTAGCGCAAGCAAAGAAAGTAGCTGACTTTGAAACGTCCGTCTTTTTGTGTCTTTTCCCTCGACTAAACGTTTTGCTTTTTGTAGCGCAGTCTCTGGCACTCAAAAAAGAATCAATGTCCACTAGTTCTCCTGCACCCGACTGTTGCCAAGCGAGGACAAAATAAAACCTAAGATAAGTAACAAAAAAGTTAACGAGATCCAGCTCTTCGTAAAGATATTTCTTTTACAATTAATGTTTTCCTCTTTGAAATAAAATGAAAAAGTTACCCCACTGAACCAAAAAAAAGAAGGCCGTTTTTTTTTTTTCGTTCCAGTAAATGTGTAACGAGTTCCCGTTCGAGTTCAACCGATGCAAAGTAGGACGGCGGCGTTCCTTCGTTCCTCCTAAAAGGAACGTGTTCCAGGAACACCGTTCCGTACAACACTGGTTAAGATGCTAAAGCTTAACGGAAAGCGTCGCTTTAAGTCTCAAGTTGCTAAACAAACAAACGAACAAAAATCCATTCGCAGACGTGTTAGTAGTACTACGTTTATAATATAATATATAATAGAATATATAAATATATATTAAATAATAAATATATAATATAATACCTTTATTACGCTAAAACGACTTTTTATAAACTGGCCACAAATAAGACTCCGCTTGCAAACAAACGATGATAAAATTTAAAGAAAAAACTCAAATCGCAACAGGACCGACAAAGCAAAATCCTGCTTGTGGTTTTGTAGATGAGAATTGCTGAACGATTTCTCAGTTTGAAAACTTGGATATATCAAGATGTGTTTTACACATCTGTAAGGAACGATTGTCATTTTACACCCAGGAAAAGGAAGTCACAATGCCGCTCGAATATACCGGAATGGGTGTCATGCGTGTTGCATCGTCATAAAAAGTGACCTAATTTGAATTAAAAAAAAAAATATCTGAAACGTTTTAGATTATTTCTGCAATATCAACTTGACCGGGTATTCTTCGCGGCCTTTCTTTAGTGCACAATTCTAGCAACACTGGTCTGCACAAAATGATGTACATATACACACACCCCAGTCAGTTAAAGTTGTGGAACCGAACTATGAATTTATTTAAGTGCTTGTCGACTTGAAACATCTATAAGGAAGTTATCATTGAAATTAATCGGTGAGCAAAGGCGGTGGGTTCCATCCTTCGGTTCTTTCAACATTAATGAACTATATAATCGGTAATCTTTGAAGCCGCTCCGAATGAGACAAGTATGTAGACCCATCACATGGGACTAAACTCACTCACAGTTACATATGGAGGTAGGAAGCTTCTTGAGGCGACATAAAGCCATCAGAGGTGAAGCTAGTAGTGTGGATGACCACGCCCCCAGCGATGTTCAAAACCACAGCTATTTTGATCATCGTAGGGGACGTGTCCCTCCACACTTCTGAATTTACTCCTGGTGGCGTCATGTCATCCCCAGAAGCTTCATAACCCCATGCCGCGACAGCTTAAGTGGGGCGTGGCGAGTACTGATTATTTAATTATTGCTCCACGGTCAATCAAATTGAGGTAGTCACCGATGAGAACCCCGAAGAACCTATAGTAAAGAAGCGTGATCCTAAAAAGTAACGCTCAGCTTTTTTTATGTTGCTGGTGTTTATATATCGTACGGTGAACGGGCAATGATTGCAAAAGATTCACCACCTTGTTCTTCAAAGAATTGGCGAGATGGCCATTATAGTCAAGGGACCAATCATTTCTGTAGATTATGAGTCAAGATTCAAATATGAATTTACTCGCGATATACTAATATGTTCCATATTTCGTTCACATGCAATACGTGACTGAAGAAGTGTGACAGAAGATTGTTAACCATTTCCACAGAAACTAAAATGGAGGCATTCGTCGATCTTTTCAACGTTCATGTCGACCCATATTTATTACAGGCTCCATTAGTGAAAGAAACGGGTTGCTGTTACCGTTTATGCTTGAAGCATATTTCTTATGTCTTGAACTTACAGCGTACCCTAAACTATCTGTCGATTACACGAAGCTGGAAAAGTAAACTATTTAAGATTAAACTCCATAATACCATAATAATATAGTGGAGAGAAGGCCACGTGGAGACAAAAAGCAGCGACAAGAAAGGTTCATATTGTTATAAGCAGCAATGCAAGAGGAGGATGGGAGGGTACGCCGGAGGAAGATAGGAGGGTACGGAGTGGAAGGAGGGGAGGATATGAAGGTGGATGAGAAAAGGAGGCAAAAGGGGGGAGGGGAGGAAGAGCAGGAAAGAAGGGGAGGACGGCAGAGGGAGAGGAGTAGGGGAGGAGGAGGAGGGCAATGCCCTCTCCTCCGTACCCTCCCCTCCTCCTCCTCAAGAGCTGCGCTCTAATTTCGCATTAAAGAGATTTGTAAACATCTTTCAAGTTTTACATTTTGAATATTTTTACAATGAAAAGATTTAAAACCGATATCTTAGGCAAATTAATTTACATTTCTCTATGAGATCACTTGGGCTGCCGAGTTGTATACATAAAATAAGTAAAAAGCGAAACGGCCGTTTCACCTGCCGTTTCCCAGAAAGCGGAATTCATTATCCTTTCAATTCTACCAACGGAAGATATAATTATGCTGTTTCTTTATTTCCCATTTATAGAACGTGCTCCAGCTCTGACGAAATAACCACAAGTTCCGTAAAAGAGGCGCCGTCTCTAGCATGAGTTTGCTTCCTTTCGTTGTGCTTGGACGGCGCGTACTCACGAGACACGGATTTCTTATTCACGGTAGAAAAGTTGCTCTGGGGGCTGAGCTTCTATTGATTTGTATGAGCCTTTAATTGTATTGACATGAACACAAATGAAACGTTTGCATGCTCTAGATCAGTGTCAAACATTGCTTTTATGACAATAAATTTTAGCACTCTTAAAAACAACCGTAGACTAGCGTACAACAAGGAATGCAGTGGCTTCCTGCTTTTGCACCCGACGTGCACCGACAGAACGTTTTGAAGAAGCGCGTTCTATTAGAATAATGTTTTTAGCCTAGTCCGGACCCTTGCTTATGCTACTTGCCCGTAACAGCTTCCTTCAATGTGTTGAACACTACCTTTCATTGGGAAGCACATTCGACTCAGTTTATCTGCTGCTTTTATGTGAGCTTGCTTATTTACACATAGTTTGGAACAAATCGGCCGAAGTGGACATTCATTTCTGGGAAAGCACTCCGTTGGTTCTTGGTTTTAGGTTTTAGAGCGCAGCTCGTACGCGACCGTTTCCGGCTTGAGCGGCGTCGGCGTCGGCGTCGCCGTCGGCGTAACCGTGACGCGTCGGTTTAAAGCGTCGGTTTAAAGCGTCGGCGTGACGCGTCGGCGTCGCCGTCGCCGTCGCCGTCGGCGTAGCGCGAGAGACATGCGCGTCCAAACTGTCCGATCCGACGTGCTAACTGCCGGAACGACGTTGGGAGGCGAGGGTTTTCGTCGCACCGGAGCGTCGGACGGGGGCTCCGTCCGGCGCCGGCGTGTGACCAAATTGCCAGATATCGCCGCACCGTTGTCCGATTTTTGGAGGGCCGCAGCCAATGGCAGCACGGGTGGCGCGAAGGTCATGTTGTCACGTGACTTTCGGACCGATCGGGCGAGGAGGCGCTACGTGGCTGGGGGAAGCGGATGTGGCGGTGCGCGGTGCGTCACGCGACGCGGGTCGTGGTTGTGAAGGAAACGGACGTTAATGTTGTATTCTCACTTCTTCTTTCATTGCTACATCTTTGCCAGATCTACAATTCTCGGCCACTAGATGCCACTAGATGCCACTTTCGTCTTTCTCTCCTTCTCGTGTTGGGTCCTTGCGCCCTGAATAAACATCATTGGCCTGATGGCGGTTGTCCAGTCACGACGTCCCTGCCGTTGTCCCACGCTGGGACACGACATCCTTTTGGCGACGAGGATGCTTGACGGTCCCTGCTAGCCTCTAAGTTCGTCGGGGGACTGCGCGTCTTCGCCTACCTTGGTCCGCCGATCTGCGATCCTGCCGCAGCTCAATTCTGGACTCAGCGCAGTTAGGCCTTACCGCAGCGTTCGGACATAGGCCTTGCTCCGAGAACGTTGACGCAGCCTCCTGATAGATCGGAGCAGGACGTCAGAGTGCCGCAAGCTGATCCGCTCTTAACCGAAGATGGCTTTTTCGAACATCGCGCCACCATGATGTCTAGAATTTTACATGGCTGTGAAGGGGTGCTATTTTACATAGACGACATCATTGTCTTTGGCAGATCCAGCGAGGAGCATCTTGCTAACCTCCGAGCCGTTCTTCAGCGCATCTCCAATGCGGGGCTACGCTTGAATGACAAGTGCGTCTTTAATGCCAGAGAACTCTCTTTCTTGGGTCACCAAGTTGGCAGCCAGGGAATCGCTCCTCTCAAACAAAAAGTCGACACCATCAACCAGACACCAGTGCCAACGGACATCAGCCAGCTCAGGTCATTTCTGGGACTGGTGGAGTACTATTCAAGATTTATTCCCAGACTTGCGACCGAAGTGGAACCACTTCGCCGGTTCCTGCGCAAAGACGTTCCATTCATCTGGGACCCCAATGCCAACGAAAGTTTTAAACGGTTGAAATTTCTCTTGTCGTCCAGTCAAGTGCTTCGGATGTTCGACCCCGCCCTGCCGATAATCGTCGCAACAGATGCGTCCGCATATGGGCTTGGGGCTGTCCTCCAGCAACGAGCGGGGAAACAAGTCCATACTGTTGCTTTTGCCTCTCGTACGCTCACTCCAGCAGAACGAAAGTATTCTGTCGGAGAAAAAGAAGCCCTGGCATGTCTCTGGGCATGTGAGCGATGGCATAACTACCTATGGGGTCGCCACTTCACATTACGTACCGACCATCAGGCACTGATTACCCTTCTGTCAACACGCGGTACAGGACATCGTCCGCTGCGCATCACGCGATGGTCCTCACGTCTGCTGATGTATCACTTCACGGTTGAGTATCAGCGAGGCTCTGACAACCGTGTGGCGGATGCTCTGTCACGCTTGCCAGTAGCTGACACGGAAGGTGGGACATCATTTGAAGAGGAGATCGTGTCGTTCGTCACTCCTTGCGTGACAAAAGAACAGCTGCAGCAAGCCACGACAGATGACGTCATCCTAAGTCAAGTGATGGACTATGTAGTTTCATCCTGGCCGTCGCAGAAGTTTTTGTCTAACGACATTGTTCCCGTTTCTCATGTTCGTGACGAACTCTCAGTTGTAGATAACATGCTGATGAGAGGAGAAAATGTTGTAATTCCTACGACACTGAGAAATACACTGATTGAGATTGCTCACGAAGGCCATCCAGGAATCGTCAGGACCAAGAGCCGGCTTCGAGACCTCTACTGGTGGCCTGCCATGGATCGTCAAACCGAAAGTGTGATCAGAAGCTGCCCGGTGTGCCAAGCGACAGACAAGCCTGTCAAAGCTTCACCAACACCCTTGCAGCCAGTTCCACTTCCGGAGCGGCCATGGGCCAAAGTCGCCATCGACATTGTTGGTCCATTTGAACAAGCAGAGCCAGCATGCCGGTATGCCATCACTCTTGTTGATTATTTTTCTAAATGGCCAGAGGTTCAGTTCTGCCACGACGTGACAACCTCTCGAGTGATGACATTTCTGTCATCAGTCTTCGCTCGGGAGGGTTATCCAGGTTGTCTCGTGTCAGACAACGGGCCGCAGTTCACGTCATTACAGTTTAACGACTTCCTAAAAGACCGAGGCATAAACCACGTCTACTCGTCGGTGTACTATCCGCAAGCCAATGGACTCGTCGAAAGGTTCAATCGAGTACTGAAGAACTTCATTCAGCTCGCTGCCGCTGAGAAGCGTCGTTTACAAGAAGCAGTCACCGACTATCTAGGGGTGTACCGGTGTACCCCACATGCCACAACAGGTCTGTCGCCAGCGCTCCTCCTCCACGGAAGGAAACCGAAGACGCGTCTCCATATCCTGGGTCTGTCACCTCGGGAATTTCTACGCAACCCAGTGAAGGAGATGAAACGTCTACGAGAGCGAGTCTGCCAACGGCAACAGTCAAGCAAGAAATACACTGACCAGCGACGAGGAGCCAAACGACCGACATTTGTTATTGGTCAGTTCGTGCGCTACCGGCTTCCAAAGAAAACGCGCTACGATAAATCCAAGTTCAGCGAGCCGTTGAAAATAGTGGAGCGAGTTGGACGTTGGACATTCCGCCTAGAGGACGGAAGAGCCTGGAATGCGTCGAAGTTGACCACTGCCGTTCCACCCGAGAAACAGTCGACGCCTTCAAAAACGTTTCAGAATCGGCCATCAGGAAGCCTGACAGTTCATTGGGTTCCTGAATCGCCTCCAGTCGCGGATGACAGTCCGGTTCCTGCCCACTGTACGCCCTCAGGCGTTGTTGCACGGGATCCACCGGTCCAGCCTAACGGTAATCAGGACACTTCCGGTCGAAGATCCACCGGTAACAGGACTGTGCAGTGGAACGAAGGTGCAGTGGCTGCATCTAACACCGCCGCAACAGCGTCAACAAACGAGGCTGTTAGACGCTCTAGACGAGAGCGGCGGAAACCTGTGAGATTCGGAGATGCTGTCTGAATGTTATGTATGTTAATGTTTTGTGTCACTGTGTGCGACTATTTATT
Source organism: Ixodes persulcatus (assembly GCA_013358835.2). Lineage (NCBI taxonomy): Eukaryota > Metazoa > Arthropoda > Arachnida > Ixodida > Ixodidae > Ixodes > Ixodes persulcatus. The sequence goes on from JABSTQ010000240.1 coordinate 77,335, forward strand.
GCTATTGGTCACACGCGTATCCAATAGATTCTTAGAACCGGGCCCGGAATTTATTTTTCATAGTAGGATTCATACAAATGCCTAATGTTTATAACGTTTCGTATCTTTTGTGTGTGTCAATTGTTGTACAAAGCTTGTAGTTACTCCGTGTATATTATTATGTACAAACCATGCTGATTCCAATTGAGGTTATTGTACATTTATTCATTTTTGTCTATCGTATCGTACTTTGTATATTGCATTGAGTCCTATGTAATTTGTAGTGGGTTTGTTTTGTGTTTACTTCTTTCTTCTTTCCATCTTTCTCTTTCTCTTCTTTCCTCAACGGGGGGGAAAATGTTGTATTCTCACTTCTTCTTTCATTGCTACATCTTTGCCAGATCTACAATTCTCGGCCACTAGATGCCACTAGATGCCACTTTCGTCTTTCTCTCCTTCTCGTGTTGGGTCCTTGCGCCCTGAATAAACATCATTGGCCTGATGGCGGTTGTCCAGTCACGACGTCCCTGCCGTTGTCCCACGCTGGGACACGACAGTTATCGAGTTTTCCCGCGCGCCATAGCAAGCCGGCCTTCTGGGACCGATCGAGACCGTCGAAACCCGAATATACGCCGTTTCGCCTTACGATGGACAACAGCGGACGCTACGAGCTATTCCAATGTCATGTGAGTGTCACGTGAACTTCGGGAGAGACGCAGCAATGCGCGCGGTACGTAGTCACGTGATTTGTACGCAGTGCTCGCTTCGCTGGCATGGCTCCTAAGGTCCACTGCGGTCCATCCCGATTAAGTGATGTTGAGCAGAAAAGTAGCCTCACGGAAAATCTTCATACACGCACACTTTAATAGAATGTAATAAAAATATTGTGTTGTTTTAAAGTCAGAAAAACCAAGAATGACGAGGGAAGTATTTTAGTTTTCTAGGCTAGGTGGCGCGAGCTACCGCCCGTTATAAATATTTCCATTAGCATCCATCCATCAATTCGGTAGAAGGATACCCGAAACTGGACGGAGCTGAACGGAGCGACGCAACGACGCGTCGGAAACCATGTGTCGCGAATCGTCCTGTGCGGCGATTCGGAGCAGCCATCTTCCCGACAGTTCGCACGCCGGATCGGACAGTTTTGACGCGCATGTGACGCAAAAAAAAGTTTTGACGCAAAAAAAAGAAAGAAAAACGCATCGGCGTAATTGCGCGGTGGGTTATGGGACGTTTCCCATAATGCACCGCGCGGGATGGAGGAGGGAGGAGGGGGAGGAGGAGGGGTAGGGGAGGAGGAGGATGGAGGAGAAGGAGGGGGAGGAGGATAAGGTACTGATGAGAAAAAGGGGCATACAGTCCTCTCCGTACCCTCCCCTCCTCCTCCTGAAGAGCTGCGCTCAAATTCGGCATTACAGGGAGTTGTAAACGTCTTTCATTTTTTCACTCGTGATTTACTTTTTTCAAGATTTTTTGAAGGTTGTTTTTCTTCCATTTCGCAAGTTTACGATTAAGAAATGTTATCTAAATTAATTGTAATCTTTTGTAGGAAGCTGTGCTATCATGTGATATTTAATGTCGGATTTCTGGATTCCAACCTGTCCGAGGCCAGCGCTTGTACTTTTACGTTGACCACATTGTTTACATTTCATTTCATCACCTCTTCCCTCCAGAAACGTTTACATAATTACGTGGAACATAGGACTATTCATACAATCAAATATTATTTATTTGTTAGGTAAATTTACGGTGCACGAAACGAGTGTGCTTAGCGTCATATTCCGCCCATGCATCGGAAGTCGTCCCGAAGTGGCAACAAATGGCGTAACAAAACCCAGAGTTTCATGCTATCAGATGTCGCAGTCCTAGAGGTTTGCCGTAGAAGTTCCGACAAAAAAACACATATCAACGCGAATGTCGCTGTGGTCGCAGCGTCTCAACTCCTGGCTGCCGAAGCTTCCGTGAACTGTCAAGCTGGAGAGCTACCTGCAGCAGACGAGGCGTCTGCAACAACCACCATCACTGCAGTGACGCCACCAGGATTGCGGCAGGCGACATCATGACAAATCTATGACGCCATCAGCTGGAGATCAAGGGATCACATTTTTAGACACGGCAAAAACTGCAGTGGAAGACGCGTTCCAGGTACCATAGTAAAAGGACACCAAGCGAACGTTTGCTTCGGATAACGTTCTACATATTTCATCTACTAGAGTCATTTGGATGATGGCAAGGAAGGCTTTCAGGTGAGGGAAATGATGCAAGCTCACGCCATCTCGAGCGGAGAGGACTTGCGTGCACTTGGACTTTAGATGGTTCTTTCCAGGGACCATTACTCATACTTCGTTTCAGCCTAAATCCACACGCAGCCAGCGCTACGAGCTAAAGGAACCCATCAAGCAGTGTCAAAAGTGCAAGTCACTAGCCCCTTTCTATTTACGTTCGATTCAGGGTTGATGATAGTACATGTACAGAAAAATGACGATCACTATGATGGTGCAAAAAGAAGTATACCTATCTACTTTGTTATAAACTTAATGTGAAACGAAGCTGAGATATCTAGTTTATAAGTGCCATTGTACCCTGCGACTTTACAAAATTTGTTGCATCGAAGCAGCCCGTTGGTTTTCTTACTTTCACTTGAATGTTCGCTCCGGAAAATCAAGATTTCATAAAATGTATGTGCTATAGGTTGCCTAGGCTGTTTCTTTTCATGTTGTGCTGTCAGAAATCGAGTATAAATATAACTCAGAAGTTTTTAGTTTGCCACAGCATGCGCATAACTCGCTTTGTCGTGAAAAACGATGGTGGGGTGTCTTTGCTCGAACGTAATAGCCTCGAGTGAGAAATTGTGTCTGCATTCATCCAAATTATGGATGACTTTGAGTGCTCGTGAGGGCAATACCAAGATTGTGCTTTCGGTGTATTATATCGCCCGCCATCTGAAACGCAGTTAAGTATATTGCCTGCTTTGATAGTTTTTGTAATTTTGTTAGAGAGACTCGCTGTCTCCCTTTCTTGGTGGGGACTTTAACATTAACATACCTATAATAAACACCAAGACACTCTGCAGGTCATTGAGGTAAAAGTTTTCCAATGCATTCTAACTGAAACAATGATAAATACTGACTATTTCAAGCCTAAATGATTTTTTGTTACAAATTACGTTGAATCCTCATAACATCTGGTTTAATTAGCGTTGACATTAGCGATCATCTATGAATGTACTTATGTTGATTAATGACCCCTACAAGTCAAAAACGATTCCAGCACAAAAAAACTTCAAGATACGTAATTCCACTGACGCAACGCTTCTGAATTATAGAGATGCGCTGTGTGCAGTTGATTGGGACAACGTTTACTTGGAATTAGACGCAGATCATTCATATTAATTTTTACAAACATTTACATTTCTGTACATAACTGCCAAGCCATGTAAAAAACTACGTAAATTTCGGACAGCAAAGGAACTATTGGATAAAATATATACAAAACATATCATGTGTTAGCACTTCATGAAAACAAAAGAATATGAATACCTGAACGATTTTAAGAGACATCGTAGCCAGTTAACCGGTCAACAGGGGTTGTCGAGTTTACATCCTATAAAATTTGCTACCAGAGATGATAACAAACATTCGCGCACACTACGTGTAAGGTTAAGTAAGGTCATGCATCCACATTGTGAACGTCAAATGTTAGATAAAATAACTCGCAGAAACTGTTCATTATCGTGCTCTCCTTTGGGAGATGTTATTAATAATTACCTCAAAATCCAATCAAGCGATGTAGATGTGCCTCAAGGAGGACATTACGCTAGCAGCTATATTGACTGTAATTTGAAAACTATTTCTTTATGTGTCCGACTGATGAGGGGTAAGTGTCCGATATGTTCAGAATTCTAACACTGCACGAGTCAAGACGTAAGCGATTTTAATCCTAAACCAATTGAACTTCACTTCGACATAGTGGCCCCGTATTAATTTATACAATCCGTCTATCATTTTCTTGTGTTTTTGCGAAGGCAGTGGAGCTTGGTGAAGTTTCCACTTTATTCAAAGGAGGTGACAAAACACGTTAAACGTTAAAAAAAAACTGAAAAAAAAAGTTTTTTTAACAGTCTGGTAGGGACACGCATGTAAAAAAATTAATTTTATGCGAACAAAAATTATTGCAATAATGACGGCGCGATACGCGATTTAGTCGGCAGTCACCTCCTTTCCGCTTGTTTCCTCTCTCCGATTTTGGGCGCGTGGAGAAAAAGGTGGATCGGGTTCGACATCACGACCGAGATGGTCATTCCGGAATAACCCGTAACGTCATGGGCTTTGCACGCAGAATTTCAAATAAATCTCTCGCCGTCAATATAGCACTAAATTTTTTTTAAGCGTAAAATTTATTTTTTGACAGGCGTGTCCCCCCTAGACTGTTTAAAAAAAAGTTTTTTTTTCAGGTACTTTTAAAGACTCATATTTATTTTACTATCCATATTTTTTTAAGGGTCTTGAGAGAAAAAAATCACTAGAAACCTTGAACCTTCCACATACCACGCCGGAGAAATACCTAACTTTGCAAAAGCTGGGCAATCTTAAAGGCCTATCTTTGGCCTAATACTGTTTTTCTCCGAGGAGTTAAAGTTAGTGCCAGAGTAGAGAGTGCCCCAAGTCACCAGGCTCAATCTAGTGGACCGTAAAAATCGACGCCTGCCCGTAGTAATCTGAACTTTTCGTCAAAAGCTTACTTCACATGTCGTTTTTTTCTTGTAAAATTACAAAGCGTAGCTCCCTTTCTCTAAGACTAGGGCCGAAAAACTAGTCAGGTTCAACGGCGGGTGGAGACGCAGACGGCCAAGTCGAGTAGCGGGGCGCGTTTGACGATCGTATAGATAGATGGCGCTACCTCCCTATCGAGACTGCTCGCGACCACCGTGGTTTATTAAAATGAACATTATATTTTTGTATTGTACCTCTGGTTAAAAAATAAAAGCGAATAAAAATAAAACTTAAAGTAAAAAACAAAAACAAAAAACGTTTGCATAACGACGGTGCTTTTGCTGCAGACAGATTTCGTCTGCGTGTTGTCTGCTTTCTTTCACTGGTCGGCTACACCTTGCGACGCTGCTCCCGACGCCATCTATCAATACGCACACGCCAAACGCGTCCCGCTACTTGACTTGGTCGTCAGCGTCGCCGCTCGCCGTTGACCCTGGCAATTATTTTGGCTCTATTTTTTACAGAAAGGGAGCTACGCTTTGTAATTTTACAAAAAAACAAACAAAAAAACAGACCCGTGAAATGCACCTTTGACGAAACGTTTAGGTTGCTACGTGCAGGCGTCGATTTTTACGGTCCATTTTAGGTCGAGCCTAGTGACTTTGGACACCCTATACTTTTATTTAGTGTTTTTATGGCTTTTCTTTTTTTTACTCGCCCCATAAATGCGAAAGTGACAGGCTTGAACCATAGGTGTCACATTTGAATCGAAGAACAAGAAGTGAAGCCTAGTTCTAGCATTTATTTTGGGATTTAGTACAAAGGGTTCCAGAAAACAGCCAAACTACCAGCAGCGAAGTGTAACTTGTCACTTGTTTGGTGAACTACGGCCAAAGATGCCCAGGCACTAGTCAAAGAAGGTCAAGTTTGGCTCCGTCGTGGATGTTTGTGCTTTCGAATGCCATGTATCTCCAGACAGACCCTACATTTTTGGCCCGAAGAAATGTGCTACCTGGGATTATTCTTACCTGGAAAGGCATTCCATGATTTCTCAGTTAGCAATGCTTACGAAAACATCAATGAACCGAATTAACGTTCTTGTTTCAAAAATAACAGATTACGGAGAAATTTCAACACGGTCCACCCGTACACCAAGTTTTCGAACCGGAACAAAACCCAACCAAAAACCGGAACCGTACTGTTATTTTTAGCCAAACCGGAACTGACCTGAACTGAAAACTTCGCCGCCATCTTGGAACTGAGCAGGGAAAAAAAATAACGGAACCCGGTTAAAAACGGTTCACAGTAATTTGTTTCTTGTGTGTTAGTATCAAAAAATAAATATTTGGAAATAAAAAAAATGGCAGCTATGTTCGCATGTATTTATGAAATAGTCGTATACAGAATTTCAACGTATGAAAAATTTTGGATTTTCTTGGCGCTTTTGCATTGGCACAACGATTAATCCTGTCTCACGTGGTCACGTGACGTCATGGTGTCAAGACATGCTGCCAAGTAGTGTCACGTCACGTATCCCGGTGACGTCACGTGACGTGGTCCCATGACTGACTGCGTCAAGTCGGTTTAAATTGAGAACGTCACTATATTTATTATCGTTGTTGACACCTTGACGTCTCATGACATCACGACTTCGCACCGCGAGTCACGTACACCGAGCGTACTCGATTTTAATGAGCCCAAGTCGAATGCTCGAGTTCATGACAATCAGCATCACCACACATTCGAATAAAGCCTCGTGTTCATTCAAAGATTAGAATGACGGAACTGAAAAACAAGGACTTTTAGCAAACCGTTTCCGTGTTCCGCGTACCGCTCTACCGTAGCCTTTGAAGCATGCTTTTAAGCGTGTGCCCCGCGGCCAATTTATCACTCCGGGCACACGCATTAAATAATGCTTCAAAGGCTCCAGTAGTGCGGCACGCAAGCATGGTAACGGTTTGCTAAAAGTCCTTAATGTCTGAAGCCCAGCCCATGTTCTATGCTTACCCAGTCCCAGCGCATGACTATGATGAACACTGCCGGTATATAATTAGCATCAAAAGACGTGGTCACGTGTTCTAATTGCGAGTTGAGAAAAGGAAAGCTGTTTATTTCTTCTATTTTATTTCTGCCTTTTCCATTCCGCGGACAGGAAAACTAATGGGTATTTTTTGTAAGTTATCAACGTCAAGGTTTATGGTAATACCCCGAGAGCCAGCCCATCTAACATCAAGAGAAAATCGGGTGCAAATTAGGAGTGGGCTAAATTTCGGTGTGCAATCAAGTAGAGTAAAAAGAACAATTTTTAGGTTAGGCTTCTTTGCCAAACTTCTTATCGCGGCGAAGGTAAATAAAGCAATGATGACTACTTCCCAGTCAGCAAGGTTCGCTTATATCCCACCATAGCTAACTAACCGCATCTGCACCGAGACTGTCAAGACAAAAAGAACAAATCAAGCCACAAATAGTGCTCGGTTATCTGTCGGGTGTGAGGGATCCCTCAGGATATTACGGTAGTTCTTTGCGGTATTTAGTGAAAGTAAAAAAATGGTTGCGCTACCCATTTTACATGTATACGTCGTTGAGGTACCCATGCATGTTTTCGTTCTCGATGAAATGCCTCAAAAAGTTGTCCTTTAGAATGGGAGCATTGACAGGACCAAATGTGAAATCAGACGTTTTATACAGGGTCTCCCCAAAAACAATCTAAAATGTTTTTTTTTTCGCCACCAAAAATAAACTACGCACCGCCAAACGCTCAGTCTCCGCCCAAAGGTAGCGCTAGAGGTCCGAATTAGACACCAAAGTTAACGGGTGAACCGATACTTTATTCAAAAGTTATAAATGATTTTCTGCAAATGTCAATGGGAAAAAAGTGGCCGACGGAGCTCTCGAACACATGGTGCTCTATGGCGCCAGAAAGCGAAAACGGGCAGAAATGGGCCCCATTCTCCCATTGAACTTTTCAGAATATCATTTATAACTTTTGAATAAAATATCAGTTCGTGCTGAAACTTTGGCATCTGGTTCTGAACTTTAGCGCTATCTTTCGGCGGAGAATGAGCGTTCGGCCACGCCTAGTTTATTTTTTCGGCGAAAGAAATCCTGTACATTTTTTTTGTTGACCACCCTGTGTTCTGCCTACCGGTTTGTGGGGGACGGGATACCTGAAATGAAAAGTCCTAGTGACCTCAGAGAGACAGCCAAACAGTGACAGCTCTAAGTCTCACAGGAGTGTCGTTCTAGAGTTCTTCTTCAAGCTTCGACCACCTCCGTATTTTGTTTCAACTTCATAGTTGTTAGGTGCAAAATAAAATAATTGGGGATTGATGTTTACAAGTGACATAGATACAATTGTCGAATTAACACCTCCTACGAAGGAGGAAGTCCTTCACGAATAAAATGTATCATTTGAAGGAGCAACGAAAAAAGAAAGAAAAAACAGAAGGGGGTAGTTTTTATAATATTCTGTGTTGTAAAGCTTCCTCTGCCCTGCATCTTCGGCGCAATCAAGAAAGCGTGCTACCGGACATTACTGTGTTCGCAAATACACTGTTGCCAGAAAGCGCGTTCTCGTGGTACCGGACGCTCGCGCCGTTCCTCACAACGCCGCAGCAGGCTAGACTAATTTGTGTCTCTCAAATACATTGCTTGCACTGAACGCGAACCAATTTTATTTTCTCAGCAAGTGCAAATCACAATGACCACCTCCATAGGGTGCGATGACGTCGTGTGCAAACCATGTTAAACTGTTAAATTTTCTGGTGAAAGGTCATGTTGGCAATACCAGCGAAAGTAGATGCGCAAGTTCTGCAATATATTCGAAGTCTCTCAATGGTATACCGCAGCCAAATAAAATCTTTAAGTGCATGACTGATAGGGCACACAGGTGTAAAATGAGGGCCCAAGACAAGTGCACGTAAAACCGAATATAGCATTGGCCTCCAAAGGCAGCTGTATTTCGCGAAGTTTTGAGTTCACGCAAGCTGATGCCCAAATGTAATTTGTTAGGATTATAAGAATATTCGTTTGTCCTTCGCGCTATTTGCGTGTAATTAGGATTATCAATACATCTCTGTGTATTTCTTTTTGTACTGGGCATGGTGTATAGGATTCTTTTGAAAAATACCATTTCATTTCTCTTTCTCCACATTTCGTGTATTTGCCTTCAGATAAATTATGTAAGCACAAATCCCCTTTTTGGCATACCCCTCGACCTGTTGTTTCACACTATACTCCGTTTCACGATAACTTGGCGAACTGTGGAGGCTGCGGCCCCCGCGACCCAAGAAGGGCGCCGGGGCAAGGCACGTGATAACAACTCCATGTTTGAGGCCACCAGTGCCTCGTTATCGCCACAGCAGCAGAGCCCTCCGCGACGAAATGTAGTTCTAAGCTTCTTTTTCTTTTAACGGCAATTGAACTCGCGCGATTCTATCTATAACGAGAAGGTATGAATAGACCAAACAAGTCACGCCACATCCGTATCCGCTCGATTTGTTTCGCCTTGTAGCTCCATAGCCCTTGGCGATCGCCGGCGATCGCAACCGTTTAATCGACCGTTTCCGCTCAAAACATCGCACTGTGCCTCGGCATTAGCACCCGTCACGGATTCGCGGATTAATTGAGCTTATGGTTGTCTCATAAACTGTTCGCGAAGTGCTCGCTATTCTAGCAATCGGATATGTTGCTGCAGTTGACTTTCATCCGAAGTTCGTTGGTTAAAGGGGCACTCAAGCAGTTTTTGGAGAAGCTACTGTTTGGTGCGATAGCGCTAAGGAAGTGTCAGTGAATGAGTATCTTTAGTTTTAGAAGGCAGAACCGTCTATTAATCACGCAGGAATAAAATACGTGCGGACTCTTTTCTGTACTTGCGAGGACCAATGAAATTATCGTATGTTTGAAAATTTTGGCGGCCTTTGTAAACTTTCGCTAAAGAAACAATTTTCAGTTCATTTAAATATGTCGTGCACGATAATTTCAAAAGACGTAAAATATTTCTAGTTTAGAATACGCGATACTGCAATTATTGTTTCACAAACAAGGGACTACGTTTTCTCCTTGCCTTCCTCCGCGGGGGGTGAATTTCCCGCTCCCCCGGGATGCGCGGAAGCGCACGTATCTGTCGGTAGCGGGCCGGCCAGGCCTCGGTGGTGGTCGTCGACGTGGAGGGCGTGGTGAAAGCTCATCGTTCCGCGTAAAATCGCTATCCTTGACTGTGAATTTTCGTCGTGTGTCGCTATGATAACCCAGCATGTACTAAAAGGGAAGATCCACCTACTCGTGCGGCGATGTCGTGGCGGCACTCTCAAGACAGCAGAAACGCCCGTGCCGTCGTGTTTGTTTACTTCGACTACAGTGGTGCTTTCTAAGCATTTGTGTCCTCGAACATCGCCCGGATTTCTTATTTGGCGCATTTCATGCGTGTGCTCAAGTTCAAGGTATTACTGGCGCGTACCGTATAAAGGATGCGAATTTTCACGCGTTTTCATCACCGGAGAGAAGTGATTAGTGTTAGCAATCCTGAACGCTCGCAACGTCTATCTGATCACGAAATCATATTTCTACGTTGCTATATCGCTGCTAAGATTACATTGTTTTTTATAATCGTAGAAAAGGCGTGTGGCGATATTTGTACTATTGCAATGTCGTGTATTAGAGTCGTGATCGTCCAAGACGGCGTACTGCATCTTTTTTTCATCCACTGTACCCTGCAAGCCTATCAAGAAAAAAATATAATAAAGCTTTAGGCTATAGACAACTGTCTGTCTATATTCTGTTACGACAATGAGAGGCAGTGCGTCCCCTTTTTAGAGGCGCCGCTGAAACAGCTGACGGCCGCGTATAGAAGCGGTCGCCGTGCTGACGAACCGCTGCGCTTGTTGTAGTGGTTGCAGGTGTGTGTACGCGCGGCGCAGAGCGGTCGTTCCGGTCGCAACAAACGCAGTCGTAGGTACGCGCTCGTTGCACATGTCTGAACCAGCCTTTCCCCCGCCTTCCCGAGGCGAAAGGCAACGTGGCGACATCGTTTGACATCACGTACCAGAGGTAACGCCGCAATGTCAAACGTTGGTTCGGTTATGACTTGCCCCAACCGCAAATCGAAGAATGCCCGAAAAGGTCTGCGTTTCGCCGTCCTCGGAACCCGAACATGACTCCGAAGCGCTGCTATCGTCCACATCGCACGTCGAAGTGGCGTCATAGGAAATCGTCCCCAGGTCGGCTGTCCGCCGAAGAATTTCAACCTCTAACGGCGTCAGGTCCTCGAGCGTAGAAAACTCCGCCATGATCGAAGCTCGAATGACAAAGAGGTTCGGCCGATGCGGCTACCGCGGCTACCTCGGGATCACAGCGCGACGGAACGTCGTCCAACGCCATTGGCCCGAGATCCTTTTGATAAGCGTGCGAGGACCAATGAGAGTGGTTTCGTTTTCGGGTGGATCCGAGGTTTGGCGGCCTTCAATTACATTTTTATTAAAGAACTAATAACCGCATGACTATATCTTTTGGTTTTTAGGGATACTTAGGGGGACTAAATTCAGCTGTCATCATCAAAACACGAACTCAAAAACCACTTGAGTGCCCCTTTAAGGAGCAGACGAGTCTTGGCCAGGAATGTCATAAGTAGGAGCGAGGCCCGGTTCCTCTGGCCCTCGCTCGTAGCATTTGGCGTGGTGACACAAATACTTTGTGACGCGGGGTCACGTGCCTCGCTCCGACGCTCTTCTTGGGTCGCAGGGCCCTAGCCTCCACAGTTCGCCAAGTTATTGTGAAACAGACTATACCAAACAGCGACCAGAAAAGCACGTTTCCGTGGATCGGCTCATAAGCTGGCGTGTTTTCGAGTATCGCACTGCCGTTTCGGTCTCTACCGGTTATGTTACCTTCATAGAGACAAATTTATTGATGATAATAAAGATATATTTAATTACTGACTGAAGATCTGAAAACATAAAAAAGGGCCGATCTTGTTAAATATGTACATTATAAGTAAACACACCCCCAAATTATTGGGAAGATTCTCTGCACATCTTTTCAGACGTTGTTATCCTGGATAGGCACTGTATAAGTGATTTGGGAGAGCCTTAAACCATTTTATTTAAGCTTATATAAATACATAAGTGTCTTTACACTTATACAACTTCTCAAACATATAGAAGTATGTTATTACCTCCTTTATCTGATGAACAGAATTTTTATGTGTCTGTTACTGGACCAAAACAAATTACCCGGGGTGCGTGGCGGAACTATGACGATTACGCATGCAGACGGTCAGTAAGTGACAAATGAAGTAACTAGCTGCCATGACGAGTAGAGTATGAGATACTACTTTGTTCTATTGACAAAAAAGTATCAGTGAGCAAGAGTGACATTCATTCGCTAATTGATTTGGCCAGCATCTTTTCCAGAACAAACCTGAACAGCCAGGCTATGACAGCTTATCCTGTATAGACCAACACGCGGCCCCGGCGTCACGCAGCTGCGGTGGTGCTGTCGACGGCACTGCGCATGCTCAGACGCTTCACTTCACGCGAATTGAGTTTCTGCGCACGCGCCTTGCCCACACTTGGTGTGGGCAAACGCGGGCTTGTTAGGAACAGCGCGTCGGTATATAACGAAACGTACACTTGAGTACGCACTATTTCAGTCGAGATTCGACCCCGTACGAAGGTGTGTATAGACTAGAGTGAACAATTTTGATCAGTCCTTTCTACGTGATTGTTCGCCTGCATTATAATGCTGAGTGTAAGCAATACTGGTTAGAAAAACAAGTGCTGTAATTTCCCCTCGGTGTTTCTAAAAAAAAAATAGATCGTAAGGGCTTGTCCTAAAACGTTTGGGACATTTTGAAAATATTATCGCTTTTACCTCACTTGCGTTGTCATCATATATATATATATTGTGAAACGTATTTCGTAAACGATATTTAAAGATATACCAGGTAATAGGTTTTATTCGAAACATTTAAAAAAGGCGTCTTTACTGCTACGTGAATGCCGTCATCGCTATATGTTTCTTGATCTCGACAGATATTGGAGGGTCCTCATGCGTGGGGAGAAAGAAAACATCTTTGGAGGCCTCGTCCGCACCCCGCCGGCAACCGTCAAAGCCTTTCACGCTGAGGCAACGAACATCGAGCGCGTCCTCCAAGCGTGCGCTTCCCACTACCAGCGATATCCCGGCGTCGCTGCATCCACCTTGCTTAGCGGCGAAATTTCCCCTGGTGCCCTGGACATCCGCGAGATTATCCGGGACCGGGAGGAACTCCGAAGATTGCTGCCAGTCACTAGTCGACCATCGACTCTCTCTATCGCCTAGTCTGTGCGCGAGGAAGTCAAAAGGGCACTTCAACCTCAAGTTCCCATCAACACGACGACGACGGAACAACTGACGTTGAGCTTTGCCGCCATTATCCGACGACCGCCGCAAGCTCCCCGCCAATCCCCTGCACCACCCTGACGAGGCATTGTAAATCAGCAGTATCCCCGACCCCAGGACGAACAAGCCCAGTACGTCCGCCCGGAACAACCCTTGACGAGGAAGACCGACGTGTGATGAACGGCCGACCGACGCCCGCTCTACGAACACTGCGGGGAAGCCGACAAGATCTACCGTGGATGCCCCTACCGACGACTTGGGCTGCGGAAGCTCCACCCGAACGACTCAAGCCCTAGGTACGGCGAACGCTCTCGCGACATCAAGGAGTACCTCCGAAGCTCGCCATTCTCAGCTCCGTCTCTCTGTAGTGAATCCATCGCCACGACCCCGCCGAGAGAGCCGGTCTCCATTGTGTCGCCGTGAAAACTAAATGCGGCAACGCTGCAGCTAGCCTTGCCGAAGACGACCAAATAAAGAGCCTTCAAGAACAACGGAGTGCTCCCACTCTACCGACTCAACGCATGGCAACGACGCTCCTGCAACGTTGTCCAACGACCTAAACGTTGTTATTGACGGCCACGACGCGTCGGCCCTTGTGGACAGCGAAGAAGACTACTCAGTCTTGAGTGCGAGACTCTCTCGCCGTGTCCGAAAAGACACGATGCCCTGGGGTGAATCACAAATTCGAACCGCCGGAGGACACCTTATTACGTCCGTCGGAAGGTGCACTGCCCGAGTCAAGATTCACGGCAAGACGTGTTCTGTGAAATTCGACGTTCTACAAGACTGTGCTATAGTCCGCTGCAACTCAAGAAGGTAGGGTGAGGGAAAGGAATGCCGGGGAAGAGGAAGCAAGCGGAACGCTGGAGAGAGGAGGAGCTTTCTCCTCTCATCTCCAGCGTTTCATCTATTTCATCCTCCCCAACCTTCCTTTCCCTCGCCCTACCCTCTTGAGTTGCAGCGGACTGTGCAAAGCCTTGTAGAACGACGAATTTCACAGGACACGTCTCGCCGTGAATCTCGACTCGGGCAGTGCACCTTCCGACGGACGTAATAAGGTGTACACCGGCGGTTCGAAATTGTGATCCACCCCAGGGCTTCATGTCTTTTCGGAGGCGGCGAGAGAGTCCCGCCCTATATTTCCTCACCCTACGAAGTCCCGCCCTGCAATCCTTCGTCCTACATGCTTGAGTTGAAATCAACACGTTATTGTCGGCATGAATTTACTGTGTTGATATGGCGCTGTCGTTGTCCTTGGAGAAATTAGATTGACGCTACGGAAACCTGTTCCTCTTCCAGAGGAACCCCAAACAACGTCAGTCGCCATCCGAGTCGCCGCCGACCATGTAAACCTGCCGCCGCGATCAAGTGTTGTACCCGCCGTGACCGATACAGCTACCTGCATCAAAGTTATTCTGGAAGGCAACATTTACCTGCTCCTTACAAGACGAATAGGCGTCGCAGGGGGTGACTGAATTTCAGAATGGACGCACTGTCATCCTCGTGAAAAACTTCCGACAAGAACCGCAACACCTCACGAAAGGTGCCGCTGTAGGCCACGTCTAGGAGCTCCGAAACTCAGCCGATATCGCCGCGATTGCTGAAGAATCCTCGCGACCTCAGCAAGAAACGACGCCTGCGCAGCTCGACATTGAACCCAAGCTTCCGGACCCGAAACGACGACAGATGATTAACCTCCTCGTCGAATACAACGATAGCTTTGCGACGTCGTCGAGGTTGCGCCAAACCGTGTTTGCAAAGCACCGGATTGTTAGCGACGACGACGCGCTTCCCGTGCCCTTCCACCATTCTACTTCTGAAGCGGCATCACGGTCCACATGTCGGCGGATCGCGAATGCAGTTGCCACGGGTGGTGCCCTCGGAGACGATGCCGGCTGATCATATGCGAACGCGGATCTGTCTGAAATCACGTGCTGAAAGTCAGACAAGCTTGGCTAATTGTAGTCCATTATTTCCCACGGACCTTCACGACGGCATTCTCACGGCTTCTGACACTGGGCTAAACAGACTCGAGCTGCCTATGTGCTGATGTTTATGCAACATCTGTTGAAATAACAAGATGGCGGACGAGTAGAGTTGCAGGTTAGTTCCAGTTTCAGTTATATGGTATTCTCTGAAATCTAAATTATTTTAGAACGTTTTTGGGGAACTTTACTTGCTACTCCAGGCTGAGTTTATTGTGCTCTTTCCAAAAATATGTTTAGTTGCAGACAGCAGCTGTTTGCCTGGTTTCCTCTTTTTAGGGGCGAAGCTCCTTAGGGGCTAGCCATGTCCGTATATCCGTCCGCCGTCCGGTGTCGGGTGCTCGTGCTCCTGCTCGTGAGCTCACGTGCTCACGTGCTCGCGTAGGGCAACAAAAAAAATGAAAAAAAAAGAAGAAAAAAAATTATATCCGTCCAGCGTCCGGCGTCTGGTGATCATGCTCGGTGCTCGTGCTCGTGCTCGTAAGCTCACGAGCACGTGAGCACGTGCTCACGTGCTCACGTGCAAACAAAGGGCAACTCGGCCACGTGAGCACGTTGCCCCAAAAGGGCAACGTGCTCACGTGCAAAAAAGGGCCACTCGGCCACGACTGCGGGACGATTAGGGGGCTCCGAGATGTGGTAGTAACTCAAGACCTGGGGATGTCATGGATGAAACGTTGCATGTAGCCGCTCAATGTCCATACAGGAGAGGGCGCTGCGGTCAAATGCGTATATAATCGGATTAAACTTTGCATGCATTGGCTCAACGTTTCTAGACGAGAGGGCGCTGCGGTCAAATGCTCAAATGTGTATATAACCACGTTCCATACCACACATTCTCTTTCTGACATGAATGAAAACGAACGAAAGGCTCGGCATGCGGCGGCTCAGCGTCTACGCAGACAAGCACCACCAGAGCTTCGCCCCAATCAACATCATTCACCACGTGGAGATGCGGTCAATTTTTTTTGTACAAAACAAGAATGAAAGTAAAAGCCTCGTAAGCTGTGTGTCTTGAAGTTTAATAGGGGGATCGGTGGCTGAGTGGGCTAGCGCACACCAGCTCGGAACAAGTGGAGCGAAAGCTCGCGCATCAGAACCCAGGGATCCTGGGTTCAATCCCCACCCCCTCTGCCCGTTTCGATCTGGATGAGCATCGTTCCAGCGTGCGGTCGTGTATCACTACTGCGTGATGCACGTTAAAGACCCTAGGCTAGCGGTTGTACTGCACGCACCAAACATTGTAACACCCATAATCTTGTAAAAAGGGTGTAAGAAGGGTGTAAGTTAGGAAAAACACCCTTTTATAGCGCAGCTCTTAGGCGCCCGTTTCCGGCATGAGCGGCGTCGGCGTCGGCGTAACCGCGCGGTGCATTATGGGAAATGTCCCATAATGCACCGCGCGAGCCCCCCCCCCCCCCGGGGGTCACGTGACCTCAGGGGGGGGGGGTCACCCCCCCCCCCCCGAGGTCACGTGACCCCCCTCCCCCCGGAGCAGATTGAAGATTGAGGGGAGGAGGAGGAGGGCTATACCCTCCCCTGTGTACCCTTCCCTCCTCCTCCTCAAGAGCTGCGCTCCACTTCGGCATTACAGCGAGTTGTAAACGGCTTTCACTTTTTTTACACCCTTTTTACATGATTTCTGAATTTCGGTGGGTGTATAAATGGTGTGCTGACGCCTTACACTCCTTACACGCCCTTTTTACGCCCCACTTGTAGCGATGATGTCTAAAATCGTGTAAAAAGGGTGTATGGGCGAATTTTACGCCCTTTATTCACACGGTGTGAAAGAGGCGTAATGGTCATGCTGTCAATTATACCCCTGATTTCATAGCTGTTCATATTTATTGCTTTGGTGAAACTTGCTCATGTACGGCGGTACAAACATCGAGTATAATTAATTGCCACACGAAGTCGCGTGTGATTAGGAAGTGCTAGAGAATAGTTTTTGCAACTCCTATTGAACTCTCCG
Organism: Ixodes persulcatus; assembly: GCA_013358835.2. Classification (NCBI taxonomy): domain Eukaryota; kingdom Metazoa; phylum Arthropoda; class Arachnida; order Ixodida; family Ixodidae; genus Ixodes; species Ixodes persulcatus. Next base: position 94,362 of record JABSTQ010000240.1, read on the forward strand.
CCCGACACGAGCCGAAAATTAAGTGTCGCGCTTGCATCAGTTTTATCAGTTCAACTTTGATTTTCAAAAAATCATCTCCGCTCGCAAAAAATGAACGAAGACGTGTAAATATACAACCCAGGAAAGCACACAGTATTGCGCCGTTATGGAATTATATTGGAAAGATTGTGCGGATACCATTTTGGTCTAGCTAATATTTGTGAAAAATGGGATGGGTCGCGCCGACGCCATCCTGACATACCGTACGCGACGCCGTTTTTGGTTGAGTGTCAAATGTGTCCTGCGTGAATCGGCTATGCCGGCAAGGTATTTTTATTTCTTGACTGCCTAAACTACGACGTTAAAAAAAAAAATCAAGTTTAAGCAAAACGGAATCTGCTTACTTTTAACTTGAGAAAGACCACCTGCGCTGAAGCCTTGAACAAGCTGTGGCGCTTTCATTTCGGGTATTACAAACTCACCTGACTGGGTTTCGCACTACTTATAACACCTTCATTGAGATTTTATTTTTGTGTGCACTTCTGAAGAAACCATGCCGCAAGACAATCGAAAGTGCCGGATTCATGACACCCCCGCTAGGGTTTGCAACTCTTATCTCTGCGTGGTGACAACTTTTTAGGGGCGAAGCTCCTTAGGGGCTAGCCATGTCCGTATGTCCGTCCGCCGTCCGGCGTCGGGTGCTCGTGCTCCTGCTCGTGAGCTCACGTGCTCACGTGCTCGTGTAGGGCAAAAACAAATGGACAAGAAAAGATGAAAAACAATTATGTCCGTCCAGCGTCCGGCGTCCGGTGATCGTGCTCGGTGCTCGTGCTCGTGCTCGTGAGCTCACGAGCACGTGAGCACGTGCTCACGTGCTCGTGTAGGGCAAAAGAAATGAAAAAAAAGATGAAAAGAATGACGAAAAAAAAAACTGTTTGCACAGTTGACAGGGTTCGAACCTGTGCGGGGAGACTCCAATGGATTTCTAGTCCATCGCCTTAACCACTCGGCCACGACTGCGGGACGAGTAGGGGGCTCTGAGATGTGGTAGTAACTCAAGAGCTGGGGATGTCACGGATGAAAAGTTGCATGTAGCCGCTCAACGTCTATACAGGAGAGGGCGCTGCGGTCAAATGCGTATATAATCGCGTTAAACTTTGCATGCATTGGCTCAACGTTTATAGACAAGAGGGCGCTGCGGTCAAATGCTCAATTGCGTATATAACCACGTTCCATACCACACATTCTCTTTCTGACATGGATGAAAACGAACGAAAGGCTCGGCATGCTGCGGCTCAGCGTCTACGCAGACAAGCAACACCAGAGCTTCGCCCCAATCAACATCATTCACTACGTGGAGATGCGGTCAATTTTTTTTTCGGTTTTTTCTTTTTGGTACACGTGAAGCCGCGTCTCTTATTGCTTCATGCTCTCGGAGTTTTAGCTTTGTCCCGTGCTTCGACGCCGTTCAAATTTGTTTTTCTTTATTTATTTTGTGATCTCGCGGTCCGCATCAGAGCATGCGCTTTTACATGAGTGGCAGTTTGATAGCTCAAGGTTGTACTACGCAAAGCAAGTCCTGACCAGAGTCTTTTATATAAAAGGCTCTGGTCCTGACGAGTCTCATTTCGCTACCTTCCCAGGACAGTGCAGGTGGCAATACAAAGCAGCGGAGGAAGATTAGCTGCTTTGTCCAACCCCCTTTGACCTCATCTTATGATAAGCCTCCACACCTTCTTTTGTATCTTCGTGTGGCTATGAGAGAGTGCGAAGGCCGCTTCTAGCAAATCAGAGGGGTGGCGCGAAACGCGTGACCGCTCTCTGTAGGACAAAAGCGCTTGGACGAAAATTTGTCACTTGACTCTTTCTGACGCGCTGATGGGCTCACTGGGGCCGTAGTCTTTGCCGTATGGCAAGTTATGGTGAGTTGTAGGGGCCACGAAGGCCCAGTTTTCAAAAAGGCGCCCGTCAGTGTTTTCCTGTTTTTCGTACGTTGCAGTCGCGGTCGTGATTTTTCGTCGTGAACGGCCGGAATTCATCCATGCCAACTTTTCGGCAATGGTCGTTTATTTCGTCGGAGACCATGGCATTATTGTGCTGTGTTTGTTGGACGCGTTTCGACAAAGAGCTGCTCATCGGCGGCCGTGAGACTTCCGTTGAATGTGATCGACCGCCTTCAACCTCGACATTGTGTGTGCATTGTTTTGTGCTGCCCGAATCGGAATACGCATCTATCACGACAGAGAGCTGCTCATCGGCGACCACGAAACTTCCGTTGAATTTGAGCGACCGCCTTCATTCTCGACATCGTGTTTGTGAATTGTTCAGTGCAGCCCTAATCGGATTATGCATCTATCACGGATTACATGAGATCGCTGTTTTATTTGTACGTACTGTGGGGCGCTCGGCCCGCCACACGGCGGCCAACCGGCGACTAGGGGGGGGGGGGGGGGGCGGTTCCCGGTGGGTTACGAGCAAAAAAGGGATGGCCGGTGCGGCCGAGACAGAGTTGCCCTGGAAGTTGCGGCCCGGAGTGTTGGCCGGACGAGCAATGGTAATAAACCCTCATTGACCACAAGGAACGAGTCGTCTGGTTGATCACCTGCGGCGGACGGCGGAAGCCGAACGCCACAGTACTCTGCAAGCATGCTTCTGATAGTAGTCCTGCTTCCGTTTCAATAGACCATTTTACTGTTTAGAAATATGAACTGCCGCTTACGTCCCAAGCAACTCCCGGTCGTTCCGTCTTTGCAAGCCTGCCAGTTTTGCTCACGTCACCAATGCTAGAAATCATAAGTGCCGCAAGAAAAGTAAAGCTGGCGATTTAACTAGGGCCTTCGGTTGTACAATTTAAAAGGGCTGTGAAACAATATCCTGTTGGAAAGTTCATGACCTCGCACGCACGGACCGCCACTTGCTCAGAAGCGTCTTGGTCGTGGCTAAATTGCGAGGATAAAAGGGTACTATTTCTTTCAGTCTTGCCTTCGCCAAGTTTGATGACGTGCGCGTGAACGTAGCTTTGCCCTTTGGCAAGGTTGTAACTGCACGCAATTGCCCGCATAAGCAGTGACATGGCTGCGGCCAGATGACCTGCTTGCAATCGTCTATAAAAAATTTAGTAGAACCTGGTGGAACCTTGATCGAAAAAAAGAAAGTGAACCAGGCATGTTTCGACTCATTTGCAGTCATTTTTTGGTGTTGGTGTTGGTCATCGCGCCTTTTTTTATTTTCCTGCCTGGCGGTGGTACACCCAATTTAGAGGGCGTACTGCGCAGTCATAATACCCTAATAAAAAGGTGCACAGTGGAATCACACCCTAATTCAAGGGTGTTCGGAATAAAACCGTCCTTTAGGGGTGTTAGGAATAGCGCTCTTTTCTTAGGGCGTTTTGCTACACCAACAAGAGTGGTAGTTATAGGACAAGCCATTTACACCCTCAAGGGTGTAATGCGCCTCCGGCTGAAAATATTTACTGACAAGATAATAAATAAAAAATAATCAAAAGCGATTCCCCTCCTCGTTTTAGTTTCAAACACCCCATGGTTCATCACTAACAAGAATGGCGGTCTTAGCAGCCTATTAATGTGACCTCGTTCTGAGCATGCGCTCTAAACAGCACCCACAAATATGGCGTCTAGGGAATACTCCCTATTGTAAGTATTTCGTGCTCAGAAAAGGCTGCAGGATGTGCTCGGTCAATATTCAAAGGTCAAGTTAGGAACCGGTTCGAACCGGGTCGCGCTTATTAAAACCGGTAACCGGAGTGATATTATTTGCGCTACCCAAAACCGGAACCGAACCGGAACAAAACACAGTGCTACTGAACCTGAACCCGAACCGAACCGAAATAATGTCCGGTTTGACACCCTGCTTTCTTCTGGTTTTTGTGTTTTTGTGGTTGTTCTGGAGTGGCCGTGTCGACATATATCTCGGATTACATCTTTGAAGACGGGTATTTTATTGTAAGTGCGCTGCAACCTACTCCTTTGCAACAATTGACCTTTCCGTTCCGGAACACCTCTAGAATTAGGCAGTGTCTATTTCCTAGCAGCCGGGAGAATAATTTTCCCTACCGGCAGTCGCCTGCAATTAGCTCTCTAAACTCATGTGACAACTGCAGGTAGGATACTGCCTTTCTGTTTCTCCCGGCATTTTGTGAAAACACGTTTCATGGACACATTTTCGTTGATACACGTTTTGTAGACACGTTTCATCGACACTAACGTTTCATCGTCACTGGTTACGCAAAATGCACGCTGTTCACCGATGAATGTTTGCAAACAACCTCACTACCACCCCCTATCGGCGGACCCCTGCGCGCTTCCGGTTTTCCTCTTCCTTTTCTGTTGTCTCGCCTCCTTTTGTTATTTGCATTACTTTCTACATAGCACTAATGTTCTTACAAACATATTACAGAAACTTCTCTGAAGAAAACTCCTCTTACCTGATCGCTGTGCGTTGCTTAAGAATAAATAAATACACTACCGGAAGTCTACTGGGGCACCAAATACTGTGGCGCCCTCGTGGTATCAACTCCCACCGAATGTGGTGAGTACACTCTAAGAAATTGCTGCGCGTCTCAGATTCGCAAAACACTCAGAGTATATCTCTGCGATCTACGAAATCAGCTCGGCGAATAAGAAGTCGGAACATCTGTTTAGACCTCAAAATTAAGTCTGCGCTGTGGCATTACGCAATGCAAGCATGACGCTTTGCATTACGCAATGCCACAGCGAAGACTTCATTTTTAGGTCTCAACGGATGTTCCGCCTCATCTTTCGTTGAGCTGATTTCCTAGATCGCAGAGATTGGCTCTTTGAGTGTTTTGCGGGTAAGTAGACGCGCAGCCATTTTTTAGAGTGTAGGGACATTTCATCGCGATTGTATCTCTAAGTCGCGAGCTCATCGTGCTCACTGACCACGGTGTAAGATAATACTCTTCAGGTGAGGACAGCGCGCTCCTCGCGCAGTGCAGATAAAGTGATGCAGGAGGATTAAATGGTAATCAGAAGTTAAATGTTTGTCCCATTTCGCTGGGGAACAGCGCGAGTTATGAGGAGTTAAAAAAGAATGAATAAATTAAAGTAGGCCGGCGGACTTTAACCCCGTCTTCAACGCAAATATCTGGGACCCGAGTTTTAGAAAACCGCACGGGTGATACAGGGTGTTAAACGTACCTTCGCCTACTGATATAATGCATCGGTAACATAAAACGGCACATTGACGGGGCACACCTCATAACAGCGAAGATGGGGGCGAATGAAACATCGCCCAGCTGAGCAAGTCACGGTAGTATCACTGCAAAGTGTGCCACTAAGATAAGAGCTGTCTACAAACTACAGTTAACAGAACTACGCTGTTGTCATTACGCACCTCGGTAGTCCGGCACAGTAGAGCACGCTAGCGCTCTGGTGTGTCAGTCAAGGGACTCGGAGGTCCTCTAAGACCCGCACCGCGTGGCCTGTCCCTAGCATGTTATTATTGCTTCATATACGATTGGATTCTGGCATTCTCTGATAATTACACTGGAGAACAAATCACGAGTAAAGGGGCGAGACAATAATAAAGCACGCCCTGCGTTTCTTAAAGCCGCCAGAGACCATAATGAAATCAATCAACTGGGTAATCGCCCACTCCTTCTTGAACACGCCTAACGGCTGATGTTTACATTCCTCGGAATAAATTAGGGGAACGTCACGGCTTTTAGTTCCTATAATCTACTCACTAAACTTGTTTTACTAAAAGCACGTGGCTTAAACGTTTAAAAAACACAAGTAAAAATTAAGTGGAATGAATTGAGCTTTTCGAGCAAAACAAAAGGAAGCGTAAACTCCCCACTTAAATTTTGTTGCCACAATATACCCACAGGAAAAAGATCACGGGCCTCTACAATTATACTCGCAAACCACTAGTTCCTGAAAATGAAAATAGAGTTGCGCGATCTTCCTCAGTCTCTAAACACAACGTATGGAATGCAAGCGCATTCTCAAGGTAGTCATTAGAGTCTGGGCTCAGGCGGTGGCGTAAGCTAGTTATGTGCTCGTAGAAAACGCAGTGCGCCGAATTCGCGGACGCACTGAGGGAAAAGCCCTGGTTCTGACCCCGAATCAGCTCACTTATATTATAACTTTTTTTTTTACTTACGGTCTTTTTTTTAAATTACAGCAGAGTGTACATCGACGCGTGCATAACGGAGAATTGAGCTGCCAAATGTATAACAAATATTATCTGCACTTCTAAGTCCCCGTGTGTGGTTACAAAAATGCACGTTTTGCGGTGTTGGCTGTTCCGTCAAGTTGCATGCGTATGGAGTCTTGGGAAGAAGCACCAGGTTTTTAAGAGGAGGTCTGAGAATAAGCTAGCTGTTTTCCCCGTTATAAATAAACAACAGAACGCCATTTTCAAATCCGCCAGTATTAAAAGCAGGCCTTGAATGAAGCTGAAACAGTCATTTTGTCTTAAAAGCGTTTCTTTTATTTATCTGATGCTGGCTGTTCAACAGAGAGGTGTTCACGCAGCGGGTTCTTGCTTTTCTTAACGTCATAAGACATAATAATGATAAAGCGATATACATGCCATAAGACACGTTATATACTGACAATTTCGGTTAAAATATTGTTTTATAAATCGTTATTTTATTCCCATTTAAACTATGGTCTGTTGGTTTGGGGCACGGCGACGAATTTAGAGTAATTGCCCGATTAAAAAAAAAAAAAAGAATGATACGTATAATGCACCTTATATTTCACGCACAAAAAATACCTTTTAAAGATTTATAATATACTTGGTAATTATAACCTCTACAATTATGATCAATGGACGAGACTCAAAAAATAACTTCGGTGTAACACATCGTTCTAGATGGAATTGTTCAGCCTACAACAACACGTCGTAACATACGAAGTCCATAATCCTGATTACTTGCATGTACCGACATATCGATTAAATACGGAAAAAAAGGTTAGCATACCGAATCCCAAGATTTCGAATTTTTATTTCCTCTGGATCTATTGACCAATCAACTTTGAAGGAATTACGTTCCATTATTCATACCTTATTTGTAGGGATTTGATTTTTTGACGCTGTAGGACATATATTATGGGTGGATTGAAGCCAAACAACTATTTCGATGTTTGTCTTGCATCTGTCAGTGCTATATAATTTTGTGTGTTTCAATATTAATTTTCATTTTTAACTGCCGCGGAATGTACTGGCGTTGTGATCTCGTCAAGCCGTCTAGGGCGTTTTTTTTTTTTTCTTCTCCACCCCACCCATTATACATAATGGCAAATAAAGGATATTATTATTAAAATCACGGAGTAGGCCGTTTTATCCCCGAGAATTTGTGAGTGGGGCACGTTTTTCAGAGAACGGCAGAGATGAACTTCAGTTGCCCCCTTTAGCGCAAGTAACTGGTATGCCGAGAGCAAGTCGTCTGATTCTTGCGCAGGAGGTGCGGTGACGTCAGAAGATCGTGGAGCTCTGATTGGCTCCGATTGCAAGGATAGTGGGTAGACCTCAATGCTAGATGCCTTGAGGTCTACCCACTATTTTTGTTTTAATCAGCCAATAAGAGCTCGTCGTTTTGACATTATTGCAACCCCTGTGCAGAAAGCAGACGAACTTGCGCTCGGCAAACGCGTAGGCCTATTGTGAGCCTCGGACGTCCACAGTGCACGGCGGAGGCCACCGAGCGCGTGCTGGACTCCTCCAAATATCCGAAAGAGGCGCACATTCCGTTCTCCTTGCATTGGTGACTATGTAATTTGTGTTATTCACTGTAGTCACACGTAGTGTGAGAAGGACACCGCGTTTCTGTGAGATGTCCTGCCTTCCGCCGCGCTTTAGCTGCGCGTGCACGCATGTCCGAAGCACGCGAGTCGCCTAAGTGATATGGAAGGACGGAACCTTGCGGCTGGACGCGGGACAAACACAGAGACCTTCCTGGTGTTTTCATCTTGTTGCCGGCAGCTGTCGGCAAGGTCGTAGCTGCTGAACGTTAGATGGCGGCGAGCTTCCGCTGCGTGCTTTCCACGCTATCGAGACTGCTGTTGTTGACGGACCACCGATCAACTCAACACACTCCGACGTCACAGCACTGCGGTGGCGCTTTTGTCCGCACTGTGCGTGCGCAGAAGCTTCACCTGAGGCGAATATGTTTTCTGCGCACGCGTAGTCCCCACATCTGGTGTGGGCGAACGAGAGCTTGTTTCTAGACAGTATATGTTAGTCGATATGTGGCCGGGAGCTCGTTCCGGAAATGGGTAAGGGTGAGAGCATTCAGTTGCAGTGTCGAGGTGTTCTTCCAAACACGCCTGTTTTATAATTAGGAGTGTCACCGCAAACACAGAAACCGTCCTCCTGTTTCTTTTGTCATCAAGTTTTGAATAAAAATCAAGCAGTCTTTGCATAAAAATTAACTTTTTCTTTCCTAATCCGTGTAAAATAGGTGTACACCCTTACGTACCAAGCGCTCATTTATCACATGCAACGTTAGCATTAATGATTGAGGGGACTCTCGTTTCTGTAACCTATAGAATACGTTCAACTAACTTATATATATATATATATATATATATATATATATATATATATAATATATATATATATATATATATATATATATATATATATATATATATATATATATATATATATATATATATATATATATATATATATATATATATATAATGCGAAAGCATTAACAGTCCCATGAAGCGAAGCCGACGTTATCTGAAACTGTTGTCTGCGACCGTCTGTACCAGAAACCCGCACCTAAATTTCCATTCCCAATGAAACACATAGTAAAGCACATGCCTCGTCACGGAAGCCGGGGGGTGCGCTCAAGGTCAAAGCAGACGCGCTTCAGAAATAAAACACAAAGAAAAGCACAGCAACGCAATGCTTCGTCACAGAAGGCGCCGGGAAGACAGCAGGGTTCGCCGCGCCTGTATAGAGTGGGGGAGCTTGATGTCCCCGCCGCAGCGCCCTGTGCGACAGAAGACGTGGCGCGCCGCTTGCAGGATTGCGCTGTGTGTAGCAATTCTTTTACATTCTTACACGTAAGCAGTCTTAAATGTCTCTGCGGAACTTTTTAACTCTTTTTTTTTTATTTCGCTTGAAGTTTTAACGACGAATAACGCTTGTTTGCAAGTTTTGCTCTGAAATTCGTTGGCACGCGATCTAGAGCGCGATTCCGGATGTGCGAATTGGGAGGTTAGAAGTTCAAGCTGCGTGCAAAGTAACTTATTGTCTCTCAAGAACAAGGACTTTAGAGTTGTCAAATGAATGACATACAATCTCGGCAGCGACTTCCTCCCTGCACGTGCTGAGCAAGGCGGCAACGTTATTTCGCTGCTACCAGGTGAAATAGAGGACAGGGCGAGCTCGGGTCCTTTCGGTCTGCACCACAAAATCGGGCGCCGTCTGGCATATAACGAGGGAAAGAGAGGAACAGGTGTCAGGAAGATAGTTCTTTTTCCCATATATATATATATACACACACATATATATATATATATATATATAAACCCTTTCTCCAAGGGCGCCGCCATCTTGAATTGTCGTCACTTCCAGTATGGGCGAAAGCATTGTTTTGCCGTCACCACGCCAGTGAAGACACTTAGGGTATAAGCGTAACAATCACGCATTATCGTTTTGCCTCCCCCTTATTTTTTTACTACCGTATTTTCCGGACTATAGTCCGCACCCGGTGTATAGCCTGCAGGGGCAACTTCAAGGTCAAAAATAAAAGATTTTGCTTAGACAGTCCGCACCCGGTGCATAGTCCGCACTCGGTGCATAGTCCGCACCTGGTGCTTAGTCGACACGAAAATCTTCTCATACGCGGCACACCTTGACATATGACTGCTTTCGTAGCTCACAAAGAAGCTTGTATTAAACATAAATCATAACTTACATACTCTTTTATTCACAAAATCCGTCTCGTCTCGTCATATTCAACGATATTGAAAAAACAAAATTCCTGTATAGTCCGCACGCGTATTTATTTATTATTTATTTATTTGGTACCTACATCGCCCGGTGGGCATTACAGTAGGGGGGGATGAAAGAAATTTACAAAAGCAAACGTACAGAAGAACAACAATAACAAATAACAAGGCAAGCAGGAGAAACATATACTGCAATAATATAAGAAAATGAATAACAGCGAAATAACCATGTCAAACAGGAGAAACATGCCAATATATACTGCAATAATATGAAAAAAAAAATCCTGTAACTACCGTATTTTCCGGACTATAGTCCGGAAAATACGGTAGTTACAGGTTGAAACGTTTTAGTATTTTTTCGTTGCCCATACCGGATACGCTTTTTAGGAGGCTGGGGACGAGAGTACACAGAAAAGGTATATATATATATTATTTGTCACTACGTACATGCACAGTCTTTTAGTGAGCATTACAATTTATGGTAAATTGCTAGGCGATTGTGTACATACGTGAACATTTCTAGCATCACAAAGCTTAGCGATACTCTGCGTTTCAAGAGTATCGCTAAACGCCCACGATCACGGCACTCTTTATCAGATAGTTGAACGCGTACCATGTACACACCTGATAGTTGTTTCTAGAATGAAGCGATACTGCCGCTGCTCGGGCTGATAAACCTGGCGATATTCCGTAGCTTTCTATACTCGCGAACTCCTCTCCCTCAGTGCGCACAGGTGGTGGAGCTCCTCCTCGCCTAACTCACCCCTCCTCGCCTACCCCTCTGGTCACATGGCCTCCCAGTTAACCAATCAGTGTCGAGCACTTTACTCCTCCTGTCCGACCCGTTAACCAATCAGTATCGAGCCTTGCGGCCACGGTTTTATCTGGGCTTCACGAAATGCTGAACTCCTAGCCAAAGAATGTTTCACATTAAAATTAAAAATAAGTGCCATATTTTCTCTTTTTCATTTTAACTGCGAGTGAAGCGAAAACTAGAAGCGAAAAAAATGTTGTTTTGAACTGCGCCTGCACTGAACAAACGCGCGTGCACGCTATTTATGATCCAAGTTCTGTAATCAAAGCACGGGGCTCGCGGATGTTGTCTTCGCCGCCATTTTTTGATCGCGGTGCCGATGACGCCGTCTAGCGGCGTCGTTGGCACCGTAATACAGGCTGGTTCTGGTGGCGCAACAGCTAGGGCAGGCAACGTTGTGAGTACGCGTATGGTGAGCTAATAGCCCATACTATGGTTTGATTGTAGCCCACCATAGTAGTGGAGGTCCATAGGAGGTAAATAGGCTATGCTCAGTGGTATTTGCCGATTTTCTTGCGGGCACTGCCATCTAAATTTATTTCCTTTGTGCAGACCGTGCGCAAGTGGTCACAGTTATGATTGTTGACTACTTTATTCATGAAATCAGTGCATTGAACATATTGGAAATTAATACGGTATGGAGCCTTGGCACATTTGCCATTGTTTGTGCAATCTATCAACGATGCTATGTTGAAGCCTCTCCAATCACATTCATATATAAGCCAGATAGTGTTTGAAAGAAAAAGTTACTTCATTACTTCAAAGCGCGAAACGCACGTGGGCAAAAACTACGTCGCTTCCAGCCGCCTAGCGGCGTGACCATAGCAACCGCCGCCGACGCTATGACGTGCCCAAATGCCGTGTAAACTGACTTTTCTTTATTTAGCTTGGTTCACATATTTGCATAGCCCACGTTTCGCTACGTTGCGTCGTGCAGCACATCGTCTCCCCATTGGCTCGATGTAAGGGTCGTCATAGCAACCGCACGACGAAACCAGTCTTAAAGGGATACTGAACCAAATAATTTAGTGTCCATAATAAGTGGCGCACGTTCTTTCCATGAGCCAGCAGCCGCCGGTGTGCGCGAGCACAGGCAACGAACATGATGTCAAAGACCTCCATTCGTGGTGAAATGCATGGGCTTCGGGCCAAAGGAGAATAAAGACAGACTTTTCATCTTTACAAGTGAAAGCTACGTGCTTGTTAGACCAATTAATCGCTTACCTTTTACACCAGACACCACTGTGTAGATAAAAAACTTGTCTTTATTCTTTTTTGGCCGAGGCCCATACATTTCACTGTCATCTTAACCGCGAATGGAGGTCTTTGACGTCATTTTTGTTGCGTGTGCTCGCGCACACCGGCGGCTGCTGGCTTGTGGAAAGAACGTGCGCCACTTATTATGGACACTCAATTCCTTGGTTCAGTATCCCTTTAAAGAGCCCCTGAAAAGAAAAAAAAAAGGTTTTTTTCAAAACAGTCTGGTTGGGACACGCGTGTCAAAAAATAAATTTTACGCGAAATTTTTTAGAGCAGTATGGACTGCGCCAGGCGCAATTTAATCGGTATTCACCTCCTTTCTACTTGTTTTCTCTCTCGGCATTTCGGGCGCGTGGAGCAGAGGTACTCGGGACTTCCTTTTCGGAGGTCGATACGGGGCAGAGCGAAGTAGCAGAGTAGTAGTTTGACGTCTGTGACGTCATGTCCGGTTTCTTCACTTCGCGTACTCCTCCGGAGTAGGCTTTCAGCTCGGTGACTCGGTCAGGCTCGGTCCTCCGAAGTCGACACAACTGTCATAGTTGGTAAAAAACGGCCCGTGCCATGGGCGTCCGCAAAACTTTTTCCAGGGGGGTGCACACTTATACACCCCCCCCCCCCCCCCCCGGGGGGGGGGGGGGGGGTGTTGGCGATGTTGGCTATTTTCAGCACATTTCCACTTTACTCTCTACCTGCTTTCACGGCTGCGCCCTGGGTTTGGGGCTACAAACCACTGATCTCTGTGACAATTGCTAAATCGCGCTTCCCGCTCCCGCGAGTGAAGCCACCGGACGGCCATCTTGCATGTCGAAACATCGCGTTTTTGGAGCGTTGCGGAGGCTGGCGGCAGCGTGCTGAAGACACATTTTCTACTCCTTCGTCATCATTTGCCGAAGAAGTTCTTTAAAACCATCTGTAAGCCGTGATACTTGCCATTGAGAACACGTCGAAAGCAAGTTTCGCCGGTCTCGCGACAAAATCAAAACTTCCTTGCACTTTTTTTTTTGCCTTTTAAATTTTCCGTTTTCTCAATAGCCATTTTCAATTTCCAGATACTAAATAGCATGTTGGGAACAGTAGATCCATAGTATTCAGAAAATGTAGTTAGTTGGTTTGTGTTGCTAAAAAAACCGCCAGAGTCCCTTTAACTGGTGTGGGTGCAGCACCCCTCCCCCCCCCCCTCTGCACCCCCGTCGAAATTCCAAGGGGGGGCAACTGCCCCCCCCTTGCACCCCTCTGCGGACGCCCATGGCCCGTGCCAGTCGTTTGTAAAGCGACGTAGATGGAAACAAATCGCCGCGGCGTTTTTCGCGGCCTCGGAGATGCAGGAGCGAGCCGACGTTAAAAAGGATCCGTTTCAACTACTACGAGTGTCAGCAAGTGCCACGTAAATACCTGTGCACACTCGGAGCGGACGCGCACGTGTGATCGAAGTGCTTCGGGACCGATCTTTTACGAGTACGAGTCGTTACTGACGTGACACTCGGCAACGAAAGGTGGAACCGGCATTGCGTAGCTCCCACGAACTGTTCTAGCTCGACAGTAATGTACTATCGGAAACAAGTGAGCGTGAACGCGCCTCCGCGGCGACAAGCCTGTCAGAATAAAAATGGCCCACTAATAACAAAGTGTACATACCGTGTTGCGAAAGTAATCCATACGGCGTTTATTTGAGCTCCATATCACACAAAACAAGGAGATAGAATCGACGACAGCGTTCGCCACCGCTGCCTCGGAATAGGAGATGACAAGGGGAAGAGAATGACCCCTTAATCTGAAACTGAGGTCAGCGATCGAACTATAATACGGAAGGGTCCACAAGGGTCGCGCGGGCGCGTATTCCATTCAGCAAGCCAGACGGTCGGTCGTGGGCAGACGGCCTTGGCCAAGGACCGTCGGAGCAACGCCGGCAACGCTGCGACGAGTCGGAGCTCGCTCGGTCGGTGGCATCGTTGCCGCTGTACCTTTTTGCGGGTGTTTGTGGATCCAGCGTTCTTGTTCGTCGTGGCCGGTTTCGAGTACTTCCTTCTTTTTTTCTTGCTGCTTGAAATCGGGACCCGCGAGAAGAGCACGTAGAAAAATAAATGTCCGTTGGTCGTCGCGACCAAGTAACGGAGCGACGTTGTCGGTCATGTTGATTTGATCGTGGAAAGACGGCTCCGGAGCTGTTGTCGTACGTACATTCTTGGCGTAAGATCGTTTCGTGTATCTGACCTCTGTTCTTTAGCGTATGGCACTGCAACAATAACACGCCGCGACCGCCGCCTCCCTTCGCCCCAACTAGACACAACAACCGAACAACCTGCAACAAGCTCTCCGCCAAACGTTAAAAAAAGAAAAATTTTTTTTGCTTGTTTTTACGTTTTTGGCAGTGACGTCACGGACGTCACTGCCCAGTATCGACCTCCAAAAAAGGCGTCCCGAGGTACTCCCCGCCATAGAGATCATACATACTAACTCTCCCCGCCTCTTCGTAGTGGATCGGCTTGGCTGCTTGGCTGGCTTGGCTGCGCCCCGTACGAGAGCCATTGCTACTTCCTGTGTCTGCCGGTCGCACGTCGTACCGCGTCGTACAGCCAATTCACACGACGGACCGAATCGCGATTTTCATCCGCAGACCGTGTACCAAGGGACCGGCACGTCACCGATTCCTGCGATCCGCGCCTCGCGGCGTCGTCCGCGGACTGATAAAATCAAGCGCCTTTTTCATTCGCTGATTTTTGGCGCGAGATTGACTTGAAAAGCGTTTAGTCTGGCAACGGTACATTGTTTTCTTGTTTTTGTTTCTGGGCGATGCAAACAAAAGTGGCGCATCGTTGTGTTTTGTGCGTTCGCTGGTTCATTTTGTCGAGCGTTTCTTCGTTCCACGTGTGAAAGGAACTGCAGAAACTTTGTCTGGCTGACGCGACGCAGGTTCCGGGACTCCTCCGGGTCCGCGTCAAGAAGCTTCCGTCAAAGCTCGTCTAGCACGCCGCGATAATTCTTGCACGTCCAATCAGGATTTCACCGAGCAAGACCTCTCTTGTGCCTGTGGTGAACTTGAGTGTTGTGCACGAGCGCGGAGTGCGTGAAGGCATCTCCAAACGCCCCTTCGCGAGTCCAGAACTTCGTCGCTTCTACGCGGAACCCTTCTTGAGCAGGACCATGCCTGTGTCACGCTCTGGGTTAGTAAAGCTAGAGGCGCTTCGCGCGAAGCCTACCACGGTGTTTTGTCTCGATATGTACGTGACAGCGGCGTACGATTCATTATCGCGGTAGCGAACGTCGATTTCTCTCTTGGACAACGGTGCCACGGTGCGATGTTGGGAGTTTCGCGGCACTGTGGGGTGGCGACCAGGTTCGGTCCGTCCTCGCTGGCGTCTGCTCGTCGTCTCCCTCGTGTGGATGCGCTCTGGAGAGAGACGAACCGCGGACATGTTGTCACGTGATCAATCCGTCCGTCGTGTGAATCGGACATGACTAACTAACACAAGCAACATATAAACGCGATAAAACTATAAAACCACCCGAGGACGCGAGACGCTTTGCAAGACGGCGACCATGATAGAAAAATAAACGACGAAGCTTTTGTTTGTTGTTTTATCCGAACGGAAGTTACGATTTTGTAAAACGTTTGTAAACAATTACGACGTTCATTCGATGGATTGTTTCTTAAACCTAAAAAAAAAGAAATGTAATTCAAAAGGCGATTTCAAAAGATTACGAAGATTTTATAACCAACATCTAAGCTGTCACTCTTTCTATTGGCCAATGAGAAGCTGATTTGATTGACCATCGTTACCAATGAGAAGCCAAGCTGAATGACCATGGAATTTGCGCGCAAAATTTCAAATAAATCTCTCGCCGTCAATATTGCTCTCAAAATTATTTTTTTCGCGTAAAATTAATTTTTTGACACGCGTGTCCCAATTAGACTGTTAAAAAAACTTTTTTTTTTTTTAGGGGCCCTTTAAATGCTTGGAGTCGCAGTCGGCTGCCACCGAACGCAACGGTGTGAAGGAGCCTTTATTCTTAGTTAAACATTAAAATAGCGCAAAAAAAGACAAGGACAAGAAGGATAGCGCTTGTGCTGTATACTTCTTGTCCTTGTCTTTTTGCGCTATTTTACATGTTTAATTAAGATGAACCAACAAGCCCAACAACGTAGCCTACTGAGCCTTTATTCTCGTGCTGCTCAATTGTAAAGGGGGATGGGTACCAATCAGGTGACATGAGTCGCCTTTTGTAACAGTTTTAAAGACGTTTGTCTAAATAAAAACAATTTTTATCTGATTTGATCTCCGATCAACAGTATACCTAAAAGAAAGTCAATCTTTTTTTTTTTTTTTTTTTACTTTGTACCTTCTTTTAGATTAGTCTTCGCTGTTCAGTTTGTCGAATCAATTAGTACCCTCATTAAAGTACTATCATCTGGAGAATTATTGTATGAACTGTCACGTCTTGCACAATGATGACGTTAAAGCAGCCTACTTGGTTTCTAAATTGTCATCTAAGCTATAATAGCTTCTGTAAAACAAATCCGAGGATTAAAAATAAACATACAATTTAAAAAGAAAATATACATATTTTTTTAGAATCTCGATTAGCCTCTATACTTCGTTTCAGCTTCTGTCTGAGCGCGGCCGATGTTATCAGCCGAAGGGCCAATCAAACAGCGACAAAAAAGCACAACGTGATGGCGTGCTCTCTGCGCTTGATAGGACTAGCCGGCGTAGGAGCACTCACAGAGAGACGGCGAATAGCGGCTTGTCCTATCAACTGCAGGGAGCACGCCATGACGTTGTGCCTCTTTCTCTGTTTGTTTGGCCCCTCGGCTCTAACATCGGCCGCGCTCGGACAGAAGCTGAAGCGAAGTATATTATTATATCGGTATCTATTTGCCGTTATGTCCCAGTCGTTTTTCATGCCACAAATGGAATAGCCCGAAAACTTACGACTTAAGTCACGCCAAGAAGAAAAATTCTTCTCCTGAACGCACCATTCTTAGTGTAATTTATCTTTCTACATATGTTTCGTTTTTCCAAAGTCGCAGTCATCATTTATTCGCTCTAAACGGCGCAAGCGTTTCTTTTCACATTATATTTTTTTTAATCATAATGAGTGCGTTGATTGATGATCACTATAACCTTTCGAAGCAATACCTCCTTAAACACAGGGTCTGTGCACGACGCCATCGTTAGTACAAACCCCCGAACCTCCCACAAGTGGCAAAACAAGCTGCTGCTCGACAACGAGTTGCTGCAAAGCGGTAGACGCGTCCATCTTGATGCCGCCGCGTTGTAGCTTCGCCCTGGTTCTGAGACGCTGCAAGAAGCGCTGGATAGGTTTCCAGAGTACCGAAACTCCCACGCTCCGCGCCGTGGTGCTCAAATTCATCCATATCTCTTTCGCCACTTTGGATCCTAGTGCAGTACACTGCACAATACCTGTACGCTTACCGTGTCGCTGGCGTTGTTGAATAGACTTTAAGGAAAGTGTGCGGCGCTGTGGGTAGCCGCTTCAAATCATTTATGATATCATTTGCATTGCAGTCTAGCTGGATTGATCTAATCATTACTCCGTGGTTCACGTTAAAAACACCCAGTTTAATAGTCATACCTCCCTAGTAAAATATCCCGATTTGAGATGAGTCACCTATCACTGTCTAAATACCCAGAAATACCAATAATTAACTTGACGAGGGTGGTCTGTGCCGTGTTCCCATTGCAGTGGCGAACTTAATCGCTTAGAGCTTAGCCGCTTATTTTTTTTAGATGCGGAGCATCTCTTGCTCGGGGCTATGTCCCGCGGCGTCGGCGTTGTAGTCTGCACTCACACTACGCATGCGCAACTCTCCTCCTTCCCTCTCTGCAACAGCTGCGCGTTACTCTCTCCGCTCTCTCTCTCTACCAGCTGCGCGTGCACTTCGCGTGCGTTCGATTCTAATCACACCGCGCGCGCATGCGCAACTCTCCTCCTTCCCTCTCTCCAACAGCTGCGCGTTACTCTCTCCGCTCTCTCTCTCTACCAGCTGCGCGTGCACTTCGCGTGCGTTCGATTCTAATCACACCGCGCGCGCATGCGCAACTCTCCTCCTTCCCTCTCTCCAACAGCTGCGCGTTACTCTCTCCGCTCTCTCTCTCTCTACCAGCTGTGCGTGCACTTCGCGTGCGTTCGATTCTAACCACACCGCGCGCGCATGTGCAACTCTCCTCCTCTAGTCTCCTCTCGTTCAACTGTGAGTATAAGCAGCGGTAGCTCCTTCTCTCTCTCTGCGCGCGTTCAGTTCAGCGCTGTTGACTCCACTTCACTCCGTTCTTCCGATGAAGTGTGATGGAAGGAGCAGTCCCGTCCTCTGGTACCGTCAGTTAGTGGGTTGGCGCAAGCAAGCGTCAGCACCACCCCACAAACTCACAGCAACGCTACGTCCACTGAAGACAAAGCTGCGCAGCGAAGGGCACGCGACGCTGAGCACAAACGCTTGATGCGAGCGGCAGACCCTGAACTACGGCAACGAGAAGCGGCGTCCATTCGTCAACGTCGAGCGGCGGATGCTGAATTACGACAACGTGAAGCAGCGGCGGGTCGAGAACGTCGAGCAGCAGAACCTGAGGTTCGGGACCAGTTGCTCCGCATCATCCCATGGTTCCCCTCGGGAAGATGGTGTAATTTTTGTCATCACATTAAGTCGCTAGAATATTTAGTTTACGCTCTTTGAGCATTCAAAAGACTGTCGTATCAATGCAGAAGCATTTCGTCGATTTATTTACAACTGCATACAATATGTTCACGAATGGACAGGAACAGGATTGATTAAAACGTAGTATCAAGCCCTTGTGATAGCTTGATAATTGTTTTGCTGGCCAGATGAAGCTTGCAGCGAAGTTCAGCAATGACTTCGCCATGACGATTCTCAAGGCAGTTGGTCGTCGACGCTATCTCTGTAAATGGTTAATACAGACAAATGGAACTGACGGTGCGTTATGAGAATGGCTTGATATGAAATAAATTACTCTCTAATCGCAAACACCAAGGGTGTTTGTGTCATCATTCATTCTACCTGAGCAGCAAGATGCATCTTTTTCACTCGGGGCAACAAGTGTCATACCTATCTAAGATTGTACTGTCAAGGCTTCATTCGTGTTTTTGTACAACAAAAGAGGAAAATATACAAAAACACTCAAATGACAACCACCTGAGTGCCCACTCACACAAGACTCTTTGCTTAAATTGCGTTATGAGTCACCCGGACATTTGTGCTTTAAAGTTTGCATGCAAAGGTACTCCTTAAATGTTTTTTACGCTTCCTACGAAGCGAAGCAATTTGAATAAAAAATATATGCAATATATTTCTTCTTCAGAAACAGCCGTTCTTGCAAGCGTCATTCGTGCCGAACCAAGCTCAGTCGAAGCAGCCTGATCGGCTGCGGGGCGACGAGCAATACGCAAAAAAGACCGGGGAAATGCACTCACCTCACGAAGCTTGCTTCCTGCGGTGGGCTTGGAATTCTTTCGTTTTATAATGGCTAGCCACACACCCCTCCGCGTCACATTAGCGTTCTTGCTGACGGGAAACGGAAGAGTTTTTTGCTGTTCTCTGACCTATTTCGGCAGCCGAAGGCACAGCAAACAGGCAGATGCGAGTCGCAAAATACGGAACGTTAAGATGTGATTCCATGAAAATACGTGCGCCTCAACCCTAAGTGGCTGAGAAGCGACCCGGAGCCTTCCAGCAGAAGCTGGCTGGACGTAATACACCAACTCATGTTTACAAACAAACCGGAGCGCCCCTAGCGGACACCACCGGCGCCGCGCATGCGCGGCGGACGGTGGGCAAGAAGCCCGCCGTCGCCATAAACAAACCATTGAATTGCGTTGTTGTCGGCGTCGGTGGGAGCCCCCGTGCTCTTTTTCGCGTTGGAATTGTTGATTCTACGTCCTCCTAACAATGTCTGACTACTTAGCGGCTTCAGCAAAATTAACGAGGTAAAACATTGCGTGAATAATGTGACGTGCGGCGATTTATTTCACGTGGACGCCGCAGAATGTGGTGCTAAAGCCCGACTCCCACGATGAGATTCTGCTCGCTATCTTCAGTCGCGACGTCGCTCGGGCTGCAAAAGCTTGGACCGTAGCTGAGATGGTGGACGTCGATACTGAAAACCGCAGAGTAGAATCGGGCATTACAAGTTGGTGACGGCCACTGGTAACAATGATCAACATCTTCTTGTATCTACTGTTTACACTTAGCCTTCTTACCCCAACCAACCTTCAAAAGTGTTTTGAGGCCTGCACTTAGTTCTTAGAGCAATTACCGGGTCAACGTTTGGTTTACGGGCCGCTGTCGTTTGAAGGAGCTGACGACAAAAAGCAGAGAAGTTTGAAAGAGCAGACGACAGTTCGAACGCATGCGCAATGGTGCGGACAAGCACCGCGTCCCGCGTCAACAAACCATTGGAATGTCACGTTGTCGGCGTCTGTGTGAGTATGCCTACTCTTTTTCGCGTTGGAATTGTCGATATTACATCCTCATAGCAATGTTTTACCACTTCAATCGCCTGAGCGAAATTATCAAGGCTCGTTACGCCGCTAAACTTTGCGTAAATAATTTGACGTGCGGCGATTCATTCGCATGAACGCCGCAGAATGGACGTCAAAACCATGATGAGATTCTTCTAGCTATTGTCGGTGGCGACGTCGCTCGTGCTGCAAAAGTGTAGAAGTTAGCGGCGATGATCGACGTAGATACTGAAAATCGGAAGCGGGAACAGACCAAGCGTAACAAGTCGGTGATGGCCAATGGTACCAATGATCAACATCTTGTATCTATTGTTTACACCGAGCCTACTTAAGTCTTTTGAGGCCTGCAATCACCGGGTCAAAGTTTGGTCTATGGGCCGCTTTTGTTTGAACGAGCAGACGACAAAAAGCAGACAAGTTTGAAAGAGCAGACGAAAGTTCGAACGATCAGGCGGCCGTGTGAATTTGAAGACGCACTGAGCCCGTGGCTGGTCCGGACAACTTGGCGATTTTCTCTCGTTCACGTTGAAACAAAACAAATACATCTGGCGACCACGAAGTGTTGCCCGCACAAGCAATCGTAGTTCGACAGCGTCTGCTTTGCCCTTTTCACGGCTACTATCCACGTTCTCGGACGAACGGAGGGGGCAGAAACACAGGAAAAGTGATCTCCAAACCTTTCCAGGCTCTCTTGGTACAGCCCCGTCGCAGTATTTTGATGAGAAGGCAGGTTTTTTGTCTGGTTTCTTCCGAGAGAACACAGGAATGCATGTCTCGCACGGCGACTTCTGCCCACCACCCTAGACCGGAAGTGCGATCGACGCGCCACCACCGCGGCGTGACGTCGGAGAGTTGAGTTCGTGTATATGGTGGCTCATGGCGGCGATTAGAAAAACGGATAATGATAGTGACGGCACACGTGACTGCTGCTGTCCAGTGGTGCCGCAGGAAATCAAAACATAAACGGCTAGAGTGGGACTGTTGTCGACAAAGAATTAAGAGAATGGGAATGCGGTACTCTGACAGAGTATTCAACGATACCAGCGCAAGCTATGCGGAGCGCAACTTCGTCTGCTTGTTGCACAGGTGTTGCGGTGACATTCAGAACGACGCCGAGCTCCGATTGGCTAATTGAAAATAGTGAGTAGACTCCAAGGAATCTAGCATTGAGGTATACTCACTATCATTTCAATGAAAGCCAATCAGAGTTCGGCGTCGTTCTGACGTCGCCGCAGCGCCTGCACAAGAAGCAGACGAGTTGCTCTCCGCATAGTCTGCGCGGCGTGGATCCACCAGTGGGGACCATTTGGGGAAAACGTCGCAGGCCCGTTTTGTGGGTGTTATTGAGAGAGGCCACTTGAACCTATTTCACCATATTGGGCACATGCGTTTGATGTTGAGCACAACCGACAACGTTACAAAAACGATAAGGATCGGCTAACACGGTACAAAAAATATAATATTTGCCAGTGACTCGCGTGGTGGTTAAGATTTTCGTTATCTACATTACAATAGCAGTAACCAAAGCGTTCTGCTGGAGCGGTGGCGATCTCTAATCAACAAACGTAATGCCGTGTAGTGCGGTCCCGCGTCTTCGCGGTAATTGTCCCTAAGCGCGTGCCGGTTTGAGAGAACGCACGTGGTGCCAATGATCAAAGCCTGAACATAGATATGAAGTTATACATGATGGGGTAAACAGCTCAGGAAACACGGACTACGAAGAGGAACAAACACGACAGGACAATGCTGTACTCGCAACTGAAGAATTTTAATAAAGGAAACAGACAGAAAAAAACATACTCAGTATCCTAAAAGATTGCACAAAAACAAAGGGCCACTCTCGCCAACCGTGAAGCGTGTCAAGACACGCTTCACGGTTGGCGAGAGTGGCCCTTTGTTCTTGAGTCCCATAATCTTGAGTAAACATAAACCCGAGGTTCGGGATTTAAGCATTATGACTTATATAACGGTAACAAATATCCGTTGCTAACAGACAAATGTCTGACAAAAGAACGTTAAAAGCTGCCTTGTCTCCCTGTCCTATAACAAATCAAGATTCATGCTGCATAAATAAACCATTACAAAATCAAATTCGGATTATTTCATTCTTATTTTGAATCTGCGTTTAGCTAAATAAAGGTTCTGGCACCACAAACGCTTACAATCTTTGTGGTGTTACCATAGAGTTATTACGATAAACGCTCGAGGCTCAGCTGGCGCTAGTGTCAACGGGACTTCCGGTTGCATATTGAAGCAGACAGCATGCAGTCTACATTTCCAGCCTCCCTGTGTATTCCTATGGGAAAACGCGCGCGAATTTTGTGTCTTCGCCGGAAGATAACATGAATAACTTTTGTCATTTCGGTTGTACCGGATAGTATGTACCTTCATTGGTAATGTGAAAGTGTAATTGCTTTAGTTGCAGCATTTTTCTATACCACTGAACGATGTTAAACTTCGCTCTATAATAAGGCCCAAACTTCTGTTGCAAGGAAGGTCTGTAAAAACGAGCGACGATTCTGAGCAAACTAACGATCTAAAGGAATATAGAGTGTGTTCAAGGTTTGCTAGCATTTCGGTGGTGCTTCTATAGTGTTAATATGTCCGTCCTGTCATTGGATGAAGATGACTCCGTCGTGCATCTTTACGATCGGTCAACAAAACATTCAAACGCAAAAACTAAAGCACGTGAGCTACGAAAGGTGTGTCTTTTTATTATTTCCAATGTACGGGCGGTTTTCATCGGGCACCTGCTCTCTGGCTCCCCCTATTTGCAAAAATTTGGAGCGTGCGGGTGATTATTTGAATCCAGAACAAGCATCTTCGCATATATTCATTAGCAGAAAGAATAAATCAGTACTATATTATGTGGCTTTTAATTTATTTTGATCGTCTGCATGCACAAGGTGTTACTTATCCAGCGTTACTGCGTAGTTCTTGCCGTCTCTCTTGGTTCTCCACATGTCCGTTCGTTTGGCCCGTATATCCCCTCATGCTGGAAAGCGTCGACGCCGTATTCGCACTAACAGTGTCCGACAGTGCACATAAATACACGTACGAAGCGGTTTATAGCACCGTTTTTCATGCCACGAATTTCAAATGAAAGTGCTGTAACTGACCAATTATTTAGTCTGCGTGACTGAGAAATCTTCCAATGTGCCTAGTACGTACAATGTGCCTAGTACGTACAAATTATTCGTGATATTTGCTCTTATAATCGAGCGCAGAAAGAAAATGCACTCGCTTTTTCCCATAGAAATGCATTACCGGAAGTCAATTTCTGACTGCTTGCTGTCTGCTTCAAAATGCAACAGCACACTAGCGCCATCTGAACCTCTAGCGTTTATTGTAATAACTCTATGTTGTCACTTGTTTACGAAGCGCGGCAAAGACCGAACAAAATGTATGCCCGTAGTACAAGAGAAACAAATTAGATAATAATCGATCGTATCTGATTTTGCGTGCGCGTGAGTTATTCGTAGAACCTTGCATATCCGCGGTTTATCTGCGGATATCATTTGCGATTATCCGTAGTCAACTGTGGACGCCGGCTAACAATGAACCAGATTTCGGAATTAGATTTGGCGGACCGCAATGGGGATGCCAGGGGCTGCAGATGGAGATCTGATGCGGATTTTCATCCGCATGAGATCTGGACCCGCGGAATACATTTTTTTTTTGTCGAGGCGGCCCATAATTGTGTGCAACCGCAGAGTGTAGAGCGAATAAGTGAGTTAGATTAAGAAGTGAATCATCGAATCTTTTGATGGAAAGAATGACTCTCTTAGCAAACAGGTTCAAATCTGGGAGAAAGAAGTTCTTTACACTAATGGAGACCTTGTTCTCCCCGAATATTGCTCTAGAGCGTTCTAAGTCTCCAGAAATGCCGTCCCTAGAAAAAGTAAGCATCGCAGGGGCATCCATCTTTCCGGGAAAACGTGTTCTTGTTTTGCAGGAGAAAAGCGGAAAACATTCTTCAGGCAAAAAAAAAAATATAATAATAATACAAAACGTACAACTCACAAGAAAACAGAAGAAGCCTCCTTCAACCCCGTAACGTGTGTGTACGTTGTTCGTGTTTTTTTTTTCTCGGCAGTTGGCCAGTTGTTGCTAAGTATGTGGCTCCGTGCACGCAGTTGCAGTTTCGTGCTTGAACTGAAACCAATAGGTGGTGTGGTCATTATTGAGTACTGTTATATTTTCCCAGTGGTGTAATTCACTCTTACCATGCATATACGAGCATTTTGCTGTGGCAACTGGCCGCCTTTCCTTTCCCGCTTTTTATTGTATGAACTAAATAAAATGACACGATGTTATTAGTATGCACTATGTTACATTTTATGTTTGTAAAATACACGTCAGCTTCTAGTGGGTGCTAACAAAACGAACAAAAACAAATATTCAAATTTTCTTACTTTTTTTAGCGTATCTTCTGGGCAGAGTGTCGCAGACTCCCAAAACGATCTCATAAATGCCTTCATTTTTCCAGCGACGCGAAGTGTCTGAATAGATGATTACTTATAATATAAATACAATAGAACAAAATACAATACAATTACTTTCACCATATTTGGAATCGAAGAGGGTATTCTACAAAGATAAGCAAGCGGCTATAAAATATCCAAAATATTTTTTTTTTTTTTTTCTTATTCACACTTGATTTTATGATTTCAAGTGAATACACGAACTGCAGGTCGGATGTGGTCCCAATTTTTCGGACGCGGTCCATATACGGATACAAACTATGCGGACGCGGATGGGATTCGGATCTAATTATTTAAGAGCATTGCGATGCGGTGCGGATGCGTATACAAAATCTGCATATGCGGATCGAATGCGGATGCTTAAAACATTATCCGCGCAGGGTTCTAGTTATGTTTGGTTGCGTAGAAGATAGGTAAAGGATTAGAGCGTATGCCCATCCAATTTATAGCGCGACTGGTAGAAAACTGTTTTTGTTTTTGTTGTTAGCTGCTTAATTCCCTTTTTATTGCGGTCTTCTCAAAAAACTGTAAAGTGCAAACGTAAAAAAAAAAACGTCAATAAAGTTGTTTTGATTTTATCATCCTGATCCTTGGCTTATCACATCTTTGTATAAGTAATAATATATCCTGAAAACACAACCAATAACGCACAGCTATTATTCTGCCTTTCTTATGCTTGAGCTCTTTACCGGTAATAATTTGGTTGATGCGACCTGCGTCATGCCGATTAGCGACGCAGGAGAAATTACTTTTCTTGGCAACGACCGGTTCGCGAATTTAGATATTACATATTTGGGTGACTACTGTAGCCACCGCCCAAACAGGCCCCGCCTTTTTACAAACGTAATTTATACGTTTTATGAACACATTCTTAACTAAACTCCCGCGACAATATTTTGTAAAATTTTCATTGATTTTGTTATTCTAGTGCTGGGCATAATGCTAAAGTAATGAATCATCTAACTACCCTACGAACCGTTAAAGGGTTGGCACTTTATTATTTCACAAGACAATTATTTGAGTGAGAAAAAGCCGCAAAAACACACACACCTAGCAGCGCTGTTTTTCTTTTAAAAAAATATACCATTTAATGTTAGCTCTTAGCTGTATCAAAGACAGCTCAGAGCTCTAAAAAATTCAACTGCCCAGATCACATACATATGTGACAAAATAAATTTTTATAGAAAATGTTCATTTCTTAATAATTACGGTGTGGGACAAACAATTGAGTTAGGAGCTAAAGCGAAATTAATATCTATATTGAGCTAATCAATCCAAACTAAGAGTTAGTTTTGGGTGTCGTTCCTGATTTAAAACGTCCCTCCTGGGGTAAATATTACGCTAAATGGCATTTTTTTTTAATTTCATGATAACAAGATAATCTGCGCGCACAACACCCTAACTTCCTCGTATAATCGGGAATAATTTGCGTCACTCGGTGAAGCAAGCACACTAGACAGGCTCAGCAACTGGTATACCTGCACGCATCTCTGACCGTCACTAAGTCCGCCATCTTGAAAAACGAGTGGCGCCACCTATACACGAACTCATCTGTGTTACGTCACGGCGCGGTGGTGGCGCGTCGGGCGCACTTCCGGTCGGGGAGTGTGGGCGGAAGCCGCCATGGGGCACGTATAATCCTGTGTTACTTTGGAAGAAAGCGGACGAAAAGCTGCCTTCTCGTCAAAACGCCTAGACTGGGGCTTTACCAAAAGAGTCGGGAAAGGTTTGAAGGTCAGTTTTTATGCATTTTCTGCCTGCTCGAATCGTCCGAGAACGTGAAAAGGGGCCGTTGGACCACAATTGCTTGGGCGGAAAGCACTTTGGATTGAATTCACGGATACTTATGGTCGTCAGATTTATTTGTTTTGTTCCAACATGAACGCGGGGAAACCGTCAACTTGCACGGACCACCGGCAGACTACGTTCAGTGTGTCATTACGTCCAAACCTCCGCCTCATCGTTCGAGCTGTTGTCTGATTTCTCAAACGTTTCTGCTTGTCGTCTGCTGGTTCACTCGATAGCCTCCCATGGACCAAATGTTGACCCGGTAATTGCGATAAGAAGTGCAGACCTCAAAAGACGTTTAAGTTTGAAGGTTGCTTCGGGTAAGTAGGATCGGTGTAAACAGTAGATATAAGGAGATGTTGATAATTGTTATCAGTGGCCACTACCGACTTGTTATGCCTGATTCACTCGGTCCGATTCTGCTTGCGATTTTCAGTATCGACGTCGACATCTCAGGTAAGGTTCAGGCTTTTGCAGCCCGAGCGGCGTCATGACTAAAAAAAAAATGACCGCATCTCCACCTGGTGAATGATGTTGATTGGGGCGAAGCTCTGGTGGTGCTGATGATACTAATTTTATTGTTCATAGGTAGTGTTGATGGTGCTGATTTTTTTTTTATTGTTCATAGGTAGTGCTGAGTTCCGGGTTGCGTTTCGACTTCATTATTCCTGCTTTATGGTCGGAGAAATGCAGAGCCAGTGGTTCTTCTAGCGGACCAGCTTGGATCCGCTAGAAGCCGTGGGAACGCATCTCCACCGCTTAAGTCAACGGTCCATGTCAGAAACAGAATGTGTGGTATGGAACGTGGTTATATACGCATTTGAGCATTTGACCGCAGCGCCATTTGTCTATAAACGTTGAGCCAATGCCTGCAAAGTTTCACGCGATTATATAGGCATTTGACTGCAGCGGCCTCTCCTGTATAGACGTTGAGCGGCTACATGCAACGTTTCAGCCATGACATCCCCAGCTCTTGAGTTACTACCACATCTCAGCGTCCCCTACTCGTCCCGCAGTCGTGGCCGAGTGGCTAAGGCGATGGACTAGAAATCCATTGGGATCTCCCCGCACAGGTTCGAATCCTGTCGACTGCGCAAACATTTGTTTTCTTTTTTTAAGAAGACAGATAGGATGGAAATCGATGTGAGCACGGACGGATGGACGGACGGACGGACGGACGAGGCTAGACCCTAAGGAGTTTCGCCCTAATAGCGAGCAGAACCTCACCACGTGAATCAGGCTTTAGCGTCCATTCAGCGGCGTCCATGCGGAATGAATCGCCGCATATTACATTATTCATGCCGAGTTTTGCGCTGTAACGAGCCTTGTTAAGTTCGCTGTGGCCGCTAAAGTAGTCACACATTGCCAGCAAGACGTAGAATTGACAATTTCAACGCGAAAAAGAGCGCAGGGACTCACACCGACGCCGACAACATCGCATTTCAATGGTTTGTTTATGGGCGACGGTGAGCTTCTTGCCCACAACCCCATCGCGCATGCGCGTGGCGCCGGTGGCGTCCGCTAGGGGCGCTCCAGTTTTTTTTGTAAACATGAGTTGGTGTATGGAAAGTTGGTGTCGCGAATACCGTCTTACAGATGGACTAGAGTCAAGTTGGATGATCTGAAGGCAGCGCCTTGTCCTTTACGGTTCTGTGGCCAACCGTCCGGTATACACAGGGGCGTTTTCTAGGTTACGTTATGTTAGGACCGCTTACTACCGCTCACCTCGCAAGTCACGGAGACATCCGTGCTTCAAATGAAGCGTGGCGACCGGTTCATGGAGCAGCTTTGCACGCGGCGTACGAAACATGAATGTTCCGGTGACTCCTCACGTAACACAAGAAATCGTGAGCTAAGGCCCCTGTGTGAACCGACCTTTAAGCTGAGACTTCACCCAAAGTTACAAACACGAGCTAGCCCGGGTTCCTTGCTACGAGAAGTGCATTTCTATACTCCGTTTCACCTTATGTTGTACCGCAGCGAAGGCTAGAAGCGCGAGCTCATAGCGTTGGCAGCTGCCCTTGGTGCACGAGAGCTTGTGCCGCCGAGATGAGCCCTAGAGCAAAGAGCTCGTGCTTGTAGCCTTTTCTGCGGTACAACACAAGGTGAAACAGAGTATAGTGTGAGCGCTCGTTCTGGGGCAGAACGTTTCAAAGCAGCGACCTCGTGCTCGCATGCCTGTGGCATTGGCTGCAGTCAGCTGCCGCCCGAGCTCTGCCCCGTGCCATCTTCGTCTTCTTCTCTCTTGGCCGCCGCGGGCCCATGCCTGGCCCCCTCGTGACCACGATTTCCGTACCACCCCCCCCCCCCCCCCCCCCGCCCCTCTTCTTGAAACGTGGGATTGCTGAAACTTCAGCACGGAGATGCTTTTTTAGAGGAAGTTGCCACTCAGGCTCGGACACGGGTACAGAGCGCGACACTGTTAGCGCGAACAAGCGATCGCCGGTTTTTCCAGTTTTCCCCTTTGAAACCAAGGAATGTTATCCAAGTTATTATTGCTACGGAAAGAGCTCATTTAGTTCTATAATGTAAGCGATACAATTTCGTGATCGCTAATACTATTTAGAAGTAAAATGCGAAAATGCGCCGATGTCGTGTTCGTGCTAACAGTGTCGAGATGTGTACGTCTTCGACGTCCTCTGGAGCAGCAACGGGCGTAAGGCAGTTTTCTCGCCTCTCGGCTTCGCTCCCTTTGCCCAGCCGGAATTTTACGAGTGTACCCGAATACGTCCCATCTCATCTTCGGCCTGCAGGTCGTGGCGCGACATAACTTATAGAACGTCTTGCTGCTACTGCTTAGGCCAGCCGGAGCGGAGTCATGGAAGTACCCGAAAAACCTCTTCTGTAGGGAATCCTTACCCTGTAGTACCCTCTTCTTTATCGATGGTTCGAATGTAGCGAAGCAACAAGCCGTCTTCGCCCAGTATATATGTATACAAGCGCTCATTAACTTGTCCGCCAGCGTTCCCGGTGTTAACTTAAATGTCCGCAAATGTTCCCATCACCTGCTTACAAAACCCATATGCTTTCTGGACCTCAATAAGCTTGTCCGGGCTTACCACACCACCGCAAGTCACAATACTTTGCTCTCTCGTGCAGCGTCCTGAAACTGCTACGATATCCAATCTTAGAGTCTGCGGCCTCCACTGTCCACGTGCAGCCGGACTCCAAGGTGCCCTCGGCTGGCAGATGGGGGGCTATGTACGTATCCAGGTCCTGTAGCAAATCGTGGACCGATTTCTCATCAAGGTGTTCTGATTATATCGGCGTCAGGATGTTCAACCGCGGTCGAGGCACAGACGTAGGCCTAGCAATCCCAACACTCGCGAAAGTGTCTCCAACATATCCGTCATGGCGAGCATGAGCTTATTCTCTTATTCCGTCTGCCACCGGAGCTGCAGCCCCAGGCTCCGACAGCGTTAGAGAGCCCATGATTCCGCTCACCGAAACACGTCCGGCGGCGTCCGACCCTAGCTGAGCCTCGCTAGGACAAAGCGCCCCAATTCGCAGCCACGCTAAACCTCGTATTGACGGGCAGCTTTGGTTCACGCGATAACTAGCGTTAGGCGAGTTGGGTGCGCCATTGCCACAAGATGGTGGAGGAATCCGTCTAGTGTGATCTTCGAGGGACGAACGAAGGCGAGGACCAGCTGATGGGGCCCCACGGTCGAGCGCTAGATAATGTGGGTGTTCACTCTAGCAGCCGCCCGATCAGGCCCCGGCTCCACCGCCCCGAAGGAGATCCCACAACGCAAGGTACGAAAGGTATACTGTCTCACAATTGGACGATCTGGAGGCATTGCCTTGTCCTTCACCGTTCCTTCGCCAACCATCTACGAGCTCGCTGCCCGAGCACTGCGCCCTGCCATCCTCCTCTTCCTCTCCCTTGGGCGCCGCGGGCATATGCTCGGCCCCCTCGTAGCCACGATTCCCACACATTTTAATTTTGTGTAGGTCAAAGGATACTCGCTGACGATTTTGAGAATCGACCCTTTCAGAAATTTAGTCTCGACACTTTGCTAACTATCATATATTAAGTGTTTATCTACTAGCTAATGGCAGCCTTTAAAGGCTGGGGAAGCACGAATTTCAAGACGGGCACCGATGTGAAGCCTGAACTTTCTATACGTTAGTTCGGTAGTTGTTCAATGTCACCATGGCGAGTATGATAATCTTCTATGCGCTATATATGCTTTTGAGTGTGGCATGTAAATCCTTGGAATGTTCAGCCTCGGCACAAATCAAACAAATCATAACGATCAAATGTTTTTTTTTTTTAATCAAGTGTTTTACTTATTTAAGCGCCTCAAACAGAGTGATAGTTTCTTGACACCATCTACATTGCAACAAATAGAGAAATAACTGTGCAGCGAAGAACACCATAAATTTTGTACGTCTGCCGCTGACTATACTCTGTTTCATACTTAGCGTGCAACGCTGTCAAAGCAACTGGCGCAAGCTTGGAGCTTGATCTCGTTGATCATTTGCACGCGTTCTCGCGCAAACAAAACCATAGATGAAGCCACGCGCTCGCGCGGGTAGCTTTGACAGCGTTGCACGCTAAGTATGAAACAGAGTATAGTAGGTGTTAAATTTTAACTGCCATTAGCATGAACGAATTTAGACTGACACTTGAGCCACTATAGGCGGCACTGAATTTGTGAAAGCGTCAACTACTTGGTGCAAATGTCAATTTTTTTTTATTTGTTGTTGAAAACTGCCAGTAGTAGGCCGCCGAAATATTGCGTGATGCTGGTCCTCCGGCGTAAGGCACTTTAGTTATTTCACCTCGTGCGGATAATAAATACCGACCCTGCTCGGCGTAGGTCAATAATAAAAAAGAAGAAACCTACTTTACTGTGTACAATTTCCTCGTTGTTTCTTGATTAGACGTTATGTACTCTTTATTCAACCATTCATTTTCTTCTTTTTTGTTTTTCAGTTACAAGGCGATATGTTTCAGGAGTGGTAGGGGCCGTTTTTTTTTAAAAGATTTGTGGAAGGCTTGGCAGTATTGTAATATTCAATCGCATGTAAATAGTACCTAGAAAAATGTGAGGTATTCACAACAAGAGTATTACGGTTCGCGCGTCCTGAAGATTACGATTGATTGCAGAGGTTAGTTGGCAGTTGCACTTTGATTTATATTCACATCATAAATCGAGATGAAACTGCGGTAGTTTTATTTTAGCAATCTGCCACAATATTCATGCCGTTCGTTATTTCGTAGCTTTACATGACACAAAAATGATCGCTAAATCTATATGTGATGATGCGAGTATTTTTGTTTGTGCGCCTCTCAGTAAGTTGCAGTAAAACACAAAGACTGTTCAAGGAATTATTCCACTCTCACTTATAAGAAACTAATAATACCACTCAGTATCTTGCTATTACACAGAACAGAAAGAATTGACTGCAGAAACCACTATTGTTGGTTGTCTATGAATTGCGCTAGCATTCGTCATGAGACTCACGAAGCAGCTTACTGTGAATATGGCGACTCAAATTTTAGCTAAACAATTTATTTCATTAATGGTTTAAGACGCTATCAGAGCGACTGCAGCGTGCCACTCCGAAATTGAGTGATGACGTCGTGTCTGTGTAAGCGTTTAATATTCTGTCTCTGTTTAATCGTTCACCCTACGGGCTGTTTCTCCATCATCATTGCAGCTTCGTGTGTGTGTCTCCTCCTGTCACTTTGTAATCGTTTAATGTTCAAACTGTTTAACCACCATCATTGATCATTTACGAACTAGCTCAACTCAAACCGATCATTTCTTCGTGGCTTGGGCGCAATTGTTATTGTGTGCGTACTGCCACTCCGTGTTGGCGCGGCTCGGGTTTATCTGCTCGCTAGGTCGATGTCAAAGGCGACGTCCAGGACGACCTCTAGGGCGTTCTCCAAGACAACCTCAAGGACAATCTCTGAGACAACCTTAAGGAGGACGTCAAAGATGACGTCCTAGAAAGTGACGTCAAAGACGTCGCCTAGAAAGGCCTGTAGGACGACCTTAAGTGCGACCTCAAGGATGACCTCTTAGACGACCTGAAGGACGACGTCTAGGACGGTGTCCAGGAAGGCGTCCTAAAGGATGGCGTCATATATGACGTCTAGAACGCTTTAAGGACGACCTCTAGGGCGATCTCAAGGACGACCTATAGTGCGACATGAAGAACGACGTCTAGGACGACCTCTGGAATGACCTCTAGGACGACGTCAAGGACGACGTCCGCATACGGGCTATGCCTGCGAATGCGGATGCCGTGCGGATGTGCACGTCCTGCATATGCGAAGGCGCCGCTCGCCGCGCGGCACCTCTGCATACGCGCGCCACGCATACACGCGACGCATTCGAGGCCAGGCACCGGATCGCAAAAACAGGGTGCTGCACCTGAAGAATGCTATCGCATTAAAAAATTGTATGAACTGTTATGATAATTTAAATGCATATCTTATATATTTTAACTTTTAAACTTTTAACGCTTATATTTTGAAGTATAATGTAGTCGTAGGGAGCTACAATACCCCAGGCAGCACACCAATGTTGGACCTACATTGGACCAACAATGGCAAACACTGGCTCCAGAGGTTGGTCCAACATTGGCATTCTGGCCAAGCGCAACTTCTTCCAATGTTGGCCCAGCCATTGGCACCAACGTTGGGCCATCGTTCAACCAATCGTCCAGCCATCATTGGCACCAACGTTGGGCCATCGTTCAACCAATGTTCCAGCCATCATTGGCACCAACGTTGGGCCATCGTTCAACCAATGTTCCAGCCATCATTGGCACCAACGCTGGGCCATCGTTCAACCAATGTTCTAGCCATCATTGGCACCAACGTTGGGCCATCGTTCAACCAAAGTTCCAGCCATCATTGGCACCAATGTAAGGCCATCCTTTAACCAACTTTCCAGCCATCATTGGCACCATTGTTGGGCCATCGTTAAACCAATATTTCAGCCATCATTGGCATCCACACTATGTCATTGGCTATGCCAATTTTGGCTTTCACACTAATTCAATGGCTATGCCATCATTGGCATACAAGTTCATTCATTGAATAGGCCGTTATTGACAGTCAAGCTAATTCATTGGCATGTCCCAATGTTAATGCCACATCGTTAATGCTGGATATGCAATGATGGCAATGCGTTTAAATCCTGGTTATTCCAACATTGGGTTTTAAGAACCCCTGGCCTGTTTTGTATTAGTAGCCCACTGCAAAAAAACATTCTGGGCACAAATGGCAAGGTCCTCCTATGCTTTGTCGATGCACTATTTTATCTGGCGTGCAAATAACCAATTCAAGATCAATTAATACTTTTTTCGGAACTTTTATTGAAAGGGGCTAGGGAGGAGGCTCAGTGGGGAGCCTATGCCTGGTACTGGGGAGGGTCCTGGGGAGGGTCCTGGGGCGAGTCCTGCGGCTGGGGAGCCATTACGGCTTCCGAACGCCTCTTCCTGCCGCCTCCCCTGTCGCAAGACCCTGGCAGCCACTTCAGCACCATTTTTTATGCTGCCGATTCTTCCATTCTAAGCTTCGCACTGATGGCATCTACGAAAAGATCCAAAGGTCGAAGATCAACGCTTTCAAACCCACATTGGTCTTAGTAAAGCACACTCCCAAGCAGCACGTTGTGAATGGGCCAAGGCTCTACATAAGTTCACTTGTTTCTGTAGCATCGCGATGTTCTGAAGAGCTTGGCTCACAATGGACTAAAAGTTCTTCCCCAACCTCAACCAAGTCGTCGTGAAGTCAAGGATGACTGGCCACCATTAGCTCTTTCTGAACTATGTAACGGAATATATCATGCACCAGCAAATGAACAGACGCGATCAAGCCACGAAAGGCAGTGCTGGCTCACTTGCTCTAGCAGAAGACTGGCCGCGGCATCCCTCCGCTGACGAAGGCTTGCTGAAATGAATCGCTCTCGAGCTAGCATTGGCACTCATGCAAATTATTCGTTAACCCTGAATGTGTATCGTCTGGAAGGTTGGATATCTTAAACTTATTCAAAACGTCCCGAACTGAATTAACATATTTAATACATAAAGGAACCGCGTAAAGAAAAAGTACTCGCACATGAGTTTGTAAACAGGCAGCAAAACAGACATAAAATATTATCTTCAAATCTCCTAGAAGTTTATTACACACAGCATGTTCCGTAGAGAAGTACAAACGTGCAAGCGATCTGCGAATTGTAAAGAGGTACTGCTAAGCTTTTATACAGCTGAAAAGACTGCAAAGCAAACAGAACCGGGGTAATTCTAGGCCATATTGTCTGTTCTCCCGGCAGCTGGAAAAATATTTTTCCCAAAATTCTCCTGACAGACGCCTCTCATTGGCGGTGGCAATCAGTGCATCGAATGACGTTTCATTGAAAAATCGTTTTATTGACACGCTGTTTTATCAGCAGATTGTTTTACACAATAAAAATATGAGCTTTTTTTTTTTTTTTTTTTTTTGCTGGTAAGAAGTTACCTCAAATTGTCGCCGCAAATGGCATGTAGGGTGGGACACGTGGGTTAACATTCTTGTAATGAGCCGTCGCAGAACGTCGCCGCGAAGCTGCGTGGACGGGTCTGCCGGCCGGTGACACACCCGCGAAAAAAGGAAGTGGATATTCTGGCATCGGCACAATAGCCCGGGGAAACAAATGCCGGCAGTTGCGCCCTATTGGGTATCGTATAAAACGAATTGTGAAAACAACTATTTGAAGCTGTAGAGTAACTCCCTGGTAAGGTGTCCGTCTCTTATGCGGCGGGACCCTGGTTTAATCGTCAGTGTGGGATTACTTTTTTTTCTAGGCATTTGGAGATACCAAGGGCATTTCTTTTTTACGATTAACACTGAAAAAAAAAATAATGTTATCAACAAAACTTCGCTGAATTAAATGGTATGAGACTCCGTTTCGGGGGGTGAATGGAGGAACAGCTAGGCTTGGGCCGCCGCGGGGCCGCTGGGAAGCGGCGTGTACAGGTGGGACAATGGGGTTAATATTTTTCTAATGAGCAGCCGCAGACTGCGATACACGCGCAGTCCGAAACTGGCGGAGTTTGTTTTCCCCGGGCTATGTCCTCCGTTCACCCCCGGGAAGGGCGCAGTTCCATACCATTTAATTCAGCGAAGTTTCGTCCACAACATTCGTTTTTTTTTCAGTGTTAATCATAAAAAAAGCATGTTGTAAATATCGTCAAACGCTTAAAAAATGTTCGAGAAAAAAAATGAGCCCACACTGGGGGATTGAATCTGGGTCCCGCTGCGTATGAGACAGAAACCTTACCAGTGAGCTACTCTACAGCTTCAAATAGCCGTTTTCACAATTCGTTTTATACGAGACCCAATAGGGGACAACTGCCGGCATTCTTTTCCCGGGCTGCCGGCAGAATATCCACTTCCGCAAAAAAAAATTTCCCCGCAGCGTGCGATTCGCGTAGCGAGTGTCGGTGAAATGTTAGTGTCGACGAAACGTGTCCATGAAACGTGCGTCCATGAAAACTTGTCTATGAAACGTGTTTCCACGAACAGCCGGGAGAAGAAGAAAGTCAGTATTCTACCGGGAGTTGCATTATTTCAGGCAGCTAATGTGAGGCGACTCTCCTTACAATTTCGAAAAATTATTGTCCCGGCTGCCGGGAGAATAGACACTGCCTAATTCTATAGATAATCCGGAAGAGTACCCGTAGAACAGCGGTCACTCGTTGCCAACAAGCAGGTTGCCGTGCACTTACCAAAACAATTAGCGGCCTTGAAAGATGTATTCCGAGATATCTGTCGATATGGGCACTGGAGAACAACCACGTACACACACAAACGAGATGGTAGGGCTCCGTGAAGATTCAACAGGATGCGGTACAAGCTGTCATTTGCCGAACCAAACCACATCACGAGAATTTCTGTGACTTCTTCGAAGAAATTGCCACACAGACCGCACAGGGCCAGGGAAAGGAATGCTAGTAGGGGGGAGCAGATGGGTTGCTGGAGAGGTGAGGAGGAAACATTCCCCTCCCTCCAGCATGTCGCCTGCATCCTGCTTCTTCAAGGCCCCCAGGCGGGTGCGGCCACAAAAGGCTTATCTTCGAGGGTCATCCGAACAATGGACACAGCTAGAGGATTTGTGAGTGGATATTTTTGTGAGTTCGTCCCAAACTTGATAGTGCAGTAGATGCTATGTGAGTGGTCTACCAAGCAGTGTCCTTCAGGCAGGTGCAGTGCTCTGCTTTGTGACCCGCTTGGAGACTATAGTCACGTGACCGTAACCGGAGACACGCTTGGCCTAAAATACGCATAGCGTCTACTCTGCTGCCAATACCGAGTGAACAGAACAGCAGCACGAAGGCCACTCGGCGACAACGTGTCTTGGCAATGCAGTGGAAGATACAGGCCCGCGCTCCCTCTCCCATTTTGAGCGCTGAATAAAGCTGTGCGCGGGCTCTCCTCCTTTCCACTGCATTGCCAAGAAAAGTTCTCGCCGAGATAGTTTTTGGAGTCCCAAAGGAACTGCCCTTCCCAAATGTTAACCAAAAACGGGAGGTCTGAAGATTCTATGTTTTACGCCGTAAAACCCACACTCTAAACTAAAATGCAAAAATAACCGCGTCTTCTTTCTGCGCACGATGTCCTCAAATAAACTGAAATTACAAAGAAAAAATATTGCTCAAAAATAAGCTGTGCCGTATATTTCGCAGCACGCTAATAACAGATTTTTTGTTTCGCAAGGGTTGTGTACATGTAACAAAAACTGTACCATTTTTTAAACCATGTAATCATAAATGCAACACAGATGCAAAGATACCCAAAGCTGAATTAAAAAAAAAACGCGAATCTAACAAAACGATGACAACACATGGAGGGGTTCTGGGCTTGAAAGTGCTAACGACTTATCATATCGCAGAATAATAAAAAAGAAAAATATTAGCAATAGCGTCTGCTTATTTGAGGAATTCGCAGAACAGTGAGGTAATAGGGCGTCCCTAAGGTGGCGCAAAATTCACGATTAAGTAATTAAACCTTTGTTTCGGGTGTTAAAAAGCGTTTTTTAATGTATAGTTCGTCGTTCTCGACGTGGGCGTCGACGGACATAGCGCCGCTGCTTGTGCCCCTGTCGAGGTCAGCACTACTTTTTACACGTTGTAACGACACTATATCGCGCTATAGACTCGTATATTTGACCCGCATGCAGCCTCGAGCGAGCTGTTTCGAATGTCGGTGCATGACAGAGCAACCGCTTAGAAATCGCGGCATGAGAACCGACTGCGCCTCGATCTGGCTTACCGCGCTCGCTCTGCTGAAATGTGAGGTGGGAATTCCGAGCACCGTTAGCTCACTGGTGTTGCAAGAGGCTGCTTTTTCATTGAGACCTTGCAAACGCCTGCGGAGCCGTTCCAGTGCTTGGCGCATCTCCCGCGCAGCATCGCAACCTTTTTGGCGCCTGATAGGTCAAGATAGCCCGTAGCACGTGCTGCGGTTCATTCTAGGTTGAAGCAGAGTAGCCGCGAAGTACGTGAACCGTTGCCACGATGCGTGATGTTGAAATATAAACCGAGAAAAATTATCTCGCAGGTTTTTCCAGTTTCAGATGTGGCGATTTGAGACATGAATGCTGTAAATGTCATGGAGGGATCAATTTGTTGACACTATTATTGCGTTCATTAGGCTCGCTCTCTACACTAATGAACTGATCTTTTGATTTTCGAGACTTGCGCTTTTCTAGAGAGCTTCGTGACAACGCCAGTCGTTCCTTGGCGCACTGAATCCTGCAAAGCCAATAAGCTACACCCAAAACCCCTCCGTCGTAGTTCTGTGGAATCCTGGGGCCAGTGAATACAATGAAGCGCCACAAAATTCTTAAATGTGGGTGGCCGCCCGCCTGTGTCTACCCTGGTCGGCTCGGACCAAAAAGAGACAAAAGGCGCCAAGAAAATCCCTTCCCTGGCAGTTCCGTGTAATTCCGGTGCCCGGAAAATACAGTGAGACGCCATGCTGGCAGTTCACCGAATTCCCTGGGCAGCCCCGGTCCAGTCTACTACGGCCAAGGCTCAATCTTGGCCCCATAGCTAGTCTAAGCAAGTGTGCTGCCTGGTGTGTACCATGTTGTAAACTCCTTCATCAAGAATCTATTCAAAATACAACTTTCCTATTGACACAATTGCCCTCAAATAAGTATTTAATAAAGTTTGCCAATTAGTTTTAATTCATGAATAACTTATTTATTACAGCGTCTTCCTAGCAGCCTTTTTATCACGACGCCTTCTTACAACAGTGATTTTCATTGCCTAGACTACTTCGTTCGTTTTTAAAGCTCGGTTCCAGAAAACGAGGCACCCTGATACCTTGCGCCAACACATTTTCAATTTTGGTAACCCATTGGCTAAGACAGGCCAACGTTGGCCAGACTAAGCCAATCAATTACCAACGTTGGTAGGCCACTGGCTAAGACAGGCAAATGGTGGCCAGCTTAAACCAATCGATTGCCAACGTTGGTAACCCATTGGCTCTATTACAGTTTATATTTCTGCGGGCGTTGTCACTACCGTGGTCATTACTGCAGTTGTCGTATTTTGTACGCACTTTGAAGTCATTTTTGGGCAAGCAGACATAAATTATAATGCCCCAGCTTCTTCTGTTATATGTTGCGTGATAACCTTTGTTTGCAGATTGAAATGCGCATCAACTTATGTCACCTCCTACCTCAAACATAGGGTGTTCGAGATCTTGATTCAACGTGATTTTTTATTCGTGAAGACATGTAATTGCTTAATCAATCGCTGGATATTTGTTATAAGGTTTTATTTTTTGCAAAAAAAAATATTAGTGTTTTTAATTTATTTTTAATTTTGTCCGGTTCGGTCTTAATTATAGGCCGTGTTTTGCGGCTCACCAAAGCGGGTTGCTTTTAGATTTTCAAGATCACATACA
This sequence comes from Ixodes persulcatus, assembly GCA_013358835.2. Lineage (NCBI taxonomy): Eukaryota > Metazoa > Arthropoda > Arachnida > Ixodida > Ixodidae > Ixodes > Ixodes persulcatus. The sequence goes on from JABSTQ010000240.1 coordinate 134,061, forward strand.
GCTGACAATACACCCGTGTCGTAGGTACTGGGGAGGCGGGTGGAGCTTTCGGGGTTGAACCCTGCCTCCCCCCCCCCCCCCCCTTGGAAACGTTTCCTGGCTGGGTCGCTAAATGGGCATAAGAGAAGAGGCACTATGCTTTTTGCCTTATAAACATACACACAAATCGAAGGAAGCTAGCATTTTGTATTTCGTGTGGAATTTACTGAACATAATTATCAGTTTTGGGATGACGCGCGTTAGTTATAGTTTTGCAGAGCGAAGGATCGGGAGGAGGCGATCTCCTCCCCAGCATTTACTTTCAACCTGTCACCGACTACGGCGTTTTTCTTCGTGGACGTTCTATATTGCTACAGCGCGCAATGCATACAGCGTTCTAATTCAGTTGCTAAGTTGCTGTGCTTGTGAAAACAGAAGAATCGTTCCCCCCGGAGCCATAGCTACAGACTGTTCTCAGCGTGCGCGATCAGCACATTAAAAAACTAAGCCAATTAATTATAACGTTGGTAAGCCACTGGCTAAGACAGGCCAATGTTGCCCAGCCTAAGTCAATCGATTACCAATGTTGGTAACCCATTGGTTAAGACAGGCCAATGTTGGCCACCCTAAGCCAATCGATTACCAATGCAGGCAACTCATTGGCTAACATAGACCAATGTTGGCCGGCCTAAGCCAATTGATTACCAATGTTTGTAACCAATTGGCTAAGACAGGCCAATGTTGGCCAGCCTAAGCCATCCGCTTGCCAACGTTGGTAAGCCATTGGCTGAGATTGGCCAATGTTGGCCAGCATAAGCCAATCGATTGCCAACGTTGGGAAGCCATTGGCTGAGATATGCCAATGTTGGCCAGCCAAAGCCAATTGATTGCCAACGTTGGTAAGCCATTGGCTGAGATAGGCCAATGTTGGCCAGCCTAAGCCAATCGATTGCCAACGTTGGTAAGCCGTCGGCCAAGCCAGGCCAATGTTGGCCAGTATATACCAGTGTACCACCAATATCGGTAGTACGATGGCCACATTTCCCAACATTGGACCACTGTTTGCCAATTAAATACCAATGTTGACCCGACGTCGTGTGCTGCCTGGGACGCGAATTTACTTACAATAATATAAAATGAGCCCCAAAAACCATGGTTCTGTGTGAGATAAATACTAATCAGTATTTTTATTTTATTTTAAATATCAGAAACCTTCATTGAAAAGGGTAAAATAGTGCAGGTAATATGTCCCTGGTTAGTTTAGCATACACTCTCCTTGTAATTCTTTCTCAACTAAAAAACGAAATATTCACTTTGAACAATTTCAGACACTTCTACATACCGTCTTATTTTGTAACTTTTCCTTTTTTTTCATTTTAAAGGGTTATATTTGCTCTAAACGAGTATACATAATCCTGAAAGCATCACGCAGTAACCTCTGAAAGGTAAATCTTAGTCAAAAATAAAAAAAGAAATTCTCGGCATAAATAGTTCGCAGATTTTTTTCTTTCAAGGCACTTTCAAGGCACTTGTTTTCTTTCAAGGCATGGCATGATTGAACATACTTTAAGATAAAAGCCCGAGATGGGAGAAAAAATCGAAGGACTTTGTCTGTAGTAGCGTCCTTCGTTTTTTTCCCAGTCTCGTTGTTTTATTTTAAAATCCTTTTTCGCAGGAACGCGCTGCACATAGACAAGCACGCGGCCCTGACGTCACGCAGCTGCGGTGGCGCTGTCGACGGCACTGCGCATGCGGAGACGCTTCAGTTGACACGAATTCGGTTTCTGCACACGCGCAGTGCCCACAACTTGTGTGGGCAAACTCGGGCTTGTATGTAAACAGCCTGTTGGTCTATTGGTAAAACTAAAGTGCCCAGATAGAGGCTGTGCTTACAGACAACTGTACTTTTCGAGGCCAGTAAGTTACCGAGTAAGTTACGTAGTTTGAGTAGATCGTTGCAATATCTCCGAAAACGTTGTACTTCTCTGTGCCTTCGCGCTTGCATAGCATATTGATATTGAAGTGTAAAAAGTATCTGGATGCTTTCATATCAATTCAGCTACAGTTTAGGAGTCTGTTGTTTAATTTTTACAAACATATATAACTTTTGGGTCCTTTCTTAAAATGAAAGAGAACGCAAACAGCAAGCTTGGCGTTTTTTTTTTGTTTTTTTTTGTTTCATGTTATTTCCCATTGCAGCGGCCGAGGCCTTGATTGCTCCCTATTTTGTCACTTCTCAAGCAAATGCACTAGGACTCTTTTCTGACGCTTTGAAAATAAATTTCATTATGGTAAATTAAATAAAAAGAAAATTTTGTATATTTTAAAATAATAGACCCAAATGCTGAACGATCTCCCGTTGGTGATTTTCGGCAAAATTTTGCGAGTTCTTACGTGAGGACTATTGAAGATATTTTAATTATCTTGATATCACCGGAAAGCTCAAGTCTAGCTATTTTCATTTAATATAAGTTCGATAATATTTCTACAAATGAAAAGGTGTTATATACATTTGCATTATTTACCATGCACGGTAGTATCGTGATCTATCATGAAATGTAAAAAAAAAATAGTATTTTGTTTATATAACCGGATATAAAGCTCGAATTTGTGAAATGAGCGTTGCAAAACGGCAAGCTTTATTGAGGATTAAAATAACTTATATTTCGCAGGGCGCACAATTTCAGGTATTTTCAGGCAGACGTGCTAGGTATTATTTGGAGGTAAATAACCATATCAATGCCACAATATTGTTCAGAATATCACCTATGCGAGAACGCTCTCACAGCGCTCTTGTGATAAACCTCACGTTTGAAACGCAGTCATACAAACAAAATGAAATATTTTATATATATATATATTCGGATAAAACACAATCATAAAGTTGTTACTAGTACAACACAAAGCAATTAAAATGGGTTTTGTTTTTAAGAAAATTATTTACAAGCTTGCTAAGTTTTATAAACATTTGCTCATTCAAATGTACAGCGTGTACCCAGCAAATATATACTTACTTTCATACCCGTCCCCCCCCCCCCCCCACAAGAAAAAAAAAATCTAGGTATCTCCGAATGTTCATTTTCCACCCAAATGTACGCTAGTGCAAGAAGTCCGAACCAGATGCCAGTTTAAGTACTAATCTTTATCTTATTCAGAAGTTATAAGTGATTTTCTAAGATTTTCAATGGAAGAATAGAGCCCATTTTCGCCCGTTTTAAGTAAATGGTGCCATAATATGCATTTGAGAGCTCTGTCGGCCGCCATTTTTCAATTAAAGATTTAAAGAAATTCCGCATCACTGTCGAATAAAGTAACTGTTAGTGCTAAAACTTTGGCATCTGGCTCGGACCGCTAGCGCTACATTTGAGCGAAAATTAGCATTCAGCAACGCGTAATTTATATTTGCTGTAAAAAAAAAAAATGTTACTTTTTTTTGCAGGACACATATAATGACATATATTGAATTCTTTTTTTTTTTCACATATATTGTTGAATTTATATGCACTAAAAGAGCTATACTTTGTCTCATCCTACGATGGACTAAAGGCTAAAGCCACGGGCCGCCAGGTCCAATCACGTTCACGGTATACTATGACACGCTTAACATTGGTTAGGGGTGAATGAATAATGTTCGAACCTAAAAGCGCCGTATCATTTCTACAGCTTACACGCTGCAAAAAGCCTATTTGTCGTGGCTTTCTTTGCGATGTAAAATCGTTGAGTCACTCAGTGCTCTTCGATTCGAACCACTGTCCTCCCGTCCCCTCATCAGTGATCCGAGATGCGGGCACCGATACGGTCATCGAAGCGAAATACCGCACAATTTCTAAGTGGATCGTGATTGGATCTGGTGGTCCGTAGCTTTTGCCTTTAGTCCATCGTAGGGTGAGACGAAGTATAGTGTCTGGCTTTTTGGTGATATCAAGTTTCTTAAAATGCTTTATGTACGTTATGCGTAAGAACTTGGCAAACTTTTCTCAAATTCATCAATGAGAGAAAGTTTGACTTTTCTTTTTTCGAATTTACTCCAAAACATTAGCTTTAAAAAAAATTAATGCTGAGTCAGGTCCCACAAGCCCCTGCTGGCTCTGACCCGACACAATAATCGATTTGGAGATCGGTGCATTTGAGAATAGTAAGGACGCAGGCTGCATCTGTCTCAGTGTCTTTTTCGGGAGACAACCCAGATTTTGCTGCGCCAAGTGCCGCCATCGCGTACATCAAAGATGTTTAATGCTCGCAGCCAAGAAGCTCCTTCTTCTAACAAGTTGGGTAAGCCCATTTATCTGCAGCCACTGCGACGGATAGCCCTAACGAAGGGGACGTTAGGGCTAGCGAGGAGTACGACCCCGGCGAGCAGCTTGCCGGCGACAACGACGACGGCGACAACCAGAGGGAAGGCCGCTCCCCCTCGCCCATTTCTTCCTCCACTGCTCGCGCGGCTGCCCAGTGCAGTGACCTTGAACCATCCCAGAAGCGTCTGCACTGTATCCTCCTCGGCGCTTTTGGGGGGGGGGGGGGGGGGGGGGATCTCGTTACTGTGAGACCAGCTCCCTATTGAAAAATTGTCTGTGAGGCCCACTAGGATTTCTTGTGAGGGCCTGAGAGGCCTTTTAGGATATCCTGAAAAGCCTGATGGGCTCACCAGGCTCCTCTAGTAGGTCTGTAGGGCCCATCAAGATGTTTTTCTGAGAGGTGTGCGTTCCTTCAGAATCGTTCTAAAAGGTCTGTATGGCCTTTCGGGGCCGTTCTAAAGGGTCTGTGAAACCCGCCAGACATTATCTTCATCCGTAGACAGTAGTGCGTAAACGTGCTGTTTTCATCGGCAGTCCGCATCGGTGACGTGAGTGCGTAAACCAGTTGTGTCGCTCTTTTTATTGGCTCATTGTGTAGATGCAGCTGCAAGCGAATATTGCTTTGATCGAGGCTCATTGAGTGCGAACGATGCCCACACATTGCCGCCTATTGAGAACAGGTGGAAGTCTATCGAGCTAGCTTTATCGAACAATCTCGCCCCAAGAATTCGGCGGTGCGACTTGGCCACCCAGCGGCTGAGCCGCGTGCCCAACAATGTAGTTACTAGTAAGCCAAGCCGGTCCGGAATGTGTGACATATGCGACCGACACCAGACTAGAGCAGACTCATACGTATTGGTTATTTTTACTTACATTGCCTAGCACCGTCTGCATGTATATTATGCGTTTCAATATTTACAGATTCAAGGTCCACCAGCACGTGATTGTTGCTTCAGAAACGGAGCGTTGAAGATGACATTTAGTGAGAAGTTGCAGGCATAAGATCACCGCTTCCAAACGTGTCTTCGGGCGACCGAAGTGAACGTCGCAAGAACGTTCAAACAACAACGACCACTCCAAAGATCTCTCCATCTATTGGGAAAGTGACGACGGCCTCCACAATATGCAGTGCCCTGAAAGCAAAGTAGTCTGGACTTCCCAGGGTGCGACTGGGAGGGGTGCCGTGAAATTATCCGCCGTGACATCCCCGCGTTTGAATTGGTCAAAATGCTGCCGGTGGCAACGGTCGTAGGTCGGCAGGAAAGTCTTTCTTTCTGTTGGCTGTTGAACATGACGCTCGCTCGTTGGCGGGAGAAGTGATCATACCGCAGGACGATGGGCAACGGCTAACTCTGTCGGTGCGACAGCGAGCCAGGTGAGCTCGTATGTACGCGCTGTTTGTGCGAATGAAGTCTGTGCATTCCTGTGGCGCCTTTCCTCGGCAGGTTCTTTGAGAGTGTAGACGGCATGGGGCTGTTTTCGATATCTGGGTGGTGCACATAGATTACCCCCTCCTCGCCAGGAGTCGTGTTTCCAAGAACGCAGCCACGCTGGAGGTCGGACAAGCGTCGTCGCCCTGAGCCGAAGCCGCCAAGCGATCTGCCTCCTCATTCCCTCCAATGCCGCAGTGGGCCGGAAGCTGTTACGTTTCTTCGTTAAAGGAGCTGTGCAACGATATTCAATTGGAATGTTTTTCACTTTACACGAGCTTACTGGCACTAGTGGGACTCAAGGATACTCGCATGCAATGCCACTGGCCAAGAAACTCCTTTGTTGCGGTGTAATTTCAAGGACAAAAGCGATCATTTTCATTCAATCTCTCCCTTGCAAAATTCGATGACGTAACGCGGGGATCGCAGTACACCCGTATGACGATATTTGAATGCGGTTCATAGATTGGACCCGAGCATTGCGTGGGCACTCGATTTAGGCTGGTGATAATTGATAGCTCGAGAAGCATTCGAGTAGTGGCCCGTGTCCAATCGCTGCAACGACGACAATAGCCGAGCCATAACAATGTCTGGAACTCAGCGCGTGTCCTGTGCTTTGCCAACCCCAGCGCGTGGCTATGATCAACATTGGCGGCATATAATCGGCTCCAGATCACGTGGCCGCTTGTTCTGGCTGCGAGTTGAGGGCGTGAACGCTGCTCGTTGTTTTTTTAATTTTTTTATGGGACTTCTAATGCGTCGGGTGAAAAACGAAGGCGTGTTTCATAGGTCATTAACGTCAGGGATCCGTTCTAAGCGGTATTTGCGCAAAGTAAAAAAATTGTTGCATAGCCCCTTTAAGAGGATTAAATGTAGCGAGTTCGTTAAGAAGGAAGTGTTTATGTACAATATTTACAAGTTCGTTCCAGTGGACCTTTTGTAGAAATACGCGGTGCGCATGAGCGGAGTATTTCATGCGCCTGGGTTCGAGAGTATCTAGTTCCAAACAATCCGCCATCTTGCATTTCTCGCCTTTGAGCGGTTTCTTGTTGTCGACCTCGGGGCGGAAGATTACGCACGATGGGGACAAAGGTGAGCTTGGGGGAGCCGTAACTAGGTCACATCGCCTCAATGGGTAGAACAGGATGTAGCTGACGTTATGGGTGTGAAACGGGTGGGAGAGGCCTTGGGCGCGCGTTGTTTTCCAGTCACCTAGTCTCGAACCGATTCGCGTGTCTAGGTGGCAGCACATATTCGCCAAGAGGTCCGTTGCTGCCGGAGTCACCATCGATTCCTCCGTTCTCGTCGCCGTCTATATTTCTGTATCTTGTTACTATTTCTTCTTCTTTTTGCAATAATTATTCAACAAACTCCCCCGAAAAATTAGCGAAAGCTTATTCTTACAGTTCCAGGGGATATAATACCTGCATCGGCTGGCAAAGTTCATGACCACTGGGTGTAATTATTCTGCAAGACCGCACCTTGCCGTCCCTTCCTGGGAATGTCTCGTTGACCCTGCAGAGTTTCCACATGTGTCACGGTAGTCTATTGTCCTTGAGAAGGACCAGGTCACCGGTTTGTATAAAGCTTGAATAGCTGGGTTTAGCGATGTGGGCTGACCTAAGTTTAGCAAATATTCTGATCTTCATCCTCTCCGAAATTGATTCACAATGGTGTTTCGATATTTCCAACCTTGCGCCAAGTTTTCGGGGCTTGCTTGATCTTCTGGCATTTGATGGGAGGGGAGGTTGGTAAATTTGTGCCCCACCAGAAAGTGTGTTGGAGCAAGAGCCTCTCGTTCATTTGCATCGGTGGAAATGAACGTCACCGGACTGGAGTTGACTACTGCTTCTACCTCGGTGAGGACAGTTGTCAGTTCTTCGAAATTCAGACTACGACGGCCTAGAACCTTACGCAGCGAAACCTTGACTGACCTCACTGGTTTCTCCCAACACCCGGCCCACCAGGCAGCTCTCGCTACGATCGTTTTCCATCTATACTTCGTTTCACTTGATCTGCGAGCGAAGCCAAAGCTAGAAGCGCGAGACCAGCGCTTTTTGCATTTCTCCCCAGCTCGCGCGCTCGAGCAAAGCCTGAACGCACGGAGCTTTCGTGCTCGCGCATCCAGTTTTGCCTTCGCTCGCACATAAGGTGAAACGAAGTATAATTCTGTGGTTTGCAAAGTACGTTTGCACTTCCCCCCCTTCTATCAATCAATGTTTATTTAATGAGATGAAGATTTTAGCCCCATAATTTGGGGCCGGCTACTTCAATGCTAGTAATGGAGTAAAGTATGATATGATATGATATGTTCAATAATCATGATATCTGGGCATAACGAGCAACGAACTATGAACGTGATGTGTTAATATCACTAGCAAGTGCACTTTTAGAAGTAGGACATGTAATTATATCCTGCTATACCAGTAACTCGTATTCATTGAACTTAATATTTGGCTTCTATCTTTGAGTCCTTCAGAAATGCAGTTAGTACTGCTAATGCACGCTTTTGTTTCTTTAAGTCGGGCCAAGGACCTAGAACTTTGGCGAGAGAAAATGGACGATTGTCGAGTATCCCGAGACTAATCCGTAAGCGGGCGCGCCACTGATCATATCTCGGGCAGTCCATGATTAAATGTTCGACGTCTTCGACCGGGTTGTCGCACGTGCAACTCGGTGTTTCTACTTGTTTAATCCGGTGAAGGAAGCTTCCCGTGTATGCTACTCCAAGTCGTAGGCGATGAATAAGGGTGTCAATTGATCTGGCTGAATAGGTGTATACTGGGCAACGGAGGTCCGGATCGATTAGATGGAGCAGGCTGTCTTGTGGGATGCTGCTAAGCCACTCATCGTTAGACATTTGCTCACGTAGTCGACGGATGTATCTTTTGGCGTCGTTCTTTGTGAAAGGTGTGAGGTGGACGTTGTTACTTGTATGGGCTGCGGTAGCCAATTGATCAGCTTGGTGATTTCCTGAAACTCCGGTATGCCCGGGGACCCACTGTAGATGTACAGTATTGCCAAATTCGATGGCATCAGAGAGTTCTAAGTAAATTCTGTGTACAAGGAAGTTGTGTTCACTACGACTATTCATAGTCTTAATAGATTGCAAAGCTGCCTTTGAATCAGTACATATTACCCAAGAATTCGCTGCCGGGTTGTTTTTTATGTATGTTGCCCCCCTTCTATCGATTCAAACAATCTTTGGATGTCTTTGGCTGCTCTTTTGAACGTTGAGGCATTGTCGGAATAAATCGTTTTCGGGATACCTCTGCGTGCCACGAAGCGTGTAAATGCTAATTAAAAAAGCTGTTGTAGTTAGGTCGCTCACCAGTTCGAGGTGATCAGCACGTGTCACGGCACAGGCAAACAGGACGATGTAAACTTTGTAGCTTCCGCAGTCACGTCGACAAATAAGCGGCCCAACAAAATCCACCCGTTTTTTCAAACGGTTCGCACATTAAAACTCGGTCTGCTGGGGGGCTATGTTGCACGTTTTGGACTCCCAGGAGACTAGGGAGAAGGAAGTGAAGTCAACAACGCTCTTTGGATGTTGATTGGTGGAGCCGCTGATGACGGTGAGTTTCCGCGATGCGTGGTGTTGCTAAGATACGTTCATTCACACCTACGTCACTTCCTTCTCCCTAGTCTCATGGGAGTCCAAAACGTACAACATAGCCCCCCTGGTAGCGGAGCTACAGGCTCGGAGGCTGGTGCACAAGTTTGCTTTTGGCAAGGTATACAACAACGTATGAAATTCCTTACGGCTAGCCATTTCTTTATAACCCAATAAGTTTCACGTATTTGCGTCAAGGTGTCTTGAACTCCGGCGTGCAGTAGCCGACGATGTTCTTCAGCGATGAGAAGGAAGTTGAATCGGTGGTCTGCAGGTAAAATAATTGGATGTTTCACTTCTTCTTCGTTGTCGCTAAATCGCAATCGGCCACCCACTCTTACGATCCCATCGTAGTCTATAATTGGGTTAAAACTCTTAATTTTTGAAGTCTTATGAACTTCTCGTTGTTCTCGCGAGAGTTCGATTTCCATTGAGAAGGCCTCATTCTGTGTTGTTTTTATCCAGAATGTTTCAGCTTGTATAATTTCCTTGCTCGTTAGGAGACCACTTTGTTGGCCTTGTTGTTTTACGTTGTTTGCGAAACGTTTTATCCACGCCGTCACACGAATCAACTTGATAAATGAACTGTAGTCTTCCAAGCTCACCAGTCGATTATCTTGCGGTACAGTGAGTTGTATAATAGCGTCTTTCTTTTCTCCCGCGAAGTATTCATTGCATTCTGGTTTACCCTAAATTTGACTCGGCCATGATGTTTCGGAGCGACGCAACCAGATGGGTCTATTCTACCATGTCTTGCTCTGGACTAAAGACTTTGACATAAGTCCCCGTGTTAGGAGGTCTGCTAGATTTTCGGTACCAGGGCAATGCCTCCAGTCCCTTGGTTCCGTCAGAGTTTAGAGTTTTGTGATTCGACTTGCTGCGAATAGCTTCCATCGGGTTGTTGAACCACGAATCCAATACAGGACAATCGTAGAGTCCGTCCACAGATATATCGGAAGTCCTTCCAGTTTCAACTTGGTCGTGAGGAACTGCGTCAATCGAGCGCCTATTAATGCCCCTATGAGTTCCAGCCGCGGAAGAGTCAACCGCTTGAGAGGTGCCACTCTCAATTTCGCTATTATTAGAGCAACCCTCTTCCAATATTGTTCTGTTGATGTCAGGTATGCTACAGCTTCGTATGCTCTTGTACTTGCGTCGCAGAAGACATATAACGTCTTTCTGTTTCGTCATTGAATAAGTCGAGAGCAATGAGGCATTGGGACCGCGACGTTTTTCCATGCAATGAGGTCATCACTCCATTCGTCCCACTCTTCGTAAAGGTCAGTAGGTAGTGTCTCATCCCAATCAACTCTTTGCTGCCATAGTTGCTGAAACATAATTTTTACAGTGATTATTGCAGGAGCCAGTAGTCCCATTGAATCGAAAATGCGAGATGATGCTTGCAATACAAAGCGTTTGCTGTCCTTTTTTGAGCAAAGAAAGCTGATAAGAGAAGTGAGATCGAACTTGATCATGTCTGTCCGTGCTTCCAACCAACACCTAAAACTTTCGTTGGACCAACCAGTTCGGTAAATTCCTCTTGGGCGGAACTTTCTTTCCTAAATTCCTCTAATAATCTTGGACTATTTGACTTCCACTTCCGAAGATTCATTCCTGCCCTCTTCATTATCTCCCTTGCTTCTCTGGAGAGGACTCCTGCTTCTTTCAAATTTTCCGCGCCCGTTATCAAGTCATAAACATACAGGTGGTCCTTTAAAATCGTCGTGGTTTGAGGAAATTCTTTTTCCATTAGGTCTAAATGGTGTCTCACCGTGGCTGCCAGGAGAAACGGACTTGATGTTGCTCCAAAGGGAACTCTGGTCATTCTCCACGTTGCCACTTGTGGTAGTTAATGTCCTTGCTTGGGTGTACTAGCATACCACAAGAAACGTAATGCGTCTCTGTCTTGCTCCACCAAGGTGACTTGCAAAAATACCTTCTCGATATCAGCTGTTACTGCGATGTTGTGCGTACGAAACGCGATCAGTAGAGCGATCCATAGAGTTATTACAATAAACGCTAGAGGCTCAGCTGGCGCTAGTGTTCTGTTGCATTTTGAAGCAGACAGCAAGCAGTCAGAAATTGACTTTCGGAAAAAGCGAGTACATTTTCTCTCTGCGCTCGATTATAAGAGCAAATATCACGAATAATTTGCACGTACTAGGCACATGGGAACATTTCTCAGTCACGCAGACGAAATAATTGGTCAGTTACAGCATTTTTATTTGAAATTCGTATTTATGTGCACTGTCGGACACTGTTAGCGCGAACACGGCGTCGACGCTTTCCAGCATGGGGGATATACGTGCCAAACGAACGAAGGACATGTGAAAAACCAAGAGAGACGGCAAGAACTACGCAGTAACACTGGATAAGTAACTCCTTGTGCACGTAGACGATCAAAATAAATTGAAAGTCACGTAATATAGTCCGATTTGCAATAAATAAATTCTGCTTTATTTTTCTGCTCATGAATATGTGCAAAGATGGCTATTCAAATCATCAACCGCACGCTTCAAATCTTTGCAAATAGAGAGAAGTCAGAGAACAGGTGCCCGATAAAAACTGCCCGACATAGGAAATAATTAAAAAGCACACCTTTCGCAGTCCACGTACTTTATTTCTTACATTTGAATGTTTTAATTTTAACCGATCGCAAAGATGCACAACGGAGTCATTTTCATTGAGACAGGACGGGCATATTAGCAATATATAAGCGCCACCGCAATTTTGAACACACTCTACATTCTTTTCGATCGTTAGTTTGCTTAGAATCGTCGCTCGTTTTCACATACCTCCCTTGAAACAGAGGTTTTGAGCCTGAAATAGAGCGAAGTTTAACATCGTTCAGTGGTAAAGAAAAATGTTGTAACTAAAGCAATTACACTTTCACAGTACCGAAAAAGGTACATACTATCCGGTACAACCGAAATGACAAAAGGTATTCATGTTATTTTCCGGCGAAGAGACAAAATTCACGCGTGTTTTCCCATAGGAATACACAGGGAGGCTGGAAATGTAGACTGCATGCTGTCTGCTTCAATTTGCAACCGGAAGTCCCGTAGACACTAGCGCCAGCTGTGCCTCTAGCGTTTATTGTAATAACTCTATGGAGCGATCAAGTCAGGGTTTAAGTTTGTTCCGCTGGACAAAACGTCGTTCAGAGAAAGTTCCCCTGTGGTGCTAGAAGGCACGTCAAATACAACCCGTACCTTTGTTGTTAGTCGGTCCTGTCGCACAACCGCTTGATGTGGCATGTAATATACTGGATTTCCGGCTTCCTTTATAATTACGACCTTTTCTGCGAAGCCATTTACAAGGTATTCCCGAATTGTGGTGTCGTAGTCCATCATAAACGCTCTGTTTTTCATGAGGCGTGCGGTTAGAGACCTGAGTCTTCCATACTCCTTGTTGTCGTTCAGCTCTTCAACTTGATCATTCAAGGCAGGAAAACTTCATACCGTCCATCTTTATATTTTACTTTGCTCTGAAATTCTTCGAACACTAAATTTGCTTTGGTCGGTGACTCTATTGCAGTTATCCCAATGTGTTCCAGTTCCCAGAATGACCGCAGCTGTGCAGATATGTCAGTTATGTCAGCTGTAGTCACTTTCAATACTCCTGTAATCGATGAGTGTACAGCAGTATCCGAAGTTGAGGACATGGGACATTGTAGATTCCAGCCAACGATAGTGTCGACGGCCATCAGCCCGTTTTGCAAGCGCTTTACACTCCCACTTACTACTTCCCAGTAATAGTCAGCTCCGATTAGAAGGCTGATGCCTTTCTCACATTCGTTGTTGCTGAGAGCGGTATCCGCAATAAGCATGTCTTCAGGTATGCTCAGCGCTACCTATGGTGGTGCGGCGATGATGTCGGCACAAATCTGCGGGGCCTCTAAAGCTTCAATGCGTACGTATGTTCTGCTGTATTGATTGCGCAGCCATAGTTTCTCTTCGATATTTTGTTGCGGCTGTTGCTGCGCCTTCTATAAAGGTAAAGATGGTCAAGTCTTTCTCTCCAAGCAGCTTCAGGTGAAGTTTCACCGCGATGTCCTTACTGACAAAAGTGCGTTGACCTCCACCATCAATCAGGAGACGAACGAACGCACGGTCTCTTTCTCCTTCTGCCCACGCTTTTGCTGTTTGTAGAGGCACTTGGCAAGGTCCTCTGTTTTCTTTATCAGTTGCCTTTAGAAAGGACTGGAGCACAGTTCCGAATAGGGACTGCTTCGTTACTTACTATTAAAGGCTTGTTTAGAGTTTGCTTTTCCAATGCATTGTAGTTCGGATCGCACATTGTTGTTGCACGTCTTCTGGAACAATTAGCACACTTTAACACCTTGCGCTTTTGCAATTTTTTGCACAATGATTAGGTTTAGTGCATCGAAAGCAGCAATTGTTCTTTTTTATAACTTCTTTTTTTTCGGTCCAGTGGTATACGCACCGAACAGTTGGCTGCTATTTGGTCAGCTGATCCGCAGAACAGGCACTGTTTTTTGTCGGTGTTCGTTCCTGTCACGAACATAGCTCTCAAAGGTGGATATCGTCTATTCACCGATGTTTGTTTGCAAACAAGCTCACTACCACCCCCTATCGGCGGACCCCTGCGCGCTTCCGGTTTTCCTCTTCTTTTCCATTTGTCTCGCCTCCTTTTGTTATTTGCACTACTTTGTGCAATGCACTAATGTTCTTACAAACGTACAGGCCGGCTTGCTAGAAGCAGCGTCTCAGCTGAGACTGGGTGAAAGAAAGCACTGCCAAAGCCAGCGCACGAGCTGAGCGGGACTCAAGCTGCGTCTCAAGACGCTCGCGCGCCCCAGCCTTTGCAGTGCTTCTCTGAAGGAAACTCTTCTTATCCGATCGCTGTGCGTTCCTGAAGAATAAATAAATACACTACCGGAAGTCTACTGGGGCACCAAATACTGTGGCGCCCTCGTGATATCAACTCCCACCAAATGTGGTGAATACCCCGTTTCACTTGATGTTGTACCGCAGCGAAGGCTAGAAGCGCGAGCTCATAGTGTTGACAGCTGCTCTTAAGTCACGAGAGCTTGTGCCGCCGAGATGTGCCCCAGAGCAAAGAGCTCGCACTTGTAGCCTTTCCTGCGGTACATCATAAGGTGAAACAGAGTATAGATCGTTCGTTTCTCCCAGTTGAAGAACTAGTCAGACTGGCAATTGGTTGGACTGTTTGGTTTCCATGCTGAGTCCGCTCTCGACTTTCGATTTCAGTTTTCAAGAATTTTAAAAACTGTTTTAGTTCGTTGCCTTCGTTTGTCGCTTCCGCTGTTGTTTTTCGATGATATCCCAGGCAGCACACAATATTGGGGCGATATTCACCTCGGGTCGGGAAAGTCGTGCGAGTGTTGCCGATGTTTCCGTTGTATCGGGAAAATTGTGCCTGTACCATTCTGATTCTGCCGATGTCGATGGAATATCTGTTATATTGCGGCGATGCAACCATGACATATATGGTACACGAACCGTGTTTTTCGCTGAATATAGTTTCTGTATCGGCAATAACTGAATCGGCAATAACTGGCACAGCCTTTCGCAGAACTGTTAATAGGAGTGTCCCGTAGGTGCTTGAAGAGACACCAAGTGCCTCAAGGCTTCGGACTCCAGTCTCAACTTCGGACTTCGGTTGAGACTGGAGTCCGGCTTTGGACTCCAGTCTCAACCACGGGGCACTATTTCCTGACAAAATGCAAAATATATAATAATAAAAATTTCGAGTGTTTTTTTTTATTGTTAATTTGCGGTTCCGTCAAAAAGAGTTCAACAAAATTTATGCAAGAAGGAATTCTAAAAACTTTTAGTGGCCAGTTTTAACTAGGAGTTAAAAAAGTTGTTAAAATAAACTCTAAAAACCTCAAAAAAGTTTCAAACAAAAATTTCAATACGATTCCATAAAATTTCAACAGACATTCAAAAGAATTGAACTACAGATTTTGTAAGGGTGGGCCGAGCTCACGCTACTACCCGTCATAGCAGGAGTTCGGAGCCAGGGCTCTCGGCAGACCTACGTCCAGAAGGACGAGGAGACGCCGACTGTCAGAGCCAGGGGGAACGCTAGCGTCGAATCATCGCCGGTCGGACGAGCTCGTACGCGGCGACTCGACCCGTCGCCCTGAGTCCAGTCCAGGACTCCTCGACCAGACGGCCGTCCGCTCGGAGGAGGGCAGGCCCGACTCTCTCCCGTGATCTCGCTCGTCTCCGAATACGGGAGAAGCGAGGTGGAGTGCGAGAGAGTAGGCCAGCATTGTGAAGAACTCTCCCCGACACGATACTGAGCGAGCAGGCTTGAGGTCAGCCGACTCTGCCTGGAACGTCCGCGGCTTACGCCTTCTCGGGGTAGGAAAACCAGTTGCTCCCACAAATCGCAGTGGTCGGGCTATAGATTTTCAGGATGGTTCAGTCGGTGTTGGGCAAGGTAGTGTGATCGTACCCCCAAGCGAGAGTGAATTCCGCAAAGAAAGCCGTTTTCTATCCCGGCCATAGACGAACATGGGAAGGCAGCACTGAGTATCTCACTTGATTTTATTTCGCAACACTGATGGCGGGCACCTGCAAGAACGAAAGAGAAGCGCGAGAAAACATCAAGAGTTATGACCCTGGGCAGGCTTGTTGAACAGCGTCTCAACTGAGGTTGGGTGAAAGAAAGCACTGCAAATGCTGGGGCGCGCGAGCGTCTTGAGACGTGCCTGAGTCCCGCTGAGCTCGTGCGCTGGCTTTGGGAGTGCTTTCTTTACCCCAGTCTCAGCTGAGACGCTGTTCCCTGGCTGCGTATCATTAGTTGCAAAGATCAAGTGTCATGGTGGGCGCGAAGCGCAGAGTGGAAGCTTGGAGTCGTCGAGTTATTAAACCAACCCTAGGAAAGTTCATCGTCTGTCATTATTCTTATTTTAATAAATTAAATAAAAATTTATCAAAAGAATGACGACCTAGGGAGTGTCTCGCTCATGTGCAACGCTTTTGGCAGTGTACTGCACTGGAAAGGGGTTTATTATCGTTCGTTTCAGCTTAACTCCAAACGCCACCGATGCTACAAGCGCGAGCTCCGGACTTTCAATGTCCCTCCCACGCACGCGCGCTCGTGCAGTGCAAGCACTGTTCAGAGCCATGTGCTCGCACTTGTAGCATCGGCTGCGTCTAAACTAAGTTGAAACTACAGTATTGTTGAAACGAAGAATAGACCCTTTTCCTGAGCGTCAGATTTGAACCACAATGACTGACTTTTTGTTGCCTCACAATGGTACCCAGTCACTGCGTTTTGGACATAATACTCTCGGTGAGTTGTCTACGAGTTCATCCTTCGAGGTTTAAAAATTCCTGCACGATGACGGACAGAAAAAAAGACCGGCGGCGTTGGAAAGCTTGAGCCTTAAAAAAATGTGAGTTTTTTTGTTTGTTTTTTTAACTTGAAGTGAAGGGAAACAAATTACAACTTCGTTTTCGCTATCATATATATTTCTCTATTTGCACCTTTCGCGGTGACGGAACATGGCGGCCAGCATTGAATAGACTAATAGTCCCTAGTTTATAACTTGGTATTCTTGGAGAACTTGCCCCTTCATGTTTCAAAAGTAGCGCAAGGTGTTTCGATCACGGTGTAAGATAATACTCTTCAGGTGAGGACAGCGCGCTCCTCGCGCAGTGCAGATAAAGTTCACTTTTCCACTCTCTCTCTTTCTCTCTCTCACTATGGTTTCAAGCGGCGCCGGCAGATGACTCGTCGACCCGTGGGCACGGCAAAGACGGCTCGTGCCGCCTCATGCTCCACACGCGCAGAGCTCCAGCGAGGTGGTCGCACGTGCAGAAAGACCACGGTGTACCGGGGTGTCATGGCAACAAGATAATTGTTTTCACTCTCACACAGTTTCACCGTTTGGCCGCCGGCGACACTGTCAGCCGCGGGCACG
This sequence comes from Ixodes persulcatus, assembly GCA_013358835.2. Taxonomy (NCBI): domain Eukaryota; kingdom Metazoa; phylum Arthropoda; class Arachnida; order Ixodida; family Ixodidae; genus Ixodes; species Ixodes persulcatus. Next base: position 151,305 of record JABSTQ010000240.1, read on the forward strand.
GTGGCCAGCCTTTCGGATGCCCGTCGAACGAACACTATCGGATTCCTCGCGCCGCGCGTTCAGCCCCGCCGTGTCCTCACCTAAAGAGTGTATCTTACACCGTGGGTTCGATGCACGAGGCACGTGCAACGTGCAGCCCTTGGGAAGATCATGGTGGCACAGCGCAGCACTGAGCTAGATATTAGACTCCATGAATTTCCCAAAAGTGGCGCGCGGCACGTGCCTCGAGCATTTCTACAACAATGAATGGCGCCACTTTTCTCAGGATAGAGGGGCTTTAGGTGTATTGAGTGCTCCGCATTCTTGGGTAGTTCCACGTGCCGCCGCTTCATGACGATAAAGTTGCGCTGTAGCCGGGATACCGGTGCATTTCTGCTCGAAGGTGCGTGGCGTGAAGCGTCTCAAGTCTTGTGCGCGAGCGCGTGTGGCACGAGAGCGTCTCATACTACGCGTGCTTATGTAGGACGCACTCCAAGGCGTGGCGCCATTGTGCGCTGCCTGATGGAACCAGGTCCAGGGTACCGGTGCCACCGGCGTCATGAACAAGTGCCATGCTATCGATTTTCTGATCGGCACACCTCCCCTTATACGTACCATACCCTTATGACGCGCTTGTCTCTTCTTTCTTTTTTTTTTTCTCTCACAACACTAACCGTAAATCACTGCAGGAGCGAGAAAGATGCGCGAGCAAATATGCGAGACAAGAATCCTCTGCGTCAAAGACAGGATCCTAGTGACACTTTGTCTGAACTTCCCAACCACGAATTTCTGCCACCTTTCATAAAATGGCGCAAGTGTGCGTCGTCTGCTACAACATAAATTATTTTTAATACTTAGGACAACTAGTACGCTTTCAAAAAATCACAATCATGGAAAGTGACTTCAGTTAGAACGAGAAAAGCTCTAATTCAAGATTCGTTGTTTAAGTGGTTGTCTTCTTCTCTGACACCGGTTTCTTGCGCACAGAGTCGAGCTTACAAAAAGTCCCATGATTGAAAAATTTTTTAAACAAATCCGAATTTAAATACAACCCGACCCCCACTACAGAGAACCAGCCTAGTTCCTCTAGCATAGAATTAAAAGAAAATTAGATCAGTTTCTAGAATTCTATCTGAAAAAACCAAGAACGCGGAAAAAAATTTTTTAATATTTCATCATAATCAAGTAATGCTTACAAAAAAAAAAAAACTGCCATCAATGCATTTTTTTATTATTTTTTATGCTTAGTTCCTATGATTACCGGGAGCATGCCCTTAAATGTCGTTGCTGAGTTATGATGTGAAACTGAGTTACGACACTTCAAAATAGCATTAAAAAGGCACTGTGAATAAATATAAAAAAAAGAAACTTGAGTGTACTAATTAAAAAAGAAACGGAAGTACAGAAGCCCACGAGTCCTTCATCTGTTCATTAAAAAAAAATAACAATGCGACTTGGATGCAATACAAGTCTAGAAACTCGGAATGCGTAGAGGCACATGCCTTTAAAACATCAAAACTTTCACTTTTTTATTGTGCGTTACGTTTTTACATGTGCATGTCACATTCTGTACTAAAACACACAAAAAAAAATTAGCCATTCATTTGCACAAAAAAATGCACGTGGCACGCGCACATACGCGACATTTGCTCCGGAATAGACCGATCTCTCCAGCTAGTTTGAGTACGCCACCGCTGCCGACATGCATCGTGGGAGCTGTAGTCTTTCTGCACGCGCGACAACCCTGCTGGAGGCCTGCGCAAGCAGAGCACGAGGCGGCATGAGCTCTCTGGTGAACTGGCGTCTGCCTCCTACGAACTACAGTTATGGTGGCGTCACGCATGCGTGGAACGCTTGTTGAGATCGGTCTATTAGGAGCGTTTGCACAACTGCCGCCGGTGCTATGGTTGGGACCGTGGGACCGCCTCCTTAACGGCTTCCAGATATATGGCGCCAGTCGGATTTCTCGTTGCAGAGATTATAAGAGGTTTTAAGGCGCACGACCGTAAGCAATAGCAAGTGTGATTCAGCTTTCAGGCGTCTGCCTCAAACGCCTCTAGCCTTCCCATCATAATCAATCACCCAATCAACATAAAAAGATGGCTCGGTTAAATGTGGTTCCTGCAAGATATTGTCTCATTTACCTACGTACGCCTGAATTATCATCCTGGCCTTGATATCCACCGCCCCGTGCGTGTCAGAACGCGCAGCTCAGTGAAGCACGCACCATTTAATGCGGTGGCGTATTTATAGCGCCAAAACCGAGCGGCACTGCACTAAGCCCGTCGCCTGAGCCTCATTACCGCCGGCGCGGTCGGGCTTGTGTTTTAGACTCTCTTTACAAGCCGTTCCCGCCGGGCTTGCGCCAAAATACGAGCAAACGTGCGAGCGAACAGCCGCGCCGTTCTCGCCTTCCAGCCGCTCTAGACAGTGCAATGCGAAAAAAAAAAAAGAAGAAAACTTACCTGTACTGCAGGCCACTGCAGACTGTCATTAGAAAGTATGCAAACAAGTATGAGCGTTAGCCCGGAAATATTAATTAAGTGGGGCTTAGAGCCGAGACCCAGAGAGATAGCGAAGAGGAATACAGTATACTCTCTACTACGCGCGGTTCTTTATATGGGCACAAACGTATGCCCATTTGTTCCCGGTTATTAATATTTGGGCACAAAAACACACGCAAAAAAACAAGCTCACCGCTTTGCGCGCAGGTGGTGTGTTTGTACGTGTACGCGCATGTGCGAATGCGTGCGTTTGTCGTTGCATGCGAGGTTTGTATCCTTTCCTCCTTGTATTGAACGCCACTTTGCGGCGACTCTTTTTCGAGCTTCAGCCTGTTTGCCGCTGAGGGGTGGGAAACAGACTGAAGCTCTGGCGATGACGTCACTCGCCAGCCTTGTCTTCTAGGTGGTCTTGGCAACATTACAGCGCCCGTACGCCTGCAGGCGAGAGCACATGTTTGCGTTTAACTCATAATCTGTTTTTTTTTTTTTTCTACGCTGGTTAGCTTTGTCGAGAATAGAATTCCGGTCAACCCTTTTTTGACAAGTGTCAAGTTCAACACTTTCGATTGGAATATGACCAGCGTCGCTTTGTCAGGCTCCTGTATGATCAAACTATCGGACGACAATTTTTTCGCGATTATTCGCATCTTTTGGAAACCTTTATACTCTCGGCACTTTCCTTGAGGCGATTAGTTCGTGGCATGGTGTTTCGTTACAAATTGATTACAGCTGCAATTCACTACCCTTTTCTACTTAGTAAGATTTTATTCAATGTTCTTCGGCGCCAAACCAAGTTTAAAGCACTTCTTTTGTCCTTTCAATGTGCACCGTGACACCCCCTTTTTTAGAGTTCAGCACACGTATAATACGTCCGACAATGTACACCTTAATTTCCCTGCTTTTCTCAATATAAAAAAAAAAGTTTTCCTCAAGTATGTCAATTAGGACGTGCATTTTTTTTTACCCGAGCAAGTTTAGGTTTAACAGTTGTTTGACAACGCGAAATAAAAACATGATTGATTGATTGAATAATTAATTGATTGATTGATTGATTGATTGTTAGTATATCCGACCGGATATTAGGAGGCCCGGAGTTAAAATTGTGGTTCCACCAAAGATATTGTCTTGCTGCGTCGTCGCATCCTTTGTTTCATTCCATCAAGTACGGTTCATTCATCTGCGTATTTTTTATTATTTAATCTTTTGAGGCCACCTGCAGCAATAAATGTGCCCGTGGTAAAAGTGAGTAGTCTTTTAGTCGTTTATTACAAAAATAAAGCAGTGTCCTGGTCAGGAATTTAAAGAAGGGCGTAAGTAAATCTTGTTGATGATTAAGTCATGTTATGAACGAGAAGAGGATATGCTCGCGCACACTTCTACGTTTGGCTTGCCCAAGGTACAAATACCAATATATACATTTTTTCATAACCGAAACTGTGCAATACATTATCTAATCTCTGTTGCGATAGTGCAGGCAGTTATATGATATCTGCAACAAAATGAACAATAACGTATAATTGTGGACCTATGACTGGAAATGGTAGGATCGTACAAATGAGTTATGACAGACTTTTTGTCCAACCAATATTACCTTCTAAACATTCAAAATTCCGCGTGCACTAAATGGCTCTGATCGAGAATTACTGTAGTAAGTATTGTATAAATAGGTGCGTGAACCCCGCAGTGAAAATGATTCGAGTTATTTACTGCCAAAAAAAAGTCTCAATGTACAAGTCGCGTTTTGCTGTGTGCTTTCTGCCTGGAGCGGCATGCAGAGAGGCTGAACATTCTTTGACGTAGGTCAAAATTTCCGAATGTACCGTATTTTCCAGACTATAGTCCGCACCCGGTGTATTGTCCGCAGGGGCGAATTTGTGGTCAAAAATAAAAGTTTTTGCTTAGATAGTCCGCACCCGGTACATAGTCCGCACGCGGTGCATAGTCCGCACTTAGTGTCTAATCCGAACGTACAAATTATCATACACAGCCCACCTCGACAAATGCCTGCTGTATTAGCTCACAAAGAAGCTTGTATCATACATAAATCACTATTAATATACTCTGTTACTCATAAAATCTTTCGCGCCTTGTCACCGAGAATGATCCAGAAACATAAAAAACTTTGAATAGTCCGCAGTAAAATTTCAACTTTTAAACATGTATAGTCCGCGGACTATAGTCCGGAAAATACGGTAATTAGACGTTTGCATGTCATAGACGTGGCCTGGCAAATTCATGATCAACATACGCGATCCAAATAACATAGCGAAATATAACGGCGCAAAAAGGTACAAAAGGAAGCGACAAACTGGACAGCTCAGAGCGCTGACTCGCAACTATGTTTTTTAGTGATAGACAAGGAAAACGAAAACACAAATTTTTCCACGCGATGACACACACGATTTTGCCCATAATATATACCCATTACGGCACACGCTGGACCTTCATTACCAGTTTCAGGAATTCCAGCTTCTTATACTAGACAACGCCATTGACTCTGCGCTAACGCAGTTTCTTCCCCCACTGTTGATGTAGAAAGCCTCAAGCACCTCTGATGTCACTTTTTCCTTGTGCTTTCCAAGAATTGTGGTATTTAAAGGCGGTTCGCACAGGCACTCTTTACAGTGAACTGAAAAGTGTTCTCCCACTGTGGCTCTGAGAGAGTACGTGTGCTTACGGAGCCTATCGGTGAGGCAGCGTCCCGTTTGCCCTAATTAGGTGAGGCCGCACGAGGGGGGAGTGCAGTACACAACGCGCATGGCACATGACAGATATTTCTTAACGTGCTTCATAATCCACTTTTTTTTTTCTTTTTATTCCCTTTGTTTTTGCGTTACCTCTGAGGCAAATCTGACTAGTTTTTGCTGGGTTGAAAAAACACTGAAATTTCATAGCGGTTTCCCACATTTTTTTTTAATTATGTAAAACTCGGTAAATAAGGGATGACCATTAATCGCTTTCTTTCTACACCATGTTTTGTGAACTGGCTAAGCTTTATTCTCTTCAGCAGTGTGCCTGCTACGTTTGACAGTACTGTCAATGGATAGCCAACCGTTTTGAGCCTTTCACTTTGGAGCTTGAAGCTGTCCCCTAGCGCGTGGAAGAAGGATCTCCACAGTGCCGAACATAAGTTAACGCAATGCTCCTCTTTACCACTTTTGAGTGGGCCGACCTGTGGTCAAGGATACCTTTCTTAGATCTAGAGCTGCACTTCCAGAAGATATGGGAGTCTCCTAAGTAGATGGAAATGTCCAGGTACTGGAGCACACCTTCTTCTGGAGCCTCAAAGGTGAACTTAATGCCCCTCCTCCCCCCACCTTCCACACACACACACACACTCTGCACATGTCTTCACCACTTGGTTCACCTGCGTGTCCAATGGTTCTCTCTTTCTAGAGTCACTAAACATCGTCAAGGGGGCGAATTACCTTCTTGATACTCGTACTGCTATAGCTCTTTCGATGTCACAGTCCACTCCACCCAAGTAAATGTCACTTAAAAGGGGGGAAACACAGGAGCCAATCCCCCCCCCCCCCTGACTTTTGCCGGTAGCACATTTCACGGCACGCGACTCTCATGTACTGCAAAGGGTGGAACTTTAAGGGTGGAACGCTATAGCTATGAACTCCCGCTCGTTCTTAAGCCGAGCAAGCTTCTCTGCGTGGACTAATCAGTAGCGTGTCTGGCTCGCAACTGAAGGGTCGCGGTTCGAATGCCGCCTAAAATTCTTCAAATATTTCTTTACGGCAAACAAATTACTTTATACAGTGAAACCATTTGAGACAACCGGCGACCTTTAATTCGCATTACATATCATGTTTCTTAATCACTTTAATTCCACGCGGGAGATCACGTTTTATATGAGCGTTGTGGATTGTTTGAAATTCCCGCGCGAGTTCATGTGTCTGTGAATGTCATGACCACTTGACCAATCGGGATTTTCCCGTCACAACACCACCGACGCCGACGCCGGCTTCTCTGCTACGCGAGCTACTTAACGCTATTGGGTTGAAATCGCAAAAGAGCTTAGAACGGTGCGATTGTTTTTTCGGAAACTTTGATTAAGGTTTTTCTTACCATTATTGTATATCTATTAATTTGCTGGTAGATTTTTAAAAAATTTACCCGTGATCCCCAGGTTCATTTGACGTTACAATTTAAGAGTATATTTTGTAATTCAATAAATTAATACGTATATATGTTGTGCAAATAATTTCGGACCTATTTTTCCAATACCATGCAAGCTATGTGTTTACCTTAAGAGTAAACAAATAATAAAAAAATAAATAAGTACTTCAGAGTTAGGCATGTGCTTGTTTTAGTTGATGGAGAACGTCAATATTTTAAAAAAAAAAAAGTTTTATTCTACACTACGAAACAACCATTGCAAGGAACGTATATCTAGTTCTCTCGTATTTCATCTAAGTTAAGATTCTGCAAGAACATCAAATGCACAATTGTATCAATCAAGATTGTTCTTATTTACAGAAACAAAAGAAGATATTTGTGTCATGCTACTGCAAATACCCGTGAGGGAACTGCATCTTTGACTAGGAACTTTACCGCAGATCATCAGACAGATTCGCACATCTTGGCACGAGTGTCAAAAAATCTATCATAAATTTATTTCATAGTAACGTTTAGAGCCTCGTTGTTTATGATTAATACTAAAATGTCTGATAAAGGGAAGCCCTAGCAGATAAACTTTTTCAGCACAGTATAGGAGTCCGAAGCTAGCGCTGCTCGTCCATTGCAAAGATTTAAGCGCGCACAAGGATCCACATTGAGCCTGTTAAATCAATTTGTTAAATCGTTTTTGTTGGTAGACATTATTAGGGGTTGATCGTTGGTTTAACACTGTTCGGCTCCCTTTGCTATATTGTCCCATGTTATTGGTTTGAATTTCCCCCTGCCCGTGAAAAAAGCACATGGGACGCTCACGCGATCATGAAACCAGCAGAACTAGGCGAAGTTAAAGTACGCGGGTATATCGCCTCGCTTTATAATTAACCCATTACAAATTCTTTTTAAGCACACACAACTCAGAGAACAGGTGAGTCGATTTTTTTTAATTAAAACATGTATAAATATAAAACTAATTTCAACAAAAAATATATTTTTAATGAAAATGAATACGTGCGCCCAGCAGGAATTATGTTAGGCATTGGAAATTATAGTAGTTTTTATTTTCACCCAAAAGTTGTTACACGAAATTAGACTGTTAGTATTTTTACGACCTTCTTTCATTCACGCACAAAGGAAACCCAAGTGGAAACTTGATTAGCAGTTATCTATGACATTTAAACGGTAGACATATTTTTTGCCAATTGTGCACGGAATTATATAGAACCTTCTCTATTATTAACCTTCATGGAAGAATTATTTGTTACATTAATGTCGTCACTTTTTATTCAGTCGCATTTTTATGTTTAAGTGCCTGGTGTCTGAATAAATGTGAATCCGAAATTAGCTTTGCTCAAAATAAATCTTGGATCAGAAGAATTGAACGCCAAGAAAGGTGGATTTACTCGCATGTGCCGTTTATGCTAAATATTATAATGAACCCCTTAAACGGCATAGTTTAGTAAGGGCTAATATTTTTTAGACATAATTTACAGCTGCATATTGTTTGTTTTAGTCGATAATATGCAGATGAATTAACTGTACTTTATCAAATCGAACAATGGTTACGAAGGCGCCAAAAGACAAACGTTTTGGCAGCGCCGGGATTCAAACACTTGGTCCCCTAATTTTCAGTTGGGCATGCTAACCACTACAACTCACCACCTTGTATCGTTTCTTTTCTATCTTACTAATGCACCAAAACAAAGGTATTAAATTCCATGCGTTACTGATTTTCACGTATTTCCCTAAACGTGTCAGAACTCGTCCACTTGATTGATAGTATGTGAATGTTTCAAGCCTGTACGGTAAACAAACGGCACAAATTTCTCATTTTGCTACAATACTCTACTCATAAGGGAACATGAAATGTTAAAGTCAAGTATACATACCATGTTGCCACAGTACTCTACACATAAGGGAAGCACTTAACGGTAAACTATATGACAACACGTATTTTTAAGTCGTGTGTTTTGTTTTATTTCATTTGGGCGGTCACCCTAGTCAAAACATGCTGCGTGATATCAGTGGAGGCCATAGCGATATGGGGCTAGAGGAGCAAATAAAGCCACTAAAGCTAAGAGGACCGCAGGGGGAAAGATGGGGAGGAGGGAACTACTTTTAACAAGAAACGAAATGGAGGGAACAGTCCTTTCCGAAGGTGGCCAGTATAATTGTCGACTACAACAAGTAACACCAGGCAGCAGAACGTTTCCTCAACCCCTAAGCAAAAATGAATTCATGGTTCGCCAGCCTGCCACGGCCCCTGACGCCCGTTATGCGTATGCAGTTCGAAATTCTATGTATAACAATGATGGAAACAGGGAAACTGGTCCCATTTATGTGTCAAAAACGAGTCCAGCTGTATGTACGCAGCGTGATACAACGCTGTATAGGCTGTGAGTTTTATTTAAATACACTACCTCTTTTCGTCTTGCATACACAGGAGGGGAAGGGTGGCACGCTCACCAGGGAGCCGCGATCTGCTCTTGGACCCGCGAAGAGCCGCATGCGGCTCGCGTGCCGCAGTTTGGCCACCCCTGCGTTATTGCGAAAACAAAGTTGATGGGGCTCTTAATATAAGCCACTTTTCCACTTTCTTTGTGAAATGGTGTTCTAGAAATGTGATTCTGACTTTAAGTTTGAACCAAATACATTTTTTTAATACTGTCCTTTTAGAATGCGTATCTAGGCGATATAATTATCCCACCTGAAGATATATGCATAATTGAGGTTCGTCGTTGAATGTCATGAAGCCAGTATATATCGGACGTAAATAGAAGGGAGTCAGCCTATCATATCTACAATCGCAAGAAGTAGATCTTTGATTCTGACAAAAGGGAACTGTACGTTCACGAATATCTTTTTATCAATCATTCCTTATAAAATGACGTTGTAAAGCCCGTTGGTGTTCAAAGTCTGCTAAAATAGTGTTTTCAACACGCCTGCCAGCAGAGTTGCTTGTCTGTATGTCTAGTTTCTTCTTTTTGAACGACATTTGTCATCTCAACTCATGCGTTATCTCCATTTTGTCACCCATAGAAACTGACGTCAAAACTATAACTCTTAGTACATTGCAAACCTCACCGTACGGCAGGTATTACATTGTTGGGTACATGCGTTCACTTCACTCAACGCCATAAAACAAATTTCTGGCCAATTCATCTTGGATGCGTGTCAGCAACAGCCGAGGCAACAACACCGACACTTTTTTTAAAATTGATCTTACATGTTTTTGAGATTCATGATCAGGGCAGTATAAAAATTGTACCGGCTTTAATCGGGTCACAAGTTGACCGACTTGAATTTTCAAAGAAGCACTCTTACTGAGAGAGAGGCAAAAATAAAGGCACAGAACAATAAGGCGCTAACAGTCGTGGTTTAGAAAATATATTAGAGAAATATAACCTCTCTATTACTTAGTATAACGCGTGTTAATTTTAAATTTCAGTTATTGCCTTTCATGACTTTTCTACTTGTCAGGCTCTTCCAGACACGGGCCAAACTACGTCAGTACCAATCTAGTAAAGTCGCAGCGCCCGGAACGAACACGGATAACCCGGACGTGTTGTCCATCATTAATAAGCTCCACAAAGGTGTCATCAGGTTGCCAACAAGATTTGTCTCCCCCTCCTGTCTGTTTGGCAGAGCTTTTGGACAGCGCAGCTTCTTGCTCGTAAAAATTCGCATTTGGCTCACGACAAGCAGGCTTGGGCGAACTACCTACTTCGTCTTTCAACGCTTTGTTCGCTAGCCTGGATCTATGCTCCGTGCCGTCTTACAATGGACCTCGGTAGGCCTATACGAGCCATCCCAGCCAATCCAGCGCAGTGAACGTAGTACGTTGCTAAACGCACGCAGCAATGTCGCGGCGCACCTCTTGAAGGTCACGTGATCCTCACACGGCATGAGATTGGTTCCGATGGCTTCTAAAGCTTTCTGCGCAGTCCATCACAAGGTGAAACAGAATATACACGCGCGTTAAGGTTCGAAGCGTTAGCGCACGCACAGCGATAAGGGCTGCCAGAAGACCGAACGAGCAGACGATCCCTGAGGTGCCCTCGTGGCGCTGGGAGATTGTCCCCTCCAGTTCGGGCTCCACGAAACATCGTTCATCTCTCCGGGAATTAGCGACACTTTTCCGTCCTTCTCATTTTGCTTGTGGGTAGAGATTAGCGAAACAAAATGAGGGCAGCGTGCAGCGAGAGCACAAGTGTGACGCGTAATGGGTAATTCACCGTACGTGTAATGGGCGGTATTGTTTCGGTTTTGATATTTGTATAAAGAGGAAACACGTAACTCATATATTTCTTCTTTTTTTAAAGTGATTAATAAATAATAGTGTTTACTTTACTTTCCTAAAGAGCACAAACGATATAATTAGCGCGGTCATTTTTCCGTGTGCTGAAATTAAAAGAAAGGGGCTTTACTTCTGTTTGGCAGCTAGAAGAGCCCGTCGACGATTAAATTACATCAACGCTAGACAACTATTTCGCACCTTCTTTATATAGAATTGAATAATTTTCTTCGTATGTCTCCTAGACAAAGCGGTGACTTACAGATCTTCATTTGGATAGTTTGAATTCCGGCCGAAGTACCCGAAATCTAACGGAAACTAATAGCAGAGAAGGCACTTTATAACTAAGATTTCGGAGGCAGATATAAAAAACAAATCATTCTTTTTTTCTGCTGGTCCATGAGGCAATCATTCAACCTAAAAATATATATTTTTTTTTGCATACATTTTTGCTTTGAGTTGTTTCTCGGTCGCATTTCCGGTTTTTGTGGAATTTCTTTTCGGCGTTATATTTGCAAGCACCCGTGAATGCATTACAACGCGACCACAGGCGTGCTGTATTTACTGAAGAGCCTTCGCACAGATCTTGATCGCGATTCAGGAAGGTAATTCTTAATTCTCTTGCTGTGCGGACATATGGTTCTCTCTTCCTCAAGCTTTCAAGCTTTTAGTTTGTAGGCAAGACATAATAACTGGTGTCTATTGCGGATTTAATGCGGAATGTAAAATCCCTCTGTGCCCTTCATAACGTCCGCCCAAGTTTATAACTCTATTGAAACGTGCGCGTCACCAACAAGGAAAGCCTAGGCACCTTTCCTTGTTTAGAGTTGCTGCCGTGTTCTACTCTTGCCCCCCACCCCCAAACCCTCCGCCTCTCACTGGGCAACCAAAGGTAAACAAACACACCTATCGCTCATATTCATGCTTCCTAGAAAGCGAATGTCCGTGTGTTGAGTAATACTAAAGTACAAACAGGCAAAGGCGCCCTAAAAAAATAAAAGAAATATATACAGGGTGTTTTTTTTAAGCTTAACAGAATTTTTAAAAACATGCCATGAAAACTAGGATAATGCATCTGCGCAGATGAGTTATACGGCCAGGGGGACATAGTATAGGGGACTAATCGTAACGATCAGTCGCCTAAGTAGTTAAAACTCGTTAATTTACTTTATAATTAATGAAAATAGACATATAGTTACAATTAGAAACTTGCTCAGCGTCATCGAAAACCACTAAATCGGTTATTTTCAGAAAGACTTTGAACGCGTGAGAAGCGTAGTAGTGCACAAAAGTTACCGCTCGTGGAGCAGGTACAAGGCTGGGGCTAGATAATAGACGGAAAAATTGCGCGGGCGCCTTACCGCAACCGCTAGCTTTGTACGCGCTCCACGAGTGCTAACGTTAGTGCACTACTACGCTTCTCACGCGCTCAAAGTCTTTCTGAAAATTACTGATTTAGTAGTTTTCGATGACGCTGAGCAAGTTTCTAATTGGAACTATATGTCTATTTACATTATTTAAAAAAGTTCATTAACGAATTTTAACTAATTTGCCGACTGATCGTTACGATTATCCTCCTATATTATGTCCCCCTGGCCGCATAACTCACCTGCGCAGACCGCATTAATCTAGTTTCATGGTTTTTTAAAAAAAATTCTGTTAAGCTTAAAAAAAAAAAAACACCCTGTATATATACACACACACACACACACACACACACACACACACATATATATATTATGACTTTCAAGTTCGATATTTTTATCTGAAATTAAACCCCAAGAGACGTTGCAAAAATAAAGAAACAAAAACATATCAAAGGCACCTCATGTATTTGTTTCTGTTGTTTCACATTTCTCGTGCATCTTCTTTTAGTAATACGCTGTTTTAACTCTCGACATTTTATTATCTGTTAAACGCACGCGAGTAGAAACACACGCATTCACGAACGTTGCAGAAGCCATTCACTGAATCTCTGGGGAAAATAATCGACGTGACACTGTTGGACGCGGTTTCCTTCACGCGCTCATGAGCGCGTGCGTGCCTCACTTGTGCACGGAACTTTTGTTTTCATCACTTCTCCTCTCGACAAGATCGCCGCTCTCGCAATCAGGTTTTCTGCCGACAGAACTAAGATGGAGTGGCGTGTCCCTGCGACCAAGCGAGCGACCCAGTAGAATGCGACTTGTTTTTGTTCATCAAATGAATAACAAAACAGGAGGCACCCGACCACCCGCTTGCGCTTTGTTTGTTGTGATGGCCTCAGTCAATGCAACAAAAAGAAAAAAAAGCGTTGACGTAACGCTGAATACATCTAAACTCTTCTTTCTTAAAAGGCCAAGGAATGCCGCCTAATTGTTTCACACAAGCTACGTCGTCGAGCCCACATGTGGGCAAGAGCCATACTATGCTTTTCTAGTCGGCTTTACTCGCATTCAACCAATAAGAAACAAATTCTTCATTGGTTTCATCTGCATGCTCCAGCATTTTACTGCTCAACGGAATTGACAAAGAGAAGAGCTCAAGCATGCGAATAGTTTGTAAACACTGGGATGACCAGAAGGACGTGCCTAAAGTCGAAATTACTTTACATCCGAGGCGTCGAACGACTGTCTGTGTCACGCAAAAGGTGAACTGTCATGTATATAACCAGGTTGTTTTCACGTCAGATCGTGCAATGATGATCCGGGTCAATTTTGATATTTGTTTAAACAAAATTTATGTAAAACCCCTGTTCTTGAAAGGAATATCCCGCTATACACAAACGTCGTTGCTAATTTGGTTCCGGAGATATAAAAATTCGAAACGCGAGGCGTGGAACTTGCCAAGATTTCGCTATGGTACTTTGCACTGCCGTAAATTTTGCACCGAAAGATGCACGTAGTAATAATTTTTCTACTTAGTTTGGGAATGGTTCACGACATGTCCGCGGAATATGAAAACATTGCAATAAAACAAATTCCTATGCAAACAAAAAAATTGAGTGAAGTTTTGTTTTTGTTTTCTCCTTACGGATGTCATATGTTACTCAATGTTTTGCCAGCACAAGCGAGATCAAGTTAGCGTTCGGTTAAAATTTTTTTTTAAAAATATTTACAGGCATTTTTCCCACATTTAAAGGAATGAGCTGCGTTTCTGCATTACTAACAGAACTACAATAAGGGCTACGCATATTTTTTCTATATATTCCTAAACTTGTAATTAAAGAGAATCATTTTGATATATTTCGCCTGGTTTTACATGAAGCAGTTCGTTGGTAAATATTTTGTAAAAGTGTCTCTAAAACGTGCTTATTGTGCTTTGTACGTTTTTTTGTAATTTTTTTTTGTTTTTGTAATTTTTAAAATTTTCTGTTCATGTCAAAAACACTTAATAAAATAAAACGAGCTATTACTACGTGCATGTTTCGGTGTGAAATTTATGGCTGTGCAAATTACCATGATGAGACCTTCGCAATCTTCAGATCTCAAAGGTCGTAATGTTATATCTCGCGAAGACAATTAGCTTCGGCGGTCCCATATAGCTCAATGCTCCTACCAAGTATATAGCGTAAATATATATTTTTTACATAAATGTTAAAAAAATATAACCCGGACCATCATTGCACGATATGATGGTGAAACACCCACCACTCTTACTTTCTAAATTTATTGATCGCACAACGGGATGATGAACAATATAAATGCTCTTTCACTTTGTTAAATATTGAAAAAAATGTAGTTCTGTCTTTCTTATACTATAGTAGTACTTTAGAGAAAATTTAGAATTTCCGCTTTTATGTCTTCACCGTCTTAGCTTAAATTTTTTCCGCAATAATGTTATGTTATTGCAACACACTTAAAATTATTAAATAGTAGTATGCTAGTGTGCACAAGTTTTTAAAGTTAAAGGTTTCATGAACGATTCTTTGAAAATAGTGATAATACGCACTATAGCTCTCTCATACCCTGCTTTCGTTTTGTCCAAACAATGTCATGTATTTTATTTCCGTAATGCACACTAGGATTTCAAAATCTGGAAATAGGCTGCCTTAAATTTCCACAACGCATATTTTTAAATATGTGGTACGAGAAAACAAATACATGTTTTTGGTCGTAATTTCTAGCTAATGTTTTCAAAAGAGACGTTGACCACATTATTTGCCGCCATATTAACCATCTGTTTTTTTATGGTCAAGATACACACCTATAAATACGCTCATCATGTCAATGAAATGGAAAATGTATCGTCGACGCCCGGTTTATTCTAAAGGGGAAACAAGGATTGCGAGAGCACATTATTTGAGTTTTATCGATATTTACAGGTAGGAAAATACCAGAAAATATTTTTTACTCACTCAATATCCACATTTCTGGCGACTTCCCGTTTTCCGTCTTTTGGGCACCCCTTCCAAGACGCTTTCCGGTTTTGGAATGAATGTTGCTTATCGGACATTACTCTGTGTCAAATCGCTTTTGGTGTTGTTTTTTCAAGGTACATTATACCGAAACGCCCGGTATTGTGATTCATGATGCACTATGCGATTGCGAGAAGGTGTGAACGAACTTTCATATGTGACTTCGTTTTGTTTTCCCCGTGATCAACATCGCTTTCGTCACCGCTGCACAATTACGGCGGTGAAATCATTCATTTGTTGCTGACGAAACGCAGCCCTCACTCTAAAAAAAGCCCGTGAGTCTGCTTTCCTGCACAACACTGGGAGAGCCAATCACCGCAACTCACGGAGGGAGCTCAGCGAATGACAATGCCGAAACATATGTTTAGACCAAAAAACGCAGTCCGAGTTGTGACATTAAGCAATGCAAGCGTGACGTTTTGCCTTGCTTAATGTCACAACTCAGACTGCGTTTTTTGGTCTAAACATATGTTTCGGCAGTGTCATTCGCTGAGCTGCCTCCGTAAGTTGCGGTGATTGGCACTCCGAGTGTTGTGCGTGAAAGTAGACGCACAAACGTTTTTTAGAGTGAGCTGTCGATGGAATTTTGCTTGACATCAAGGAAAAAACGAGTGTTCATGAGCCTTTAATCGACCAATTGAGACGCCGAGTCTGCCACGCCAACACGTTTTTATTAGAATATCAAATGACTTAATTTCCAGAAATTTATCGAGAAACAACAGCCTTGTGGTCTGTTTTGCTTTTGTATTGAGTATAATAATGCGGGAATATGTGCTCTTTGTATTAAGATTACATTGTAAAATATATTAAAACATGAACTGTTTAAAAGTGACTTACCCTAGCTGTAACATACACACCCGCTTTCACCAGGTGGGAGTAGCGCCTGTTTCACCACTGACTAGCGACGTCATCGACTAAAATGATCACGTGGCGAGCGATAGTCGCCTTTAAGTGAGCGCTTCGTATTCATCGCGGTCGTGTGTCGCCCTGCGCGGCTAAGAAGTCGACTAACAAATCTTAGTCCCGATGTAGGGCTAGTTTAGCCGGTGTCCAGTGGGTGACTAGCGGCTCAGCGCCATGACCGACTCGTATCATCGCTGACCGCCAACGCTAACGAAGCACTTACTGTCTTGAAACGCTGGGGGACAAATTTAGAAAGAATTGGAGGAGCAAATATTGTGTAAATAGCCATGTTCAACACTAAGAAATACCGCTAAAGAGATCTCAGCAGGGCGCTGGACGACGAGAAAAAACGCATTTACGGGCGCTTCCATATTCGTTTATGTCGCCGGCAATGCGGCGGTCTGTGTTTCTCCCTTGCGTTTTTCTTAGATTTTTATTTGTAAAACTTTGTTTCAGACAATTGGTCTGTCATTGTAACTTCTATTTCTCCTGATAAAAAGTTAATTTTTAGTTTTTATACCATAAAATACCCATTTAAGCAGCGGTGTTTATCTTTATATGTCACTTCCGCTTGTTCTAACTAAATAGTCACCCGCTCGCTTCGCACTCGTGAATACCGCAGAACTAGTCGATCTTTAGTCGCTGATTAGTTCTCTTAGTTCGCGACTACTTAGACGCGATACTAACTATAAAACAGCTAGTTAGTCACGACTGCTGAATACGGCTGACACTTTCGGATAGGACAGGGCCAGACTGTTCCCCAAGAATGCACGCACCGCTCATCTTGCTATATTGCTTTGTATTGCAGTTATGCGTCTTTAGGACCATTAGCACGCTCGGTGCGTTTCTCGGTGGGCACATCTAAATTCAAGCAGCAGGGCTTGAGAACGTTTGATTAGATTACGTCGAGATACTACCACGAGTTACCGTACCGTGCTTTATATGCTGCCTGTCAAACTAATAATTGGATTGATTGCCATACCGCCGTGCTTTATACGAAGCACGGATAAAGATTCATTTTCTATTAGTATATCAATAGCGACCGACTACGTTGTGATAACGTACCTTGAGTTACGACCAGGAGCCAGCGGGACGTCTCTGCTTATTATGAAGCGTGGTAACCTTGCACGCGACATAGAAAACACGCGAGTCCCCGCCACTCGCGGTCGTAAGACGCCGACTGTCATGCGACTGTAGTCAAGTACAACTGCGTAGATCGGTCCTGGCTTGCAGTCGCACCTCGACTCAAAGCTTTAAAACTCCGCATGACGGAGTAAAACGCTACACCGTGTCGGGTCAGGTCCCTTACAGGCACCAACGACGCTCTCCATAAATATCCCCGCGGTTTTTGTGTCGAACTGGTCGATGTGTTTAGAACCTCCTAGACTCGGGAATGTTTGCCTGTATTCAGCTCGATCATTCAGACACAAACGCCAATAATACGCACTCGTAATCGCGCAAGCCTCATAGAAAAACATGCCAGTACCAAGAAACCGGAAATGGAAATGGCAACCAAAAGGCGCCATCTGGTTTCTTGTTGTTTACCTTAAAATGAGTTTATATCATCCCGACTTAGAGAAGCTGCTTGACCATGCCTATCATCCGGTAATAGTAAAATTAATTAATGCGCAAGCTCAAATATTTGCGTTCCTAAATGTAGTCGTACCAATGCACTCGCGTAAAAATTACAATTCCCGATATGCTACCCTGCGTTACACGAATTGATTCACGGTTTCTTTTTCGTTGGTTCAAATTTTTATTGTCTTTGGTCCTGTCTGAAGTACTGAGATAAACCATTGATGACCGGTCCCTTAACACATGTTTACTAAGTTTCTTTGACAGAGTATATCAAGAATTGTATTGCATGACTTAGATAAATTCAATAATCTTTAATCAGTCATTATACCATACTTAAATTATTGCTTGATTCTTGAAATACTTGTGCAATATCGAGAAATAAATCTGTCGCTTTCTTCGACCTTATGTTTGCGCATTCAGTATTCTGTAATCGCAACCAACGTGCTGACCTTTAACTTTGAAAAGTTTTACAGCGCCTCACATACAGTGTTTTAAAAGTTTTTAGTTGCTGAAAGTATAGTTTTTTTTTTATAACAAAGAACCAAATCAGTTTTATCTGCATTTACATTGTCGTTATTTTAATTTTTAAGAGAGTGTGTGCATGCTTTGTGTTGATAACAAACTCAATGTTGGAGCTATGCCTAAAAAGATATAGCGTTCATCATTTAAATTAAACAATAAAGCGTGATATATTTCTCACATAAACAATACTGGCACTTGTTCGAGCCTTACCCACTTAATTGACATTACTCTGTCTTCCCTTACCATACGTAGCAGCCAGACTTACATTGATTTGTGTTTTTGAGACGTAAGACACCTGAACGCATCAACATTGGGAACCAGATAGCTTTTTCAAATCGTGCATATTAACACAAGTATTGTGGAAACAATAATATAAATATAATTTTGCGACAAATGCATTTATTGTCAATCCCCTGACACGGTTCATTACTCCTTTAAACTCACACATCTTATCGCATTGCGAAGTCCTGGGTTTTTTCGGTTTTTTTCTTAGTTTCACACGACATTGTCATAAAAAGTTGTGTTTAACGCCTTCCGCATGTTATTTCAGGTAGCACAACACGGTTTATCCATTGGCCTTTCAAAGCACATTTGAGGATTATGAAGTATGGTCGCTGAATTTTGTAGTCAGTGAGTAAACTCACAATATTGAGCAGTGCATTCTTCCCTGCTCCAGAATCGAAGTACTTGAAAGTACTCGTAAACTCACACAAACACCTCCCATGAGAGTCGCTCAATTGCGATGGAAGCGTAAGTGTTTGTTAAGTTCTCCGAATTCATTTATGAAGTGGCACCACGTGACCTTGAGAAAAGGAAATTGAAGAGGCCTGCTTGACCTCTTAAAAAGAAGAGCACACACACACACACACACACGCACACACACGCAAACACACACGCAAACAAACACATACACACATTCGCAGACATGCGCACACGCAGACACACACACACACACACGAAGACGCACACATTAAAAAGCTTTTATATCAGCCAGAAGTGTTGTGCGACAGTCTCGGGGACCTAGCATCCCAGGCGTAAGGTTCGTTGAAAGATCGTGCGGCCGTCCTCCGTGAGGCGACATCTTGATTGATGGTCCACGAGCTCTCCACGTTTTTCGAGTGGTCCCTTGGCAGGGTTCTCGTACCTGTTCGCCCCTGTGCGCAGGCGCAATCTTTGTATTATTGGTTTATTTATTTTATTTTGCCAACAGTTCCTTGTGGCCCTCATTCAAGAAGCAATGACTTGAATTTCATCTCAGAAAACGCTCGACCGGACGACACTAAAAATCTAGGCGTATAAAAAAAAAAATTAACAGTGCAGGCGCGAAATATCTAAATATACAGTACAGCTGTGTCCGCTTTTTTTTTAATATTTATATTGAATAATAAGTTATTTCTTTCGCTATAGTTGCTGTTTAAGAAACGCTGGAGCTGGCCTCTTCTGTTCAGGCTTCTTGCTTTCGGATTCCGGTGTTGTTAGCGGTTGACGTCGCAATCTCATTTACTGTAGGAGCGAGAATAAGGTTATCTGGTTTCGACACGCCCTGCATTTCTCAGGCTGTGAGTACAGTGTATTTACTGATAAAATGGGCTGTCTTTGTTTTAACAAGATTGAAACAGAGAGAAAAGGAGAGAGAGAGAATGTGTTTTTACAGTAAGCGGTTAGCCTAAGCTTGCAACGTTTTTTTTTACGTCACACATACGCATTCATACAAACTCTGGTAGTCTTATCGTGCACTCTAGAGGCATTTACATAAACATAAGTGCTCAACTGGGACGATTTAATCACAAATTTGCGAGTACCGGTTTGAATCGAATAGCATAGTATCGTCGTAACTTTCACGCTGTTAAGAAAAGGAATTGTCGTGGTCATAAAGGGAAGGTCGTAAATGACGCAGTGCTATTTCGATTCGAATCGGTATTCGCACACCCTTAGTTTTTCTTGCTCCTACTCGCTTCAAGAAATGACTCGACGCACTGGTTCAAGAGCACACGTCATTTATTGACCGTCATCGCCGTGCGCCGCGACGGAAAAAAGCAACCGAGCGTGCCTGTGCGCCAGCATTGTATCGAGTGAGAAGCGCCACGTGCTTGGCCGGAGTGGTCGATTGTCCTTCGCCATCTCGCGGTGGAGATGGCCGGAGGCGATTGAACATGTGGGAAACATGCTCGATAGTAGCCTTGCCTGCGCTGGGAGTAAAAAATGTGTCTACCAAAACACCTTTCAGATATTTCAAAAACCATCCTTTCTGAGCGGGCCAAACAAGCGCAAATTCATGGCCTCAGAACGAACTCCAGAATGAAAACGGTCTAGTAAAGCATCCTAATATGAAATAATGCTTGCACAAACCGAATCCTTACTCTAACGGTTGCTCGAATTATATAAGCAGACATTTGACTGAATTTAGCCTCGAAATTGACATGTATCACACACAGACATGGGAATCACATGTCGCACACATGGAGAAAGACACCTTAATGGGATTGCAATTTGCTATTTTCGCCGCAGTTAGTTTATACAGGCAGGGGTACCGGGAGTTCAAGCCGTCCCTTAATTTAGCCTGCTCGAACTTTGTCCGTTGCTGCAGTCAATCTTGGCGACGGAGTGACGGGGGCTAGCTTCAAGTAGGAACATTAATATTATATTTAACCAAGGCATGCTTAAAGAGGCCCACGAGCAAAGAGAAGTAGGCACTGAACATTTAACAAAGCAAAATAACCTACGACGCCACTATAAGAACTACTGACAAAAGAACAGCATCAGAATGAGAAGTAATAAAAGTACATCAAATCAAATCAAAAGTCTTTATTTTTCTCTATTTAGACAGAACAAACGGAGGGAAAAACAGCAGAAAAGTTGCTTGACAGATCTCCATCTCTCCTCAGCAGCTGTAATGACAAAGCACAGACAACAGTTATCACACAACAAGAAATAGTATGTGATTATTCGTTTGAAAAAAAAGAAAAACAATAAAAATGACCAAGTCATGCACTTGCACTAACATTGGAGGCTCATCGAAAAAAAAAAAGAAAGCAAATATTATTTTATCACAGACAAAATGTTCGTTTAATTCTTTCAAACAATTTAAGAGACAGGGAAGAGTACTTTGCAACATCTGATTTCCATAATTGCGTTTGGAGTGCGGCCCTAACCACGTATCTGCCCTGCGTATATCATAAATCGTTTCTCTAATTGAAAGCTGCGAAATAGACAGACGTACTTTTTATTTGTGAGAAAAATACTTTTTTATAGGTGATGCAAAGTTTGTAATTAAAGTAGTTTGAAATCTGCACAATATCAAGATTTAAAATCATGTTTTCGTATCAGTACCGTATGCAGTATGGCATATAACACGTACAACTTCTTTTTGCAGAATTTGCATCTGTTTATGATTTGTGGACTTGGTGTGCCCCCAAACGAAAAAGCAGTAATTATAATGCACGTAAAAAAGAAAATGATATTTAAGGAGCATTGCTGACGTTGGGCGTATAGGACGATATTCGTACGAAACACCTACGACATTTGAAAGTTTTTCACATGTATAATGTACCATTTCATCTCATAGATAATATTAATTAAATATTGCACCCAACACTCTAACAGTTCCGACGATATATATTTTATGGGTACCGACGGAAAGAGTGGACGTATTAAAGTAATTTCTGTTGCTCTAGAAAGAGTGGCTTTAGTTTTACTACAATTAATGTCTAAAGAGTTATATACTGTCCACGTATTTAATTTTTTTTTTAGAAATGTATTAGTGGCACTTTTTATCTGCTCAGTATCTGCACCTGAAAAATATACACTAGTACCACCAGCGTGGATAATAAAACGTACATTATCATCAATATTTACTATTTCACTTACATACAAGTTAAAAAGAAGTGGTCCCAAAATACTGCCTTGTGGCACTCTAGGTGTTAAGGGCTGCAATTAAGATCGCTTTTATGTGTTTCAACACACTGATAGCGATACTTTATATAACTTTTAACTCGACTGATGGTTCTACCACGCACACAGTACATGTGAAGTTCTTGGAGCAAGGTATTGTGATAGAGGCTGTCAAAAGCCTTTGAAAAGTCTAGAAATACTCCAAGTGTAAACAACCTACTTTCTATATTACTCAAGTTTAACTTTTTTGGTTTAATATTGCAAGTTTGAGGGCCTATTTAACGATGTCTCATATTAATAGAATTTCAGCTGTATTTAGAGTTTTGTGGACAGCTCTCCTCTAGGGTTGCTATGTATGTCTTAAATCAGCTCGCTTGTGCCATAATCTTGGTTTCAATTATATTTTGATTTACGACACGTTTTAGTTATGTGCCTTCCAGGAAGTTGCTTTTCTCCTGAGTGGATATTCTTTCTCTTCGTAAAATAAAGACAAAAGTTACACCAGGATTTAAATGCGTTCCTTAACACCTTTTGGATGTCGTGAGTGGAGCGATCAAAATAACTCGTATAAGGGGCTGTGTGAATGCCATAGGTGGGTCAACGAACTCAAAAATAAGTTTCGATGGCCCCTTACCTAATATTTTTAACTCTAACGTCTGTGTTATAGAAGTAGATCTAGGCTCTTGCTTCAATCACAATCAATCACACCGTGGGAATGATTGCTAAACTGCATGTATTACAACATTACAAGGATACCCCAAGACTAGACATACAAAGTGGAGTCTTAAAATTATAGCTGTTATCTGTGTGTTTAAGTTGAGGTTCATAAAAAAAAAAAAGATACCGGAGACAGTTTTTTAATGACATGTGTCTTGCACTCTATTTAGTTAGTACGCTATGGTCGATGGCAGCATATGAAAGGCGGAGCGCTGCGAATCCCCAGCATCTTATTATCCCTCGGCGTCCAATCAGATTGCGCCACTAGCCGATAATAATGCAGAACAGCCTATCACGAAGCCAGAATCATGAACATTATGAGCCGCACCCTGCGTAATCTGAAGCTGTCCGTGTGTACAATCATCTCGCCTGACCGCCTTTTAAAAAAAAAAAAAATAACTAACTAGACAAAAATAAAAAAAAAACTTTTTTTTTAATATGTAAATACACCGTAATCAATGTTCTCGGTCTGAGCATCATGGACGCAGGCATAACGAGGGCCAGGAGATGCACTTGAATTTGTCAGATTTCGGAGATATTCAAACTTGTTCCGAAAGCCGGAGGATATTATCTCGGCTTTGGAGCGCCAGCCCTTTGTCGGATTCGCATTGTGCGCCTTACCCCATTAGAAGTTCGTCGGTCGATATAACTTTGGTGCCCGTTGCATCCCCCATAGGTATTCGGTCGTAAGGAATCTTAGTCCATCTTAAATTCTCGGCGCCCTTATTAATCTAGAAACGATGACGGGATGCGTTGACTCATTGACACCGGGTCCTCCTCACCTGTCGGAGAAATACGAGATTCGCAGAAGGGTCGCGCTCTTCCCGGGTTTCAAAGCCTTTAACTCACGGACACTGGGCGCGGTTCTCGCTTTGTCAGGAAAGGAGAGGAGATGACGGAGGACTGGCTGTGCGTAGGGAAGTGATCGGGAACCAGGGTACGGCAGACCCCTCGCTTCGGGCGGGACGAACGTACGGCCCGGCGCTACGGCTAATCGACGCGACCCCTTGCGGAACATACAAACGCGCTCCCCGCACGCCAACCACCGTGCTTTCTGACCTCGTTAGGGCAGCACGCACGAGGTAAAATGATCTTGGTGAGGCCATCAGTCCCTGACACTTGGGCAGCACTTGGCCTCTAGGGTAATGGGCATGGACGAGGAATCTGGGCTGTGCAAGAGGCCTCAGGCGGATAAGATGGATGGAGGTCAAGGGCGCTCTGAGGGCCATATCTGTAGTGCAGGTTCAGTACACGAGAAGCAAGAGATGAGAGTACCAGTAGCGTGTTTATTTTGTTTGTGTGTGGGAAAGTAGACCACTGGAAAAGCCTTCCGTCATTTTATAGTAAAAATGTGTTACGGAGGGGAGCGGGATGACGCAACACATGACATTTAGATCACCTTGCAGCTGCTAGAAGAACGTTGAGTTGGACGACGCGGTGCACAAAGCATATGGGTGGGGCAAGGTACTGGACGCTTTGAGAGAACTCAGAATCGGGAGTTCCTTTTGATCTTATTTAAGAGATCCTTGATATGGAAGTAGTTGATTTTCTGAACCAATTCAGAGCCAACCTGCTGTTAGAATGTAAGATCCAATGAGTGCCGCTAATATTATGACCGTTTTTGACCTTTGCTATTCATTTTAACGCACCTACATTCAGGCAGCAGATGCATGATGAAATTTAGAGCTAATAAATTCTGGGCGTGATTAAGATTGAACATGGTTAAAATTGCGCACAAATAGAAAGGAACAGTGAAGAGAGAAGAGAGGAGAGACACTCTTTTCTTCTCTTCACTGTTCCTTCTATTTGTGCGCAATTTTAACTATGTTCAATCATTACCGAGTCGGTCAACTACCCACTTTACTACGTGATTAAAATATTCTGTAAACACTGGTTAGTATAGTAACATTTATGTTAAGGCGACGAGTACACGCACCAAAATAACGAAAATTATGAACCCTGCTCGATCGCATTCTTGGCCAAGACGTTCATATTTTTTCAGCTTTCAAGGATGCGCATCTCAAGGTTTCTTGGTTGCAAATGCCAGTGGTCGGAGGGGTTAATCAGGTCTATCTCGCGCTATGAGGAACATACCTTCAGTTAACTAAGAATAATGAATAGCTCTTGATGTATTTTTGTCTTGAGTCTGACGGTTATGAACCTGGTGATTAACCTTTATCAGAGATTTTGCGTCGATATATACTGCTCGACAACCGATAAGTTGAACATCCCACGCTTTACCAAGAGCAGCAGATACACTATAAGAAACAAAAAAAGGAAAAAGGGAGCAACGGAGTGTTTTCCTCCCTCCTATTGACGCGCCTCCAAGCGGGCAAGAGAAGGAGGAAGGAATGAGACGTTTTTTTTTTCTCCAGGCGGACGGGAGAAAGGTTTCGGCCTCCCGCTTCATCTTTCGATCTTATTTTTCTAGCACATCGCGCACGTTGTTTCAAGAAATGTTGTTGAGTTGACTGAGCTTAAGCTGCAGTGACGGCCGCCTGTAATTCCCTCTCCCAGTCGAAGCGTGGAGAACATTTCGGTTGCATTGACGTTTTTACCACTAATTTTATCAAATTAGCAAACGAAGCCGTTAAGACTGTGAAGTTCCAGAACAGTGCCATCAGCACTACGTACACTGGCCTAAGATGGACGAATCCGGATTGCGGGACAATGTGTCGACGTTGACGACATTATGGGAACCGCGGAAACTGCGTCCAAGACAGGCAGGTTTTGCGGTCGGGTGCCCGGTTCCCCCTATGCTGAGTTCGGTTCTGTTTTCCGATGCTCAGTGCCAACCAGCAATCAACGTAGTACTAAATTTCTGCGTGTCAGCAATATAGCAGCAACATCACGATGGCCCTGTTTGCGTTGTGAACAGAAGACTGGATTATCGCCGCTGTGAACGTGTGTTCGCGTATCAGTGGTGTAACAACAATGTGACATGACGTAAACTGTCGCGCGTTGATACTGCCGCGGGCGCAGCTGACCAAGTAGGCAGCGCGCCCGTGGCGTAACGGTTATCGCGCCTGAATCCCACGCGAAAAGCCAGGGTTTGACTCCTGGGACCGGCGCATCTTTTGTTTATTTCTGCAAACTAGTATTCTGGTAATTCGAGAATCCTGTTGCTTGTTTGAGGTCCGAATGTTCTACGCGTCGAACTTTCTACGCCGATTATTCCAGAAGCCCCCGCATGTACATAAGGGACTCCGCGTGGCGAGCCGCAGACAGTTTCGCCCCAGCGTTCGACTCTGCTCTTTCGCCGACTTCGACGCCCGCGACGCTCTGCTGTTATCATTTGTTTCCTTTTTATATTTGGGCACAAGTTCGCCCCCATTAAACGTTTGAGTTTTTTTCAGTTATTCCTTGTTTCTCCTTGTTATTCGTGACATTTTGGTGGAGTTTCGGGGTACCGCATGTCCGTGCAGCGGAGCCCTCCGAGTTCCCGCAGTACAAGTCCGAACCCAACCTCCTGAGGACCCAACGAAGACCAGATCGAGACCCAATCAAGTCGCCGCACCGAAGGTCTACCCTCAGAATACGGACTTCTGCCACCTAGGACCAAGCAGCCAACGAAGACGACGATGGCCAACCAGTCGCAGACCCCCGCCGCTCCTGCCGTCGTCTACCTACCCGTCGCTCCTCGGACACCGGCTCCCTTCCACGGCGAAAGCCACGAAGACATCGACGACTGGGTCCAACAGTACGAATGAGTGGCCCGTCATAACGGGTGGACACCGGAACAGTGTCTACAGAGTCCTTACTTCGCCTTGGAAGCAACCGCCCAGAACTGGTTCGAGAACCACGAATCATCGATCACCTCCTGGGAGCAACGCAAGGCTGAGTTGCGAAGAACATTCACGAACCAACAACGACGAGAACAAGCGGAAGAGCTTCTTCAAACGAGGATCCAAGGCTCTAACGAGAGCGTCATTAGCTTCGTGGAAGATGTCCTGCAACTCAGAGACCGCGCCGATCCTCAAGCGTCCGAAGCAAAGAAGCTCAGAGTCCTTATGCGCGGCGTGAAGGAAAATATTTTCGGTCGTCTTGTGCGGAGCCCGCCTACCACCGTCGAAGGCTTCATGACGGAGGCCACCAACATCGAACGTGCCCTTCAAGCACGACCCGCCCACTATCACCGAGTTCCCGGCGTCGCTGCCTCCCTCACTCGCCGAGATTATCAGGGAAGAAGTCCAGCAAAGCGCTGCGGCCTGAGGTTCTCGTCAGCACCGCTCCGGAACCACCGACGCTGAGCTACCCCGCAGAGGCCCAACGGTTACCGCCTCCTCCTCGCACCTATGTTGCGCCGCCCCGACGTAGTCTCCTGCGCCGCAGCACAACAGGCGCCACGACGACCCGGTGCAGTACGCCTGCCCGGAGCCTCGCGCACCCCGGAAGACCGACATGTGGCGAAACGCCCGACCGACGCCCTCTGTGCTTCCATTGCGTGGAAGCAGACCACACCTACCGCCGATGTCCATACTGATGATCGGGCTACGCGGGTTCCACCCGAACGACCCGCGCCCCCGTCACGGTGAACGCCCTAGCGAGATCGACGAGTACCTGCGACGGCCTCAGTCGCCCAAGCCCTGCGTCCCGTCGAGAGTTCCGGTCGCCTTCGCCACGAAGTCCAGCTTTGCCGATGCACCGACCCCGACGTGAAAGCCTGTCGCCTCTCGCTCCATGCCGGGGAAACTAGGCGCGGCAACCCCTGTAGGTGGAGTCGCCGGAGACGACCGACGCTAAGATTCTCCACGAACGTCGGAGGGGCCCCCCCTCCAACGACGCCGCACGTGAAAACGACGCTCCTGCGAGGGTAAAGAATAACCTAAACGTCGTTATTGACAGCCACGACGTTTCGGCCCTCGTCGACACCGGAGCAAACTACTCCGTCCTGAGTGGGACGTTCTAGCTCCCAACGCCTTCGGAAAGTGACAACGCCATGGGATGGTCCACAGATACGAACTGCCGGTGGGCACCTCATCAGACCAGTCGGGAGGTTGCAGCGCTTTCGTCGAGATTCACGGAGAAACATGCCCTGTGAAGTTCGTCGTTCTGCAAGATTGTTCGAGGGACGTCATTCTCGGAATGGACTTCTTGTGTGAATACGGCGCCATCATTTACCTTGCTGAGAACAAGCTGACGCTTCAGAAGCCTGTCCCTTCGGCGGAAAATCCCAAAGCGACGTTAACTGCAGTGCCAGTCCTTGCCAGCCACGTAAACCTGCCGCCGCTGTCGAGTGTCTTTGTGCCCGTATGGACTGAAGAAGCCACCTGCGGTGTAGCATTGTTGGAAGGAAGCGTCCAACTTCTCGTTGGACGAGGTATTGGCATTGCAAGAGGCGTAATCGAGCTCCAGGGCGGGCGTACCGTGGCCCTTGTCACCAACTTCCGGCAAGAGTCGCAGCACCTTACCAAGAGTACAGCTGTGGGCTACGTCGAGGAAATTCAGGACTCAGCCGCGATCGCCGTGATCTCAGAAGACGCCTCTCCGACGCAGCGCAAGAAAATCACGCCATCAGAGCTCGACATCAACCCGTCCCTCCCAGCACCACAACGACGACAACTCAGTGACCTTCTCGCCGAGTTTAGTGAGTGCTTCTCCACGTGGTCAAAGGTGCACCAAACGCCGATTGCGAAACATAGAATTGTTACTGATGACAGCGCACTTCCTGTACATCGGCCACCGTACCGAGTTTCCGTGAAATAAGGGAAATCATCCAGAAGCAAGTTCAGAAAATGCTTGATGACGACATCGTCCAGCCTTCTAACAGTTCATGGGCTTCCCCAGTAGTCCTGGTGAAGAAGAAAGACGGAACCCTGAGGTTCTGCGTGGACTATCGCCGGCTGAACGCAGTAACAAAAAGGACGTCTATCCGCTGCCCCGCATCGACGAAACCCTGGATCGCCTGCGCCACGCACGTTACTTTTCGTCGATCGACTTGAAGAGCGGGTACTGGCAGATAGAGGTCGACGACCGAGAGGCCAGAAGACGGCCTTCGTCACGCCGGACGGACTGTATGAATTTAAAGTAATGCCGTTCCGACTGTGCACAGCGCCGGCAACCTTCCAGCGCGTTATGGACACAGACCTTTCCGGCTTGAAATGCCAGAGTTGTCTCGTGTATCTCGACGACGTTGTGGTGTTCGCAAGCGAATTCGACGAATTTTAAAAGGTTAAAACAGCGCAAAAAACAACGTGCAGGGTAAAGAAGGACACAGACAGAGCGCTGTCTGTGTCCTTGTGTGACTGCAGCTGCCAGCCTCAGTTCCAACAGTGCGAGGTCGTTTAAACGTCACCGGGACCATCTGACACGTGAAATTCTGGAGGCTCTAGAAATAGAAAGATGGGTGTCATGTGTGTCAGCAGGCCTTCTGTTGCCTTATCTAGGAAGGAGATTAATTTTCTGGCCGCTTGATTAGCTTGGTTTTAGCGCGTGTCCTTTTTATGTCTTTTTAGATGCAATACTTCGTTTTTTGTGCTTTTGTTTTGTGTGTTTTTTAGACTGATTTTCCTCTTTTTTGTTCTCAATTGTGCGTATATATATTGCACCGTTGCGTTCAATAAAATTCAGTTGTGAGTCAGCGCTCTGTCTGTGTCCTTCTTACCCTGTCCGTTGTTTTTGCGCTGTTGTAACCTTTTAAATATGTCATACCACTCGCCCAGGCTTCAACTTTAGCCAATTCGACGAGCACCTGAGACGATTGCGATCTGTGCTACATGCTATCAAGACTGCTGGGCTGACATTCAAGCCTTCCAAGTGTCGTTTCGCCTATGGTGAGCTGAAATTCTTGGGACACGTTGTGAGCGCTCAGGTTGTAAGCCCTGATCCTGCAGAGACGTCTGCTGTCGCCGAATTCCCGAAACCATCAGACAAGAAGGCCGTCCGCAGGTTCCTAGGGCTGTCCGCCTACTACAGACGTTTCGTTCGTGACTTTGCACACATTTCTGCACCGCTGACGCATCTGACGAAGGACGACGTGCAGTTCCAGTGGGGAAAGGAGCAAGAACAAGCGTTCGACGAACTCAAGCGAAGGCTCCGGTCGCCCCCTATCCTCGGGCATTTTGATCAGACTGCGGAGACAGAAATCCACACGGACGCCAGCAATACCGGTCTCGGTGCGGTACTCGTTCAGCAACAAGAAGGAACAGAGAGAGTAATCGCTTACGCAAGCCGGGCGCTGTCCAAGGCAGAACAAAATTATTCAACGACCGACAAGGAATGTCTTGCAGTTGTCTGGGCGATAACCAAGTTCCGTCCGTACTTGTACGGGATCCCGTTCCGCGTTGTCACAGACCACCACGCCCTTTGCTGTCTCGCCAACCTCAAGGATCCCTCAGGACGCCTCGCTCGCTGGAGCCTTCGACTGCAAGAATTAGACGTAACCATTGTGCATAACTCCGGCCGCAAGCATAATGACGCTGACTGTTTGTCTAGGGCTCCAGTCGAACCTCCATTCTCCGGCGCCGACGACGATGACGACGCCCGATTTCTACGCGCAGTTAACGCTACCGACATAAGGGCACTGCAACGCGACGACACGGAACTTTTCTCCGTGATCGACCACCTCGAAGGTCGAGGAGGCTCTGTCCCACGGGTCTTTTCTCGGGACCTACCGAGCTTTGTCCTGCGGCGAGGCTGCTCGCTGTCGACAGTGGTTGTTGATAAACGTCCTCTTCAATTCGGCGGCGCATGACTTCCACGAAGTAAAGGAGGCTTCGTGGTTCTCAAACCAGTGCCTCGAGGTGCCCTCAAGCGAGAAGCACAGGTTCTAGAGGCGCTGCTTAGCCGTCCATCAGTTGTGGCGAGCTACACATTCGTAATGCTGCAGCCAGTCTTCGACATCCTCGTAGGCTTCGCCGTGAAAGGGCATGGGAGTGCGGGGTTGACGGGCAGGATGACGACGGGTGCAGTGGTCATGGTCGCTATCTTCTTCCTCCAGTTCTCGGGAAAAAGACCCAATTCGGGGCACTGACCTCTGGTCCGACGGCTTCTTCGGGCTTCGGCGTCTTCGGCGAAGGCTAGCCTTCCGGGGCGTCGATATAAACCGCACTGTTGCGATGCGTGGGAGCATTTATCGTGAAGCAAAAGCCGCGCTAGTCTCCCGCCGCGCGGGAATGTGCTTCGCGCCCGGACGTGCGCATCCTACGGTCCTTGCTTACAGGAAAATCTGCGCTAAACTTTGCGACTTCACCGTTTACTGTGATTGCACGGCCTACGACTCCCTGGGCGTACTCCAGCTTTTTGCACTCCAAATGCCCGAGTCACGCATCGTTTTTCTCCTGATCTTCGCGCTACAAGGTGAGCAGACTAAAAGCCTCGCGTTTTCCTTGCTAATAAGACATTTTGTTTCAGCATTTGGTCCTCGAGAGGGAGGAAATCACCTCGGTCCTCCACCACACCCTTCTTGCATAGCAAGGTGAGCAGTCTAAAAGCCTAGCGTTCTCCTCGCTAATAGGATTTTTTTGTTTTGTTTCGGTATCTCTGAAAAGGTCACCGATACCTAGACGACCCGGATCATCTAACCCCCTCGTCACCTAATCGTCGGATATCTACTAATATCGTCAAGGCATCTCATCCCCATCATGGTTACCTGTCACCTGTTCTCTCCCGACGACCGACAGCATTATTCCAGTGCAGACTCGCTGCAAGTTCTCTTAGCCTTGGTTCACAATGTGACTCCCTTGCCATGCATTCCGTTTTACGAAAGAGTGTGCGCTCTTCGTAATTATGTGGCTCAATACGAGTTACACGAAAGAGACACAGAGGCTTACGACGTGGCAACCTTTTTTTTAGTCATCATGCGGAGCATATGTCAAACGTGCTCACCTATTTTGGTCTGCGGCTGCGTTTTTTTTTTTGTGACACTCACCGTCAAGCTCGGACGTCTCCTTCCTGACGACGACATTGATGTGACTGTGCACGTTTTTGATAGTCAGGTCCAAACCGCATTTGTGACGGTAATATAAGTAGTTCGATTCAGCGAGTCTCCACTGAAACAGCTGCCCGATTCGAGCATTATCAGGAACAAGGCTCGGGATTCTTTCTTAAGCAGTGATAAAGCGCAGGCGAGCTGGTACTTATTCGACATCTTGGAAACCCTGAGATGGGGAACGATAAAAAAACGGACGAACACAACTTGTCGGTATCAAAATGTGTACTCTTAGTTTGGGACGATTCCTTCCTCCAACCGCTGGTTGCGGACATTTTTCTCTGCCGAAGCAACTTGCCTCAAAGCAAGGCCTCGTCAGTGTCAGTGAGTGTCAACGGGGTTTACAGAGGAAGAGCATCCTCGTATCGTGAACATATGTGCAAGTACCTGTTTCCGAAAACCTTCCCCGTAACCTTTCCACAGGATGTGGGGGCCTTTGAGCGTAAAAATTGTGTCTCAGTGAACGTGTTTGGTTATGACAGCGAGAAAAACTTTGTCTACCCCCTGAAGGTAGTTGATGACGAGTTGGAGCAGCATGTCGATCTTCTCCTTGTTGAGAACCATTTTGTTGGCAATACAAACTTTGCGAGGCTTTTTTCAAATGCCAAAAGCCTACGCTTTCGTTGTAAGACGTGTCTAACCGGGTTTCAGAGGCAAGAAACCCTATCTGACCATCTCTCTATGTGCAGGGACAAGAAGCCGGGCAAAACCGTCTTCCCAAACAAGGGCGACGAACTGTACTTTCGTCGGAGCACGCAAGTCATGGAAGAGTTCCCCTTTTATTGCGTTTACGACTTTGAAGCGATTCTGGAACCGACTCAGTCGACGGGCAATGTTTACGAGAATCACGTCCCCAGCTCTTTCTGTCTTCTCGTCATCCGGTCAAAAGATTCGTCCATTGTTGAGGAATACCTCTATCGCGGACCCGACTGCGTAGAAATATTCATTTTGATTCTCAACTTTCTAGCGAAGGAAATACCCCGATTGATCAGGTCGAGTGAAGTGCCTCTTGAAATGACTCAAGAAAACGAGGCTTCCCACGCGGACTCTTCCCGCTGTGTCATTTACAACGAAAGCTTTAGCAAGATAATGAAAACTCGCGACCACGACCACATGACGGGAGAGTATAGGCGGGCGCTTTGCTCCCAGTGTAACCTAAACCATCGAATCAACAAACATACCGTTCCACTCATAGCGCATAACCATTCCTACGACCTCAGTTTCTTTCTAGGCAAGCTTAATTTCTTCTAGTCCAAGGATATTAACGTACTCGCGGAAGCTCGTGCCAGAATATTAAATTGTTAGAGATAGGAAACCTTCGCTTTATTGACAGCCTCGCATTTCTTAACGCAAGCCTGGAGACGCTCGTCCAAAATCTCCACTCTAAGGGCACACAGCATTTTTGTTGCCTTCAGCAGTCCTTTCCCGAACACGTCGACCTCCTTGCCCGCAAAGGAGTGTTTTGTTATAATTTCATTACAAGCTTTGAGAGTTACGAGGGTCAAAGCCTCCCGCCACGAGAGGCCTTTTTTAACAAGTTGACTGGGAACGGGGTGTGTGTGAAGAGGACTAGCAACATGCACAGGTCGTTTTCGATACCTTTGGTTTGAAGAACCTTGGAGAATACAGCGACCTTTACCTAAAGACGGACTGCCTCCTTCTGGCCGATGTTTTCCAAAACTTTAGACGCTGGACGCTGGAGACGTACGAAATTGAGGCTTTACATTTCGTATCGTTACCGTCCCTAAGCTTGTCGTGTGAGCTGAAACAGTCGAAAGTAAGACTGCAGCTAATTGACGATCCTGACACCTATCTCATGATAGAACAGGGTATTCGCGGAGAGATTACCCAATGCACAACCCGCCATGCTGTCGCAAATATTCCGGGAACGGATACGTTTAACCCGCAGCACGAACCGTCTATTATTTTGGACTTGGACGTAAACGGTCTGTATGCGGCGACAATGAGAGGAGCCCTGCCCGTGTCGGACTTTGAGTGGATGACGAAAGACGAGATTGCCTGCCTGAACATTACGTTCCAGATGACGCTCCGACGGGATACATTCTGGAGGTGAGCGACATCGTCAAGGAGTTATCTGAGATGCGAGGATCCTATCGTGCGTTGCTCCTGAGATGTCATTTCACAACTTCTTTGCCTCGGTTGTATCTTGAAACAGCTTGTGTGACATTTTTTGTGTAAAGCGTTTCCAATGGTTTCTTTGTTGCGTAGAGTGAAAAGAAAAACAAATGAGCACCGTATCTGGATTTAGAAGTGTGGTGTTTTTAGAGCGTACGAGAATAAAAATATGAAACACCATATCTGTCTCGTCTTTAGCGCGTATGGATGCGACCACGCTCCGGTCCATTTCCCACACTGCTCCGTTCAGTAGCTGGAGATGACGCTACATTAGCGAGAGATGTCGCGCGTGCGCGGTAGAGTTGACGCCATCTACCAATCTGGCGCTAAAATTAGCGAGAAATTTCGCGTGATAATGGTAAAAGTTCACGTCAGCTGAAAGAGATTTAGGTGCGCGCCATCTACAAACGGAATCAGCAACTCATACGCACAAAGCCCGGACTTTCTCGCGCACAAAAATACGGATGAGCACGCCTTCGGAATACGACCAATTTAACTTTTCAGCAACAGATGTCGCAAGGTCACACCAACGCCGCCAGATATCACTGATGCCCTAACAACAAAGACGCTTAGCAACAAAAACGCGCACCATCTGTGAACGGAGGTGACAACTCATACGCCTAAATCCCGGATTTAAACTGTGGGCGCGCGAAATCGAGAAGAGGAAACGCCAACTTCATCTCATTGAAGTTTAAAATAATCTTCGACCAGTTCAAAGTTTTTACGCTAGGTGTCGGATAAACCACATTTGGCTGGGACTGTGCAAAGTGTTACGCGCTGGGCTCGAATTTTTATTAGGGCCACTTCAGAGTTTTACGCGCTGGGGACAGCTCCCAAAATATGGCAGTGCCACGTCAAAACTTTACGCTTTGGTCTCAACTTGGCACGGTTCGTGAGCTTCGAAGTTTTACCGTCACCCCTCAAAATTAAGTGGATACAGCTGACCATGTGTGCTAAGCGCGCGGGAGGGCAACTTCAATGCTTTACGCTGGGCCAAGATGTAGCACGGCCTGCGAAATTCAGTTTTACCGTCGCTCCAGCAAAAAAAAAAAAAAAAAAAAACTTTAGCGGTGTCCAGCTGGTGCCAAGAGAATCTTCAGATGACGCCCCAAATTTAGCGGGTCGAAGCTTTCACCACCAGACGTCAGCAATTTTTGGCGATGGGCACTTCAAAGTTCTAACGCGAGATGGTGTTTATTCGAAAACAAATCACTGGGTCCAGCACGGTCTGTGAGTTTCAAGACTTTGCCCCAACGTTTAGCAGGTCCACTTCAAAGCTTTACGCTGGACCAAGATTTAACACGGTCCGCCAGCTTCAAAGTTTCACCGTCACCTCACCCCCAAATTAGCGGGACCGCGACTGTTGCCAATTGGACCGTGACATGACGTCCAAAGTTTATATCGGGTCGAAGCTTTTACCATCAGGTGGCACCCAATTTGAACGAGGACCACTTCACAGACTGAACACTAGATGGCGCCTATTCCCGAAAAAAGAGATCGGTGGCTAGAGGGAATGCAGACAAAGAAGGCTCTGGAAGACTATAGATTAAACAAAACAGTTATTGCCAAAGAAAGCATTTATGACATTCTAGGGGAAGCTCATTGTTGTTTGAGTCAAGGACAGGTGTTTTGCGAACCAGAACATACAGAGCGAAGTACCAGGAAATGGACACAGTGTGCGCTGCTTGTGGAGAGGAGGACGAGACGGCTGAGCACTTGATACTCTACTGTAAAGGGCTTCACCCTATGCATACCGAAGACCACATAGATTTAATAAGGTCATTGGGTTTTAGAGACAGCGAAGGATAAGTGGATTTCAAGACAGTAGAGATTACCAAGCAAAGATTAAGTGAATGGTGGCAGAAAGCGAGAGAAAACTAGGCATTTTCTTATTAACTGATGGCAAGGGGGATTTATAGCCTCACTTTCTTTTCAGTACGGAGTGAATATAGTTTTCCCATTTAAATATTCCAAGCTTAAAGGGTAAGACAAAATGGCTAGGTGGCGTAAGCTACCGCCCGATCCAAAGGGCTCAACCGTATTCATCCATCCATCCATTCGCTGGGTCTTTGCAAAGCTTTTGCGAGCTGGCCCCAAATTTTAACAGGGCCACTTTAAAGCTTTACGCAGGATCAACATTAATCACGGTCCGCGAGCTTCAAAATTCTACAGTCACCTCAACCGCAATGTAGCGGGACCCAGCTGCTGCTATTGGGGACCATCACATGACGCCAAAATCCAGCGGCTCGAAGACCCCAAATGCAACAGCTAAGTGGGCGCCACGAGGCTACGACTCCGTGAACATCGTTTGAATTGCGCGCGCGCGAAATCACGTGATAGGAAGACGAGCAACGTCACACGACCATGGTCACATGCGATGCGGCAATGATGCATCCTGTTTTTAACTGCATTACAAAAGCCAAGTAGCGCGCGGGACATCACGTGATCTGAATGCACACACACACAAACAACTAACCCGACTTAAGAGCTCTCGGAAGCAATGTGCTCGTAGCTCAGGGGATAGAGCGTCGGGCTGGTGAGCACGAAGTAACGAGTTACACTCCCCGCCGGCCGCGGAGCCTTTTTTTATCGAATAAAAGGGGCATTTACCGCCCAGCGATTCAAATTCAAAACACGTGAGCGTCATGTGACCGGAGCGCAGCGCCCTTCTTCGGATGCAGCACGAACCCTGTGCTGCATCTGCATCCTGTGCTGCATCACGTGAGCGCCCTCAGTCGGACGCAGCTCGAAGCCTGCGCGAGGGCCCCGCCCTACTGCGCTGTGATTGGTTGGATTGGGTTTGGCCCCGCCCTCCTGCGCTGTGATTGGTCGGATCGGGTTTGGCCCCGCCCCCTTGGGCGTTGATTGACAGGTGTGTGAGCTGGTGCAGTTTTCCTACTACTATAACCGTTAGGCCACGGGCGCCTTGCCTACTTGGGCAGCTGCGCTCGCGGCAATATGCTGAAGACATGCAGCACTCTGCTATATCTTGGTCACTGCAACGTATTGGATGGCAAAGCATAATTAATTGCAAAATGTTAACAAACTGTGTAAGTAGCAGTGCCTAGAGTATTGACAGATTTGTAAATACTGCAAAAGGTTGCACGGGTGCCCACTACATTTGTATTCAGAACATGCATGCCATGTATAAATACAGCAGAATCTTTTGGAGTATAGTCATATTGCGTTAATATGAAACCCGTTGATATGAACTTCCCGCAATATGGACGAAATTTTCGGCGACCGGTCTCTTGCCATGCAATTCTGCCCCGTTAATGTAGAAACCCGCCGTCCAGACTATGGACGGCTATTTTGGGGATGAAATAGGTAAATACAGGTATTTTGTCTCGACAAAACTATGGACACTGGCCCACGAAGCAAAAAAAAATATTTGTGACTCACTATTGTCTGCTTTTCCTTGCCCGTCTCGTTATTGGTAATGCGGATCCACAAACCACAGAAAAAAAAAGTGAACTGCAAAGGCCAGTGTGGGTACCTGGAATTCACTATTGTCCGTTATTCGTTGACGGTCTCTTTATTTTGGATGCGGGTCCACAAACCCAACCGAGAAAAAGCTTAGTAAATCACAGAGGTCACGGTGTGTATGTGGAACTCACTATTGTGCCTTGACCGTCTTGAGATAAGACGTGGGCACCTAAAGGTGGTAGGGTTTTTTCCGGTTTTTAAGAGGAAAGGTATGTCGCCCCCTTCCGGGATGAGATCTGTGATCAATCGCATTCGTGGGCTTAAAAGGCATGGCCGTGCGCTTCTATGGTCAGTTAGAGAGAAAACACTATTACGAAGCGTAAGGGGACAGAGCTACGCTTGTCCGCTACACTTGCTACTTAATATAGAGAATGGAGATCTGGGCTAGTTGGTTCTCTATCACGTTCAAAGCGCCGGAAGTTACACAGGGCAACAAAGACGAAAACAAGATGCCTTGTTTTCGTGTCCATCTTTGTCCCTGTGTAAGATTCCGCGCTTTGAACATGATACTTAATATTTGTTTTTGCCCTTCATTCGTTATTATGTATGACTCTCCTTATGGACGATCTTTTGGGGAAGCGAAGGCATCCATATTAATGAGACA
Organism: Ixodes persulcatus; assembly: GCA_013358835.2. Taxonomy (NCBI): domain Eukaryota; kingdom Metazoa; phylum Arthropoda; class Arachnida; order Ixodida; family Ixodidae; genus Ixodes; species Ixodes persulcatus. Next base: position 189,369 of record JABSTQ010000240.1, read on the forward strand.
TGACTGTACCACTTACCAATGCAATTTGGTAAATTCCAGCGTTGTAGGAAGCACCTGGCGATGTCGTTCCACTCTTCGGGTGTTCTTGGCATTTCACGTACTCGTCCTTTAGGCTCTCCCAAATTACCTGGGCCGTCTCGGAGATTATTTCGGATATGGTTGATCTTTCCACATTAAATGCGTAGCACTGGCTCCGCTGGCTATCACCGCTGGCGAGAAATCTGCGATAGGCCAACCACATAACCGTATAAGTTACTGCAACTAGCTAACTCAATAGTGAGCAAGCCCATTATTAGTGTGTAGTGTCACAGATTTTGTGTGAGTGTTGAGGCAGAAAGAATGTGCATGGTTTCACGTACATGCTCACTAATCATGAATGTAACTCGCGCTGCTTTTTAAGAACCAGAAAGCCCAGTCACAAGTCCGACTCGTGCTTTAGCTTTGCGACCTCATAGCAGCACGCTATTCTGCTCTATCTCCTTTGTGCAGTTTGTTTTGCTATCTGTTTGTTTTCATTGTAAGGATGTAAAAAGCGACGTGGCCTCAAAACGCAGAGATACGCCAGAGATGATCCAGAAATACTGAGACTATATAGCTTTAATGTCATAAGTGTTGTACTATCTCTGGCAACCAGTCATGCCGCCTTTCCTATGACATGATGACAAACAGTGCAAGCGTGTTCCGGACAGCCACATTAAAATTAGCGGGTCTAAAACCTCATGTTTTTGTGTTTTTTTCAATGATACTATACTGCGAAGAGTTGTTAAAAAATGACTTACAGCGCAAGGTGAGTTCCGGACCGCAACAGCAAAATCTGTGGTTCTCCAACCTCGTGAATTTTTCTAACTATTTGTAGTAGTATTAAACCTTATTTTGTCCGAGATGGGGTTTAGGGAGGACGGGAGTGGGAGGGCCCGTCCTCTTCTTCCTCAGGCGGCGGCCAGGCCTTGGGCTTTGGCGGCGTCTTCGGCCATCTGGACGACCCGAAGTTGGAGATGCGGGTTTGCAGTGCAGTCTCCCACTGCTCTAAGGTGGTAATGGGAAGGGGAGGTAATGAGCTTGTGCGTTTTTGGTTACTTATCAGGGGGCATGCCCACATGATGTGGTGAAGATCGGCCCTACCTACGCATAATTTACAATTTGCTCTATATAGTCCGGGACACAGATGACTATATATCACTGGGTTTGGGAATGTGTACGTTTGTTAAAGGCGCCAAGTAACTGATTGCTTTTTATCTGAGTTTTTGTGAGCGGCGGGATAATGCCCCCTGCCCTGTCTGTAGTATTGTAGGACTTCCTTGTAGGACACCATCCGGTCCCTACCTGAACGACGAAGGGATTTGAGCTGCTCATCGTGAGAGGTTTTCGTGCGGCCGCTGATGGCCAATTCTCGGGCCGCGCTGTGAGCAGCTTCGTTTCCCGGGAGACCGGAGTGCGCCGGTGCCCAAACGAGTTGTGTCCATGTGCGCCGGGTTTCGGGTACCTGGACTAGAATTTTGAGGGCTTCGGGCGAAACGCGCCCTTTCCCGAAGTTTCGTATGGCTGACTTTGAGTCGCTGACTATGAATTTGGTTGAGGATGAAGCGTACGCCAAGGCGATTGCGACTTCCTCCGCGACCTCCGGCGAGGTTGTAATGACTGAGCTTGCTGCGATGGTTTGATTTTGTTGATCAAGTACAGCCACTACCATGGCGTCTAGATCACGATACTCGGCCGCGTCTACATAGGCCGAGCCTTTAGAATTTGCAAAGCGCTTTTGTAAGGCTCTGGCTCTTTCCTTTCTGCGCTCTTGGTTGTACAGAGGGTGGGTGTTGTTAGGTAATGGTCGGACGTGTATGTGTTCTCTGAGCTCTATGGGAATGTCCAGCTTTGGTCCGAATTGGGTGTTGTATGTAATCCCAAGCGATTGTAGAATATGTTGCCCCGTCGGGGACTGCGAGAGTCTCTCCAGTTAGGCAATAATTTGGGCTTCTATGAATTCGTCAAGAGTAGAGTGTATTCCTAGAGCCTCGAACTTTTCGTTCGCGGTGATAATTGAGAGGTGTAGAGCCTGCTTATAGGCTCTCTTGATCATGAGGTTAATTTTTTGAACGTTCATCATTCTTTAGTTGCAGGAATGGGGTAGCGTAGACTATTCTGCTTATAACGAAAGCCTGTACCAGTCTGAGTAGATTACTTTCTTTCGTGCTGTGGTGTCTGTTGGCGATGCGCGAAACGAGTCTTGTCGTTTGATGCACGTGCGAGTCCAGTGCCTTTATCACTTCATTGTTGTGTCCATTAGCCTGTATTTTGAGTCCAAGGATCCTGATCCTCGATACTATTGGAATGTCTTGTCCGTTAGATCCGAGCGTGTTTGGGGGGGTATGGAGGAAGTTTTTCTACCTCTTCACGTAGGTCTATAAAGTAATAACTCTGACTTTTGCGTGAAGCAGGAGAGTCCTTTAGGTGTTACGTATTCATTGACTACATCGATCGCGGTTTGTAAAGTTTCCTGTATTTCTCCGTCACTCCCTCCGGTTACCCACAATGTGACGTCGTCTGCATATAAGCTATGCTGTAGTTTAGGGATTTTGACTAGCTTGCTTGGCAATTCTAGTATGGCCATATTAAAGAGGTAGGGAGACAGAGCCGAGCCCTGGGGTGTCCCTCTATTCCCGAGCGAAATGCTCTCCGAGGTTACCCCGCCGACAGTGATTGTGGCAGTCCTGTCTGTAAAAAATTGTTTTATATAAAGCTCTGAAGTCAATTCCTAGTTTGTTTAGCTGGGTTAGGATGGTTTCGTGGTTAACATTATCAAAGGCTTTGGTTACATCAAGGCCAAGAATGGCTTGGGTATCGAGCTCTGAGCTGTGATCACCGTTTTTTGTCTAGTGCATAATTTGAAACATAATGTCCTGCGTGTACAACTTGGGCCTGAATCCAATCATCGTGTGAGGGTCCAGGTCTTAGTCTTTCATGTGTTTGTTTAAGCAAGTAAGGATGATGTGTTCCAGAAGTTTGCCTGGGCAGGAGGTGAGCGAGATGGGTCTTAGGTTCTCTAGCAGCAACCTCTTGCCTGGTTTTGGTATCATGACAATTTTAGCTTCCTTCCACTGTTTAGGATTATGGCCAGTTTCCCAACATTTGTTGAAATAGTTAGTGCTTCTATGGAATCATCGTCCAGGTTTCGTATGGTTTTGTTTGTTACTCTGTCTAGACCCGAAGCGGAGTGCGTTCGCAGACCATGTATGGCCTCGCGTACTTCTGATGCCGTAATCGGCTCGTCCATTATTGGGTTTGGGTCTGCCGTGTATGAGGGCAAGGGCATTTTGGGATGGTTTCCGAGGTATCGATTTTTGCGTTCATTGATTAGGTCTTTGTCTGATCCCGGGTAGGTATGTATTATTTTGCTGAGGTTGTGCCTCTGCGTAGTCTTAGTGTTCTCGGGATCGAGTAGGCATCTGAGTAAGCGTCATGTTTTGGCCATGCCTATTTGCGCTACCATGCCATCACACTCACTATCCCAGTTTTGGCATATTAGTTGGTGAACATAGTCTTCAATTTGTTTGTTTAAGATTGTTATGCGTTTGCGCAGGGATCTATTCAGTTTGTGTTGGTTTAGTCGTCTTTGTAAGCTAGCTTTTGCTTCCCACATGTGAAGTAGCTTGGCATCTGCCGCCTGGATGTTAGCTTCTTCTGGTATGGTTTTGGTCGCCTGCATAACATTTTGTCGTAAGCTGTCGACCCATGCCTTTTTGTCTAGTATCTCAGAAACGCTAGGTTCGTTCTTGTTTCTTTGTAATTGCCTAAAGGCGTCCCAGTCCGTGAGGTAGATTGGTTTGCCTTTACATTTGGCGGGACCCGTTTGGATTGTGGTGGCCACTATGAAGTGGTCACTTCCCAAGTTTTCTTGCGTGTTGAGCCATGTGGGACCTGACGCAGTTTTGGTGAAGGTTAAGTCTGGTGTAGTATCTACCCTGACGCAGTTTCCCATGCGGGTGGGATGTGTCCGGTCTTTGAGCAATGTTAGTTGCTCCTGTTGTTCGTCTAGCCACAATAGGCGTCCCTTGCGGTGATCGGTGCAATAACCCCATGCAGAGTAGTGCGCATTGAAATCGCCTACTACGACTAGGGGTTGTTGTTTGTAACCTGTATTGCTTTCCTGAATAGACTGAGGAATCGGTGTTGCTGTTTAGGGTGTGGGCACCCTGGTGGTTTCCCAGCCCAGCTGCCCGACTGCGAGGCAAAGGTGCCGAACTTTTCCCGCGAGGCGGCGACGTCACACAAACCACGCGCACATCGGATGCGCCGCCTTGATAAGGCAGATCAGAGGCGGCGCACGGGAAGTCGCTGCCTGGACTCAGGCGCCGCTGGTAACCATGTTAATAGTCTCGTCCATGTCCCATTAAATGTAGTTTCTTGTTGTTGAAACCGTTGGCTCCGTGTTATTCCTCCGGGTCGGGTATGCAGCAAGGCAAACCGACCACAAGGGTTGCTGTATATGTTGAGCACAAAGATAATGCCAGTTCTTCGCTTTGCTGTAGGAATAATTTCCAGTAGGAAGTGTTCTATCGACATATTGCCGGTCTCGTGCAGGAGCGCCGGTATGTTTCGTTTGATTAACGTAGTGATTGTCGCATTGCCTGTGCCCGATACATCGGCACAGAAGGACGCATAGCCAGATAATTTGGCCTGCCCCCCGTGTCTTGGAGTGCAATTATGTCTGGCGCTTCGGAATTCTTATTTTGTAGGAACTGCTGGAGATTCCCCTTCTTACGGCGGAATCCGCGGCAGTTCCATTGCCAAAGCATGCAAAAAATGCATGCTTTGTTATAACTATGTAAGCAACCTGTTGGACGCCAGGTCCCGCAGACAAGCATACCCATGCTTTTGCGGGCCGGTCTATGTATTGTGTTGAAAACGAGACAATAAACTATTTATTTATTTATTTATTTATTTATTTATTTATTCATTTATATGATGTGCATAGTATTTTTACCGCTAATCCTGGCCATCGTTAGTGGGGCGGCTGTAACGTGTAGTTACTTTAATGGACCCTACTCTAGGCCTCTGTTGGGGGTTTTCGAGGGCCGTAATTCTGGCATTACAATTCTCGGCAAATTTAGTGATCATGGTGTGGAAGGTTTTATGGATTACCTCGAATTTGAGATCAATGACCCTGGTAATTGTATCTAAGATAATGTCTTCACTGAGGTTACGCTTAAAGTTGCCGGCGCAGGCGGTTGTCCCCTGTGAAGGAGTGGATTGTTCTGCCGCTCTGCGTTTCGCGGGTAGGTGTTCGATATCGGAAGCTGATTCCGCGTCTTGTGCGGTAGGTTTTTACAATTGCCGGGGGTGCATCTATTTCCATAGGGGTTGTTTCTGGTTCTGCGGGTGCAGCCGTTTCCGGCGGTGTTGCAATTGAGTTGAGCGATCTCGGCCTTGAGGGCCTTATTCTCTGCTAGTAGTACTTCGAGCATTTGTTTGATTTTAGTAAGTTCTCTGTTGTGAGATGAGGGGAGGGTGGGGTTTTCTGTCATGTTCGGTTTAGACTGGGAGACTGCACTTGCCCAGCTCATCTTGTTGTTGTTGTTTGAGGTCTTGCTTTCTTGTTTCGCTTGGGGTCTATGTTCCGATGGAAATCTGGATTGGGATGCCTTGCGGCTGTCGGCCGTGTTCCTTGATTGGGATCGAGAGGGGCGTTGGGCCGCCGCTGTCTTTTTGCCGTCTTGACTTGATAGCAATGGGTCTCTGTCTCCGTCGCTACGGTTGTGTAGTGTTTGTTGCTGTTGTCGCCGTTTTTCCCACTGGCGCTGTTTGATGAGGAAAGGCGTCTGAAAGCGTTTCCGGCAGCGCTTGTCTCCCGTGGGGTGGTCTTTGCCACATAGCGCATAGCTGGGGTTGCAGTTGTGATTGTCCATGGGGTTTTGGGAACCACATTCTTTGCATTGTTGCTTGTCAGGGGTCGGGCATACGTCCGCGCGATGACCGATGCGGCCGCAGGCGCCGCACACTTCGAATTTGTTCTTCTGGAGGTAGCAGCAGTACTCCTCACCCCTGTAGTAGACATAGAATGGTAGCTTTGGGCCTTCAAAGGTGATGATGACTGAGTTGGTGTTTGCCATACGGCGGACCTGCAGGATTGGGGGGTTCATCTTGTAGATGGGGCTCTTGGTGATGTCCTCCACAGTGTCGTAATCCGGTATATTGTGGATTACGCCTTTCGAGGTGTCTGCTGGTGGGGTTGCGTAGGCTGTGGCTTCGTAGTGCGTGTCTCCGAATTGAAGTTCCCTGATTCGATTGTATTTTTCAGCGTTAGCGATACCTGGAGAGCTGATTACTATGATATTTTTTCCCACGCAGGAGCGATATATGTCGTCTTCCGCCTCGGCGATTGTTCCTGTTGCGGCGCGCAGTACTCCGTCTCGAATTAGCGCGTCGCTTAGTTTTGAAATATTAAGCCCGTCGGGGGGACGTACCATGATCTGTATATCTTCCCTTGGCAGTTGCGGCTGTCGCGGCAGCTGTGGTTTCTTGGTGGAATATCTGGTACGCACGGCGCCAGCGCCAGCTGTTTTGCTTGTTTTTTCTGCTGTTAGGCCAAGCTCCGCGAGGATTCTAGGATTCCTGTTGCGGTAGCTGTCAAGCCATCCCGCTTCTTTAGTTAGTTTTTCTGGTGTAATATCTGTCCCCTCTACTTCAACTACTTTCATGCCATGAACGGAGCTTACCCGGTGCATCTGTGGGTTGGTTGACCCGCCCTGGGTGCTGCCTTGTGGCTCCTCGGCGACCGGCATCGAGCAGCTGTGACGCGTCGATGCGATGGCGCCGGAGTCTTGGTTGTTCACGGATCCCATGCGGGGCACTTCCGCTCCGGCATCGTCATCAGTGCCGTCGGTGCGATCACGCCAGAGTTTTTGATCTAAAAAGGAGGAGCTCGCCACAGACGCGGCATCCCCAGCTCGTCTTCTTCCTTCTCAATTTTTCCAAAGATACTGTTTTCTGAAGAGTTGATATGAAATCAGTCAAATTAGCACGAATCAGGATTAAGGCCAACAGACAATATATAGGGACCGAGAAAACATTATGAAACGGTTCAATCATCAAGGAGCATACTGGGGTTTTAGATACATGCGCAGCACGTGCAGTAATCCGCAGTTTCTACGCTCTAGAGCAAACATATCAAATGAATGGATTGTTTTACAAGCCTTTGTCGCCGCCTTACTTTTGTTGTGTACTTCGAACTATACTCCCCGCATGCTCCTTGGTGCTTTTTTTTTCTTCTTCCACGAAAATATATCTACCTTAGAGTGATTTCCAGTCGAGTTTTTGCGGGAATGCACTCTCTCCAGTTTGTGTATTGCCATTGGATTGAGCTTTTAAACAGGGTCAGGCGTCGATCGAAGGTTGACGGCAACATCCTCATGTAGCTGCAAATATAGGGTGGTTCAAGTCACCAGGCTCGATCTAAAATGGACCGTGAAAATCGGCGCCTGCACGTAGCTATCGAAACTTCTCGCCAAGGGTGTATTTCACAGGTCGGTTTTTTTCTTGTAAAATTACAAAGCGTAGCTCTCTTTCTGTAAAAAAATAAGGCCAAGAAACTTGCCAGGGTCTACGGCGAGCAGCGACGCAGACGACCGGGGTCCAGTAGCAGGGTGTGTTTGGCGTTCGTATTGATAGATGGCGTCGGAAGCACCGTCTGAAGGTGCAGCCGACCAGCGAAAGAATGCAGACGACACGCAGACGAAATTCGTTGGCAGTAAAAGCGTCGCCGTTATGCAGACGCGTTTTTTTACTTTAAGTTTTGCTTTACTTGTCCGAATTTATTGTTTAACCGAAGGTACATTTCAGAAGAATTATGTTCATTAAAAAAAAACAAAAAAACACAGTGGTCGCGAGCCGTCGCGATAAGGGGGTCGCGCCATCTATCAGCACAAATGCCAAACACACCCGCTACTGGACTCCTGTCGTCTGCCTCGCTGCCCGCCGTAGACCCTGGCAAGTGTCTCGGCCTTATTTTTACAGACAGAGAGCTACGCTTTGTAATTTTACGAGAAAAAACCGACCTGTGAGGTACAGCTTTGAGGAAAAGTTTAGATTGCTACGTGCAGGCGTCGATTTTTACGGTCCATTCTTGATCGAGCCTGGTGACTTGAACCACCCTATATATGACGATAAGGTTCGTACACCAAAGCTCAAGACACTGTACTTACTCGGAGAAATACTGCGGATCTGATTCTCGCAGCAAAGGAATCAGCGTTCCTGAATGGCCGGACTTGCGATGCCGGCACATCTTCCGCACCCACACACTCCTCGGCCGCCTGGCCCTCCTCGCGCGCTCTGCTCTTCGTTTGCGGAACAGGTACATCAGCAGAACTGTGCTCAGGAAGACAAACGATGATTCATGGTGTGCGTGGCTGGCCATGGCTCCTCGTTTGCGGGCGTTCGCGCGCCTCGATTGTACAGATTTCAACATAAACAAATCTGTCCTGTTGCCAGCCGTCACCCTTGAAGTGTGCCAGATCCCTTAATTTACGAAAAAAGAAACGAGCGCGCTAATGTTCATGCACAATTATCTTTTTATTTTGTAATTTAAGTTGAATAAATAGGCGTATGCACTGCCGTTTAAAACATTTAAAAGAACTATTAGAATATATTGAATAGAAGTCTCCCTATCTGATACTCAGTCGTCGCACTCCCATGCCATCCAACCCTGCCGTCGCGGCCGCCGTCGCTTTGCTTGCGCGGCCTGTCCGGACACCCTGCCGTCACGTCCCCGCCCCGGCGAGATCCCGTGACGGTGACGGGATGGGAGAGGCACCGGCTGTGTGAATAAGGCCTTAGGGTTCCGGAAGGTTCTCCGGCACGTCTACAATAGACGTATAGAAGCAGCCGTGCTTTGATAACTAGTCTGGCACCGTGGATGGAAAAGGCTTTGTTTGGGCGCGAGTCTGGAAACCGTGGGTACGCCTCAGCAATGCTTCACTATCGGAAGCTCTATTCACAGCAGCAGCAATATGGCGGCGCCCAGTAGTCGTACTTGCAAATGTTTATAGACCGATGTCACCAAGCAAACTGCGCAGGCGCGCACATTCCAATGACTACTTATAGTCATCGCTATCCGGCTTCCCGGCTGCATAAGAACGTGGCGCTCGTACATCGTCATATATCACCATTTGAGACGCCCCAGTATCAGATTGTATTATCCTGCATCTATGTACTTTATATGGTTGTGTTGTTTGGGAGGCCTTAGCTTGTCAGCAAGCGCAAAAAAGCAGTTCAGTGGTCTTATCGCTTTGTCGTCTGCTTCGTCTTCGTGAACGCGTGAACCCACTGCGTTCACGCAGTGGTCCCACTGTGGCCGCGGGAAACATAACGACGCCACTACTTGAGCACTCCGCCTGTTCGGGTGTCTCAATGATCTTGGAAAGAAGTGAACATCCATTTCTAATGGTGAAGAACACGAAAATTCCAGGGATAATTGGCTCGTCGGAACGGCATCAAATGTGTCGGTAGCAAACTGAGGGGCTATTGCTGAGGCTTGTGCATAACGTTTAATCGACAATGAAGTAAGAAGAGCTAAATAGTCTTTCTCGGGAAGCTATAGTTTTCTAAAAGTCGTTTCATTCTGGTTGACAGCCTGTACAACAGGGTACAGGTGAACTGAGGGGAGAAGCCTGCATAGAATGAAACGATCCACACAAAGACCTTGCTAGACGCGCAGTCACAACTCGCATCTGTGAAAAAGAAGCAACCATGACAGATATTTGAAAGCATTGGCTAGAAATGTGTTTTTGTGTACAGTTTCTACTCAGTTTTATTTTTTTTGCACAAGCTCGAAACGCGAACAGTCGCCCGACGATGAAAGCTTTTTTTTTTCTCTGGCCTCGAGTGGTGTCAATACAGAATGGATAAGTTACGCCAGCCAAAATCAAGATGTGGCAAAATAGACCACACCAAGTTTGATGAGGTTCGTTTTCTGCCTTTTCGACGGTACGTGTTGCACTTCTAAATTGCATTAGGCAATTTTGTCACGTTTTGGTAAAACAAAAATGAAGACTGCTTCGGAAAAGTTGTTTTATCGCGAATAGCTGGTCTTATCAGTGATTTCCCTGATCCTATGAAACACAGTTCTGCTTGAAATATATCGTTGCAATAACAGTTATAATTATCGAAATACATCAAGCAAAATATGTATTGACGGCTGACACAAAGTAGTGCGGAGGGCCCGATTGAGCTAGACAAACGGATAGGCCGCTACGAAGCTAGAGCTCAGGGAGATTTCAACGTACGGAACAGTTCGGCACGTCCTACTATGTTTCGTGCCCTGCAATCTTACACTCTTTTAACTAACGTGCAATGAGGTGAATATAAATTATGAAGCGAATCACGAAACAAACAAAAAAACGCTCTCTCTCCTGCCAGTCTCTCCGGCTCGGCTCACCTATTCTAGCCTTTTTTCAGGTGCAGATTTCTTTCTGGAAGACATAAACTTCTATGTCGGTTTTTCTGGTGCTGTTACTGTAGCATTCTGGTACACAACAGGTGAAGCCACACGTTGAAAACTGTGACAAAACACACAATTAAAAGCCTTATGCAGACCCTTAAATATCCAAACGACGGGCGTACAGCTACAGGTAGGAGAACTACAGGTACCAGAAAGAACCGTGGCAGCGGTGCCGTCGCGCAACTCCTGGTGAGATCGGCTTGTGCGGTCTCCGTCCAAAAAGTTGAAAGGGCTAGCACAGGACACCGACTGTCATGAGTAAGCGCCTCTCACACATCTCCTGCAACTAATATACGAAAAGAAATATATCCTCAAGCACATCAAATAAAAGCAAATCTTATAAAGCACATCTCTCAACAACGTAACATCTGCCATTGTCCATCGCAACACACATTGTGTGGTCGTTTGCAATTTTTTTTATAAGAAAAGCGCGTTTAAATATCAGGGAACCCTTTTTAACCTAAGCAGCAGGCCGTAGACATAACTTGTGTAGTGCTTTATAACAATGTAAAAAATAAAATAATGTATTTTTCAACACTCTGATATGCTAGAAAAAATTGCTGTCATAAGACGTGAATCTCACAAAATTACAAAGTTAAGGAAGCTTATTTAAAGCTTCTATAAGCTTTTTCAGTCGTACTCCTTTACGCACTGGTGCACTGCGATGCGAACTGAACTCAGAGGCTTCCTATATATCAGGATTCTACTACAAGGAAAGCTCAGAGGAAAACAATACAACAGACAACTCGCATCCCGCGCTTTTTGTGCCCTGGTTGCCTGGAGATAAGCACGGTACAAACAGAAAGTGAAACAAAACGAAGGCAATTGCCTGACCGGACCTGGTCCGGTAGACGAAATGTGTTTGACTCCCTTTGTCTTCCGAGGCGCCGCACGGGTACTCCGTAAGGTAGGCCCTTATCGTACAAAACGAGCCGTCAAAGAACCGTGGTCAAAAACAAAGACCGACTCCTTTAAGCCCCTTCTTAAATTAGGGACAGTATTAGAAAGAATTCGGCTTTCTTCTCGAATTGGGTCTGCAGCTCGGAATCCAATAACCTGCGGAAGGGGCTGGGAAAGGGACAGTTCAAATTGCCTCCAGGCTTCCTCGGCGAGATGGGTTCTGAGAGTTTGGACAATTTATTGTTTTTTCCGACGTGTCTCTCGTCGTTCCCGCCTTTTTATTATTTCTTCTATCATTTTCTGTTTTGTTTGTCGCATCCTGAATCCCGAATGGAAATCCCTGGTGACGTCGGTATAGTATACTGCTGTGAGTACTCTGTCGTTTCTTTTGTATTTCTTCCATCGTTTTCTTTGGGTTTAAGTTGTTGTGGATTTGAAGACAGTATTGTGTACGTATCAGTCAGTGGAGGTTATACTGAATGACAATTCCTGCTTTGCATGTCTTACTCGTTCTTTTCTCTCTTTACTCTCTTTCAAAATGGGAGTTTTCACATCCATTCTGCAACTCGACGAATGCGTAAAAATTCTAAAAACGTGACTTGTTTTCATACATTTTGAAATACAGACGATGAGCTTGAAATATATTTCATCTAAAACGTGCGAGTTCATTTTTATGGAGTGTTGAACATTGTTCTGCTACCCTTCTCAATTTTTGATTTTTCTCTGTCTTGAATAGCAATGATGATATAGCCTGCAGAAAGAGACATACGAGGAGTTGATTTTGGACGGAATAATATGACTCAACAACGTAGATTGGGAATGATGTCAACTTTAGTATATTTATTATTGTTGCTGTGAAAGCCTTATTAATTTTAGCGGTAGAAGAGATGTAATAAACGTTGTATTTTGATAACATTTCTTTAAAAATTGGTGCTAACCACCTCATCACTAAAACAAAAACAAAAAAACGCAACAGCAAAAACAACATACTAATTTAGTAAAAAAAATAGTACAATGGCACTCAGTCAAGCGAGGAAGGTGAGAAAAACCAAGATGTAGGATTGTGAATCAATAGGAATTTCCCATGTGGCACGTTGCGTATCTGGCCACCTTTTGGTAACTACGGATGTAAAACTCACGAATGCCATGGGAGGAGCGTCGAACAGTTGCGATTACAGCAATACTTCATGCTTGTAGTTGGAGTTAATGACAGGGGAGTGAAGGCGTATGCGAAAAGACTCAGAGGATCGTCTTGATTCAAGAATTCTACTTTAATGCATATCCTTCTGGCCGACGTTCTAAAATCAAATGCGGTGAGCCACAAAAATTTTTATTTTGTAATTTCAGAAGGTAATTTTAGAAGGATGTGTTCAGGTACGCGTAACTTAATCATGTAAGAAGACACCGGCACTAGTGCCGCTTCCTTGGATGTTTTTTTTCTTTTTTTTTTCATCTGAGCAGGTGCAATGCTTAGTGCATTTCTTCCGCTCTGACAGTACAAACACAACACTGGTAGTTTTTATTATTATTTTTATTAGTAGTAGTATTATTATTACATTTGAAATTTGTAAACACTGGGCAGGTGGCACCGCTGTAAGATTGTATTAACTCCCGTTAGAAAGATTACAGGAGAGGTCTCGGTGGCTTCTTTCAGCCTGTCTGGGGGTCCTGGATGTAGTTTTTCTCAGGGTGGACACCCCTTCAGATCTTTCGGAAGCAGCCACCGCGTGTCAGCGCAACATACAATAAACTAGGAGGTAATGTTGTACTATTCATAATCACGAGCTAAGCACTTGATTTGAAAGAGCTATCAAAGAGTGGGCACTTTGCAAACACATAAAACTGCCGAGACGTCATTCCTTCGCAAACGAGGCCACTCAAAGCTACGTACACACAACCAGAATTTACCAAGTTTAGTCGTTGTTTAGCATTTATACCTAAATAAATGAGTGGAAGTATATTCCACATATTTACCGTGTGGAACGTTGCGGTGGCCGACATATATTTTCTTTAGAACTGTTAAAGATGGGCTTAACTCACCGAGGTTACGAGGCCGTTGGATTCAACCTATCCCGGATAACCTAATGTGCCAGCAGTACGGGACCTAAATGACCTAAACCTTTCGGGTGTCTCGTCTCTCTGGACGTCGATGCCCACAACCCGATACAGCGGTCCTCATTATCCGACTAGCCTCAGGGCGAAGAATTATGCCCACCCCAGGGGAAGGTCATATTTATTCTCGCTGCGTGGCCAGTACAATGCTACACCTTCTACGTAATTAGGGGGGTGGGGGGCGAGGTTCTGGACCCGCCGGGTGGTCTGTGTGACGGACACACCACGGTGATATTCGGACTGATCTGCCTGTTCCTGTTTCCTAGCTCTGACCGGCCGTCGGCGATCATTCCTGTCACGGCGGGCTCGGCACCGCTGCGGGCTAACAATCTTGCCATTGCTTACGTTCTCGACGTACGTGGACTCATCGCGAAACCTTTACATTGGTGTGTTATCCTTTGCCTGATACAACATTACACGCGGTTACGGTTATGTTTTAGCCGTTTACGGATATTTATGCATAAACAGATGTTCACTTTAGGCTAATGCTCTTGTGTCGGCTTACGTTCGAGCGTTTTATTTCTTATGTAACTGGGTTGTAGGATCCTGTTAGCTTACTTATTTCAGTCGTAATGCCCACTTTGCGAACTTTATTTATAACTTGCCCGTTGACTTCTTTTGCTTTGCTTGGTGTGTACTGAGAGAAACGCGAACTGTCTCGTTAGCGTACGGATAAACTTCTCAAGAAGTGGAGCTCCGTGTCCGCTTAATAGTAACGTGTTATGCTTTTGCGTACTTCCAGTAAGTGGCCCCTAGTGAAATTTAAAATGAAGTTGAAAACTCTTAATAACAATATTTGAATTTTTCGGAGCACCTGCCAGTCGACTCGTCATACGGCTGTGGGATCCGCTGAACGCCATTTTCACATTTGAAAGCTTACACATCCGTCGCACGTTTTAAATAATATAGACCTGACATTTGAACTTTTGTCATCTTATTATCAATTCTTTCGTTTTGTTTTCTTGTGTGTTAGAAGGAAGTTCGGAAACAAAATTTCTAATATTTTGCGAGTCTGAGCAAGACATAAAATAATAACAGCGCACCGCTAATTGTCCGACTAAAAAGTCAAAGTTGGGGCCGATCATTTTTCGTAGAGGGCGTTGCTATCCACTGCGAAAGCATGCACTTATACAAAGACTTAACTGCACCACCATTGCAGTTTCTCCTTCTATTGTCCCTTATTTGTAAGCTGCATGCATACTTCGCATGCTATTAAGGAGCGTATCTATTAAATTGCTGATCCAGATGTTTCTCGTAAAAAACAGGAAAATATCATCTCGTTCGGAGTTAAGGTAGATCCTTTAAAATTTGAAGGGCTTACATTCACAGTACTCGAAACACCCTTTCCGTAAACAATACCGTAATAGCCTGACATGGTCGTCGTTGTAGAAATGAAGGGTGGCTTCGCCACATATTTCCTCATAGATTGCCTGTGTGTTTTGAAATTTAGGTCGGCACAGAAAATATGTTATGGTGTTCATTTTTCCTAGCTCATTGTGAAATGGAGTTTACCGTGTAGGAGAGTAATAATTTGACCGGTGTACCTCATTATAGAAGCAAAATTTGCCACTCCCTGCTAAGTGAAGACTGTAATAACGCTTCCCATTTATTTTTGAAGGAGTATATGTTCCCGTTTCCAAACCCTGCTTCTTTTGATAAGTTGTCTTAGTAGGTTATAAAACGTCTGCAGCAGAATTATTTGATTTTAATACTAAAACATATTTTTTGCTCTCTTTACCTTTGAAGTACGTGATTATACTCCAATATCGACGAATGCAACGAGCGCCGGCGCAGGTCGACGTTAGTCGGCCACTACGCCACGCCGCGGCGAGAAGCGCCCGATCGACCGTGTTTACAGTCCAGCGAGCCCCTATGAACTGCTTAACTTTCCGCACGAGCGACTCCGTGGTAACTGCGTAGTGTGGCGCAGCGTATTTTCGCTTCCTGGTCGGTATCAATTCTGCAATCGGTTAGAGAGGTCTGTCCGCGTCGAGTGGTCAAGTCTCAAAGCGTTGATTGGGGGCAGTGGTTAGCAGTTCGAAAACAAGCAAATGATGGGGATGACGAGGGAAAACGAATCGAAACCAACATTTATTTTCTTACAAATATAAAACAAATGTCGGCGGAAAAAACCAAATATCACAATATCGCGAAAATCAAAGCTAGCCGCACGACCGGTTTGCCGGAGTCATTCCAAGCGTCTCTGCAGAATCTGACGGAACACTTCGATGGAAGCGATGCACTTCACATTCTGCATAAACTTGTTTTTGACGGTTGGTCAGTGTACTATCATCATAGCTAGCCCTCCGCGTTGACTCAAGAAACTGACATCGGAGGGAGCGGACGATGCTCAAATTACGCAATGTACGCGTTCGACATTGTAGCGCACTTTACGGAGCCCAAGAAAACAATCCAGACTTTAGTCCCAATTTTCATCGCGTACAGCTACTATCGTTTACAGGTTGAGACACCCGAGTTCCGAATTTCTGGCCGGTTAAATAGTTCAGATATGTTTCGCTGCGTTTTCCGTTCCCGTACATTCGACGGCGTTTGTTTTTTTCGATCGGGAACTGCTGCCGGTGTGTACGACTAGCACATGATCATATATAGCACACGCATGAGGTCATTCTTTTGTCTCATTAACTCTACCTTTGGAACATCGTCGAGCTTCAAGCCTTTGCAGGCACGCCTTCAAGTACGTCAGTCTCGTTAAGCCTACGAAGCATCTCGGTGTAGCCCGTCCTCGGAGCAGCCCACATCCACGCACACACTCGCCCAGGCGAGCGTACGAACGTTAAATATGCACGCCAGCACAGGAACGCAAAAAACAGCGCAGGACACAAGACAAGAACGGCAGGTTCAGACCGCAGAAATGAGCATCCTACGACCGGCTCCGAAATCCCGATTTCCTAATGAGGCGCTTGCGCGAGGGATTTCGGGATAGCAACCGTCGTCGATGTGCCCCCGTCGACTATGCGAATTAGCGTACTCTATTCTGTCCTGAGCTGCGCCGAAACGCGCCGAGCTACGCTGCGCTACATCGTGTTGTGCATGGCGACGGAGTGAAGATCCCTGTTCGCAGTCAGCGTCAGCCAACGCGATCGGGCACGTGCGCTGGTCGACGTTACGTCGGAGTATAAGCAGCCCTCTAGAAAGTTGACATTCGGGAGGTCTTTAAGCGATCTCATTGTGCCACCGCTAGCAAATAAAAAAAGTTCGCTCATTTTTTGAACTATTGGGATAAAGGCAGTGTTAACGCTGAATCCATTCAGTGCTTCTTCGTAATGATATTATATATATAAATACATATATATATATAATATATATATATATATATATATATATATATATATATATATATATATATCTAGACGGCGCGAACATCGTCGTGTGTAACCTTCTCTGAAAGAAGCCCTGCCAAAGTTAAAGCGCTCTATCTGCAGTGGAACGCGAAGTTTGCAATCGCACTGCCCAGCTTTGACGCTGCAATTTCGCTTCTCTCTATTTCCTCCAAAACACTTGCATGTCCCCCCCCCCCCCCCCTACCTGAACACTTCCACAGTGCTAGCGCATCCCCTCAACCAACACCTCATAGGTAACAAGTTCGCGATGCTATATTCTTTGTCAGCCTCCGCAACCCAGCGCGAGGTGCTCATTGGACACGCGCGCTGTGTGAGGGATCGGCTGGGCTTCGGGTTCACTCAACGAGTACACGAGTTGCAACCTGACGCTGACGCAGTATTCGTATCCAATGACTGTCGCACGTGACACTCTTTTGCTCCAGCAGAGGGTTACAGGAAGTGCATTACAGGAAACTGCTAGAAGCCAGCAGTATAACACATCCTGCGTTAAAATTCGGACTTTAAGCTGACACTTACAGAAAAAAAGAGAATCATAATTGTAAATTTTACGGCATATTGAGCAGAATTTACAGCTACGCCCAAGTAGTCCTCAAATATGCCTAAGCAATTTAGATTTTTTTTTTCCATTGTGCGCTCATTAAACAAATTGAAAGGGTGCAAAATGATGAAGCGATATAAGTTTCGGGGGAGGGAGGGGGGGGGGGGGGTGATAAAAGCTTTCGTGCCATCAAAAAGGAGATTTATTTTACACCATTATATTTTCGTAGAAATTGTCTTTGGTTAGTTAACACTAATGCACAGCGTATGCTCAAAGAAAGCTTAAATAAAAAAAAAAAAAAACTGACTTTTCTTTAACACGAAGAAAGCAAACCACAAACAGGGGACGGAGACAGACATGTACAAGCTTGTGCATGTCTCACTCTGTCCCCTGTTTGTTTTTCTTTCTTCGCATTGAGTATTAACCCAACACGCTCGTCAAACTCATCAACCTCATAGATTGTTGTATCCACCACATTTCATTTTTCTGAAGTCGGCACGCGCAGCCCATGGACGGCGGTAGGCAATTGGGCGTGTGCTGGATGATAAGCGCCCAAGAGAGTTAAACATTATGAAATACAGCCTCAGTAAGCACGGACGACCAACAAGAAACGAACACGAAAGGACAATGGCTGCCGAGAGAGGCGCCCTGCTCTCCTGGTCTTCCCAGTGACAGTGAGCGGTTCATGAGGTGAAAGGGAGTTAATTGGCATCTTGGAAAAATCTTTGGTAGCTTCTCATTGGTCCGTTTGCATCCCCTTCACTGCTTTTAACTGTGCAAATTTCATTGTAATCTTTATTTTTAAGTATTGAAGTAATAGTTTTTGGTGCGATTTTTCAATTATACGGCTAGCTTGTGTTCTAAAATTTGTCTTTGGCGCATTGAAACTTAAAGGGGGGGCACGCCAATCAAAGGGCAACATAACGAATGCTTAGAGAAGGCGCGATGATGACGCAGCCAAGCTCGTGCCGTCAGTTTTTAAGGTCGGGGGAAAACAAGCGCAGGTGGACGCATTTCGGGTGTAAACAAAGGTACTAGGTGCGCAAGAATCAAACGAACTTGCACGCTGTATAAGCCTGATGACGACAGGCCCTGAGGTTGGCGATGTAAAAGAGAGGGAGGAAGGGGGCTAAGGAATAAACGTTAGTAGTTACATTCATTTGAAAAAAGTAATTCAAGTATTTGCGAGCTTTATAACGTAGTTGATTAATTAGACAAATGTAATAGCGGTGTGAAATATGACTAAATACGTGTAACCTAAATAGTTGTGATATGTGCTGTTGAAATATGTCAGTATTATTTGTGTTTTTTAATCACAGCACACAAGTAAGACAAGACAAAAATAGCTTTAGAGCAACCAATGTTTTGTAGTTTTTGATCAAATCGATTGTTTTTGCTTCAAACCAAAGTAGCTCTAGAGGAAAATGACCCAAAATGGACATTTGCACATACCTTTTTTTTAAAAAAGAATTTTGAAAAATGACGTCATTTCCGATGACCTCCAGAGAAAAGGGGAAGAAGGAGCTCCCCTCTTATCTAGATCCTCCTTTGTGCCTCCAGGATTTGCACAGGCGTCGCTATTCTCCTCCCAGAAGATTATAGAAGATTAACCTGTCACTCAAAACTCTTAGAAAAGCCGCTTCCCTCTCCTCCTTTTTCATGGTGTTCAAAAGTATGCGATATGACGTCAGTGCAAGGAGCCTATAACCGTTCAAAGTACGGCCTTTGTGCGCCACCATCTCTCTACTTTAGCGTTTAGGTCGCTGACAGTCAACCCTGGATGGATAGGGGGGCGCTTACAGCTGAACCCTTTATAATGGGTGGTAACTCGCACCACCTAGCCTCGCTAAGGCGTGGCCATGGTTGCCAACCTGGTGCCCCAACATGGCTTTTTCCACAAGAGGCTGTCAGACTGGTATTGGAAGTGTGACTACTTGCAAATATCACATTCGGGCTGGTTGTTGGGCGAGTTGGTGCCGAATTTCAGGATAGATGGTACCGCTAAAAGATAAGGACAAACTGAGAATAGGACACCAGGTAACGTTACTCTAAGCCATTCTTTCATCCTTGACACTTAGAAAAAAAAAAAAACAAGCTTCTTCATTTGACCCGACTTTCTTTCCTCGGAAACATTTCCGTCAGTCGCCCTCTCCCTGCGTAGCATCCACGGCAATCCAATTGACTCCCCCGCTGCAATGGAGTCTCCTCTATCTCTGCTGTATCGCTTTAATTAGTTTTTGCCTTAAAACTTGCCCTCCAGACCCATTAGCCATCGCGACAGACGATGAACTCCCGTGACCCCACTCCAACTTTCATCGAAAAAAAAAAATGGAAAGCCTGCAACGTTGCATTTTTTTTATCCTATTTCCCCGAATGGGTCGCGGAAGTAGCGCGGCCGATGCACGCCAGCGACACTGGGCACGCGCAGGGCATAGACCCCTCGCTCGCTTCCCCTTCGAACCGTGCGACGCTGGTGAGATAAATGGCCCGAACATGCGGGTCGCAGAAGAGCGCACACGAAGCGGCTTTTCCTCGGCGCTACCACCGCAGCCATCCCTGTGTTTGTCGTCGGCTTGCGTTTTCCGCCTTTGTTGGGGTTTTCTTTCATTTGTGTCTTTTTACTAGTAATCCATGGGCCGGAACAAGGGAGAGGCATGCGTCCGAACACACACGATCGAGTTCCACGTATTCTTTCATTGTTTCGCTTCTCGTGCGTGCACGCGCGGCACCCCGTGGAATTGATGGTAGCCATCGGGTCAGTCGGGCCCGAACGCATTAGATTAACAAAAATTAAATTAAAAAGGTAGAAATTGAAACAACTCAGCAGAACCTGCAAACCTACGAAATGGGAAAGCATAAAACAAACAAAGTAAAAGCATTTTGTGGCAGTTGGAAGGAGGTGTGAAGAAAAAAGTCATGTTGTTTGGGGTCAGCATGCCGTTGTCGCGGCCTTTGCAAATCCAACCTTGCTTGTTCAAGAGGAAATGGTTAGGCGCAGATCCACCTTCTCTTTGTTTCAACAGTGCGAGCACATTGTTGAATCATCCGAGAACACACATCTGATGGTTGAAATGGTGGAAAGAGACAGGGGTTGGGGGGCGGCTTTTCTGTTGAGCGCCTGGAGTCAATACTCAGCACTGTGCTTTTTTTATTTTTTTTTAAATACCACAACGCGCTCCTGTTTTTCCAAGTTGCGTGATCTTTGTTTCTAGTTTCTAGAGAAGTAAAACATACAATACAAATAAATGTTTGACGACGAATGCAAGCCATCCAAAAAAGGGAGCATTTGTTTCACCATGAAACGATACATAGTGAGCATTATTTATTTATTATTTATTTATTTATTCATACTGTTGGCCTATTGGCCGTTACAGGAGTGGGTTATTAGTAAAATAACCAAATTTGTAAAGCACACTTTCACGAATGATAAGCACATGAATGATTCAGACACAGATCCATTTAAAAGTATATAAATATAAGCGAACTAAAGAACAAAGAAAAGAAAATGAAAGAAAAATACACTATATGTGTTGTTGGGCGAGGCTTCTCAGGCCGGCTTCAAAACCTTCAATGGTGTCACATGCAAAAGCATCTTGCGGGAGGTTGTTCCACTCAGCTATGGTCCACGGAAAAAAAAGAATACTCATAAATGTCGATCCGGGCTTTCATCGGCATCAGCATTTCGGTATGACAGCCCCGAAGTCCACTAGTAGGGTGAGACTTTAAATATCGCAGTGAATATATGTTTAACCTTTTGTCTTGTATCAAATACAGCAGTTTTAATCTGGCTACTCTCCTTCGTTCTTCCAATGGCGGAAAGTTGAGTTGGGTGAGCATCGCAATGACAGACTCAGTCCTTTGGTATCTGGATGTAATAAATCTAATAATAAACCATGTTCACAACGTCATAGGTGATCAGTGGGGCATTGAAGTCCGACTTGAGAATACAACTTATGTCGTTTTATTTTGTCTTTATATCGCTTATAATTATTCCCACGGTCTGACCGGCGCCAGGCGTAATTGCCGAGCGAACATTTCAATGTCACTGACAATATAGTTACCAACCAATGCACCGTCAAAATCTTAAAGCTCTCAACAGAAGACGACGGTTCGCGTCCTTCAGTGCTATAATACAAATCTGTAATCCAACAAATCATGTGAGTTTAATTTTGGAAGGAACGCAGCACTATATAAGTAAGCCTTTGCTCCGATAGAGAGGGTTGAAGCGGCTTCCACATTTGCGCTTGCTTATAATTGTTTTCATTTATATTGATGACATTTATTTGTGCTACTTTGAAAGTCTTTGAAAGTTTAAGAAATGCAGGGTGTGACTGGGTGCTTTCACGTTTCTTCCTTCGTGATTTGTTATGTGGCTTTCTAATTGGCTATCGTGGCATTATCATTTGCAGCGGTGCTATCATAACCATGACGACTGAGATTCGCTACGCTCTGCTTTCCTCAAGCCATCGGTGACTGTATAGACTGCAATGTCTTTCGTGAAGCTTACGAAATATTATCAATTTCATAACTCAGTAATATCTCGGTAGCAATAATAAATGCGTGAGCTACTTTCATAACATGGTCGATCCATTATAGATTCGGCTTACATACCCTGCTCAGGATGTCGCGGCGTGAGCAATATACTTTGCTGTGCACAAACCCCCAAGTTAAAATTTAAGTAAAAAGAAACCAAAAACAAATTCGTACCGTTTGTTTCGAATGAGACAGCACGATATATAAGGAAGAGGCGGACAGTGCTGGGAATCGTGCAGGCTGGGCGAGACGTCTGAATAATTCACGAATTGATGCGTCTGCCGTTGCCTCCTCGTCGCGCTTGACAGGCACCAAAGCGTTGCTGCTATCGGCCGCTCTTGCTATTCTTGTTGCTTCAAAGTGAGAAGCCGAGGCTATTTTGGGTCTATGTTTTGTCGTTTCGATGAGCGCGCTCGATATTGTATTAAAATTGTTTTATTATTCACACAAAGGGATGGAAAAGTTTACGATTCTGCTTCCGAGATTTGTTCGCAAAAAAGAAACAAAGCGCAATAACATAAGCAAGATCTCAGGCCATTGGGCTGTTCTCTATGGAAAATAAAATGTTTTTATTGAAACAATAATATTTTAATCCAGATGCCTGCTGTGAGTCTGAAAGTATCCCAATCCTGGAAAAAAAAATTATGTTTCCTTTCGTTTTTGGTGTTCAGAAATGCGAGGCTTTTCAAAGGAGCCCCCATATAATGCATGGCAAAACAATATGCCAGGCCTAGGAATGGGGTGTATTCGTTCCTAATCTTCTAATTAGTTTCAATCGTTATTTCCATATTGGAAGCTCGTCCTCCTCAATTATTACTGGAATGTAACGATGTTTTCTGTTGTTCGCTCTAAATAAGTATTTTACAACGTTTTGCTGCGGGGCTTTCTTTGTACATGTCGAAAATCTCGGGGATGGAGGCCGACGTACAACCTCGGTTTTCTGCAGGGATGATAATCCTTTTAGTTCTCCCCTCTTCTAAGATGCGAGGGAAGCCAAGTTCGGGTAAGGTAAAATGTGGAGACGCTATAGTAAGGGAGGAGGTAGGCCTAAGGGGAAAGCGCGAAGTGTGTGTCGGCATTTAAGATTTTTTCTTAAAAATAACTTTCTTTCTTGGGGTGGTTGGGAAAAGGGGGAGGTGCTTTTGAAAAGAGCTGTTTCCGCATAACTGGGCTCGTTTCACGCTTGTTTAAAATATCAATGCACAATTCTGAGTAAGAGGTGTCATGAGAAGATAGTTTGGGTGCTCTACCAAACACCCTCAGTCCAGACGATTGTGAAGAGAGTAATTGAAAGAGAGGTTTCTCTTTCTGTTGGCTTATATGCGCGCTGCGCGTTTTACAAGAACGATCGCCTATGAATTGTTTTTTTAATATTATTTATAAATTTTATTATTTTAATTTTATAAAGTAATAGGCTCAATTAAAACAAAATCATTTTTAACACCCTTGAACTTCTAGTAGCGTGTGAAGTGTGGTCGAAAATTAATTTTCTCTGGTTTGTACGATTTCCTTATTTGTTCGGTATGATTTAGAACATCTTGAGCTTATCGAATTCCTTGATTTGGTCTTGGAGTTCCAAAGAGAACTTGTGTGTTGGCTATACAAAGCGTCGTCTGGGAAAAGGTTCTTTCCCTTAAATTGTGACCATTCCAAGAATGCCAAGCAATGTGTAGCCACCACAGCTCTCAGCCAGCCTTAAATGATATTGCCAAGAAAAATAGGTGACGAGGCGTTGTAATACTGAACAAAATAAACGTTTAGTAGGGCGAGCTTGCGTTCAAATTAAAGGGAAATAACAGCACGTCGGAGGCGTCGAGCGTTGGTGATACAACAGGGTCGAGCGCAAGCGATAACTGACTGTATAAGGCCACGCGGGGCTACTGTCATAGCACTCTCCTTGTTAGGACAATCTGCACTCGAACATTCCGTACTAGAACAGTCTGTTCTAGTTCTAACCATGGCCGTTTCAAATTTTCTTGAAGCATCGTTTTAGGAGTAAATAAAAACAGCTGCCATCTGCCGGTCCCAGGTTTCGAACACGGGACCTCTGCGTGACAGTCGGGGGCGGTGCCCACTGGGCTGCCGCTAAGCACGCGGCATTATTCCCCCCTTTAAAAACGCATCGTCCCGATGTGCTCTAAAGCAAAACAAATGAACCGAATGGCAGACTACACACATTTCTAAAACACAGTCCTAACAAGCGTAGTGTGGGCACGCAGTTCAGAGTTCTATGGAGCGTAGTTCGGCTTGAGGCGCACGACTTGGTTTACTTCTGGGTCGCGGTTGGCGTCGTCTTGATGCTCGAGTTCCGTCGGGAAGCACCTCGTGGGTTAAGTCCCCGAGACGGCGAAGAACCTTGCCGGGTCCAAATTACCGCTTGATAAGCTTCTTGCTGAGCCCACGTCTCCGAAGTGGTGTCCAGACCCATTCTTTGTCCCCGGGATGAAAGTGGACGTCACGCCGGCGAAGATTGTACCGGTCGGCGTGGACATTTTGCTGGTTTGAATCCGTAGTCTGGCTAGTTGGCGGGCCTCTTCTGCCCGTTGAGCAACCACCTCGGCGTCATCGCTCCCTTTGTCAACTGGCTCGTGCGGCAACATGAAGTCTAGCATAGTCGTCCCCTTGCGGCCATGCACCAGTTGGAAGGGCGCCACTCCTGTGGTCTCTTGCACCGTCGTGCTGTAGGCAAAGGTGGCGTAGGGCAGCACTTCGTTCCAGGTCTTGTGCTCCACGTCGACGTACAGTTTGCATAAAACCTAACTCCGCCAGGACATTCGCCGTTTCTGACAGTCTCTGCGGCGGCCGATTGAACTATCTGCAGAATGTTAGGCTTCCCGATTTCTATCTCACCCTGAGAAGGCATTCCAAACGTTTTGGTGACAAATCTAACAGTAAGTAGCCGACACGAGCTCAATGTTTGGGAACCCAGTGGTGGCGTTAAGTTAAGGTGCAGTGTACATAGAGACCATGTCGGCGATTGTTTTGCTGAGCCGCTCCGTCAACCCGTTGGTCTGCGGATGGTATGAAGTTGTTTGACGGTGGTCCGTGTGGCTTAGACGAAGGATCTCTTGTGTCCACTGCGCCTCGAATGATGACCCTCGGTCTGTTATCAAGACTTCGCGGGCGCCATGCCGGAGGACGATGGACTCGATGGAGAACTTCGCGACTTCGACAGCAGTCCCCGAAGGAAGGGCTTTCGTCTCGGCGTAACGTCGAAGATAATCTGTGGCGACGATTATCCAACAGTTTCCCATCATCGTTGGTGAAAAAGGACCCCGAAAATCAATTCCAATTTGCTCTAACGTCTTAGTTGAAAGTGTAAGCCGGTGAAGGAGACCTGCTGGCTTCGACGGTGGTTTCTTGCGTCGCTGGCACTCATGGCACCATCGTGTGTAGAGATGGACGGTCTTCGGAAGCTTGGGCTAGTAGTATTTTTCCCGTATTCGGGCCAGTGTCCGGCTGTAATTGAGGTGTCCTGAAGTCGGGTCGTTGTGGCAGGCTTGAAAATCTCTTTTCGAAGGCTGGTAGGGAGAAGCCACTGCGAATTACTGGTTTCAAAATTCTTGTTATAAAGTACACCTCATCGAATAACGAAGGTCGGCAGGGCTCGTGAAAAGATACGAAAATCGGTACTTTTTCGTCCTTCTATATGCTCAATCAGGGCGTGCAGCTCCGGATCGTCTCGTTGATGTCCTGCCATGTCGTCGGTGTCAACGGCACCTAGGAAACACGCGTCGTCATCGTTGTCGGTACAGCCTGACATTTCGACGGGGGCTCGAGACAGGCAGTCGGCGTCACTGTTTCCATCCTGACTTATAGACCTCGGTCATGTCGAATTCTTTCAGTCGAAGACTCCATCGAGCAATGCGTCCTGGAGGGCCTTTGAGATTTCTAAGCCAATAGAGCGAGTAGTGGTCTGTGACCACGCGGAATGGGTTCCCGTATATACACGGTATATAACTTTGTGATCGCCCATACGACCGCGAGACATTCTTTTTCCGGCAGTTTGATACTTTAGACCCATGTTACGGATAAAAAAAACACACAGGACGCGGGATGGCCAAAAAACATGCTTTTCGTGTAAGGCTCGTCAAATTATGAGGCGCTGGAGAAATGCTGCCTTCTGCGTTAAGTCCGTATTTCGAACTCTTTTTGTTCGCCTTCCGCCCATTGAAAAGCATGCGGGAAGGGCCTTATAACGCACCTGGTATCGCTGCGCCGCAGCGTTCTTCCGCAACATAAAGTTCGTCTGCGTTCCTCGCCGTCACCATGGCAACGAACGCCGAATGAATGGAAGCACGCACGGTACCGCCGCGTGAAGCTAGCAGCAGCTGACGCCATTTTACGAACGCCGTCTGCTAGCTCAGATCAACCGCCTCCGGCGATGCTCGACAGTAGATGCTCATTATAAAGACAGTTTCTACTGTCTTTATAATGATAAAACTTGCATCACTCAAGAAAATTACATTCGATGTCCTCTCTACGTGTCGGAAAGAGTGGACCACCAATACAAAGTTGCAACCATTAGCTCTTGTTGTAAATCATATTTTTGTCCGAACTGCATTAGAATGGAACATGCTTAACGAAAATGTGTTTCCATCTGTAGTTTCAGCTGAAATGTTATTTGTAAACCTCTCCCTGCAATAATGCCTCCAAGGCGATGCAGGTAACCTCAATAAATAAATAAAAAGCAGAAAAAGTAGGAAACATTGCCAGTTCACCCTCAATCACGCTATAGTAAAGTGAAAGGAAGTTTCTGAGGGGCGCCAATGTCAAAGTAGTTAAGGAAGAAGGGGGACACACAACACAACAAAACGAACAAAAAGGAAGGAAAAGAAAAAAAAGAAGATTTAACAATACCAATAGCAACACCAGTAGAAGACAAAGCGGAGGTTTAATAAAGAGTGGGTAG
Organism: Ixodes persulcatus; assembly: GCA_013358835.2. NCBI lineage: Eukaryota > Metazoa > Arthropoda > Arachnida > Ixodida > Ixodidae > Ixodes > Ixodes persulcatus. The sequence goes on from JABSTQ010000240.1 coordinate 216,215, forward strand.
TGCACCCTTACAGAAATGTCATATATGACTCAGATATATTTGATATAGGGCCGTATATGGGCATATAAGTAGACATATAAGGTCATATATTGCCATACAAGGGCTGAAATCAGGGCAGATATGGTAAGGTGACACCATATATGACGCAATATATTGCCAGATAAAGTCATATATGGTGCCAGTGGCTGTCATATATAACTGTATAGGATGCCTGATACTCCTGTATATGGCACTATATGGTGCCAGTCAACATGTAGATGCAGGTAGCACTCCGCGTCGGCCGGTATCGGGACTACGCCGGCCCGCCCATGGCAACAGGATGGCAGCGCCTGGCCATGGGCGCCGGGAAGCTACCGGCCCCGGCCGGCGTCGGGGTTTCGTCTTGCTCACTGGCCAGTCCAGCCGTAGAAGTTACAGTGACTGGCCGGCATCGGGTTTTTGCTGTCTTTGCTGGCTAGTCTTTCCATGGAGGTTCCAGTAACTGGCCGGCATCGGTATTTTGCTGTCTTTGATGGCCAGTATTTACGGAAGTTCAGTAACTAGCCGGCATCGGTATTTTGCTGTCTTTGATGGCCAGTATTTACATGGAAGTTCAGTAACTGCCCGGCATCGGTATTTTGCTGTCCTTGATGGCCAGTATTTACATGGAAGTTCAGTAACTGGCCGGCATCGGTATTTTGCTGTCTTTGATGGCCAGTATTACATGGAAGTTCAGTGACTGGCCGGCATCATCGCTTTGCTGTTCGCAGGCTGGCGAGCCCCGGGAACTTCCGTTTACTGACCGGCATCGTTTTATTTTTTTTGCCTTTTTCACTATGCAGTCAATTCATTGAGATTCCGACGAACTGCGGCAATTCATGAATAGCGAGTGGAAATGTTTGCGTTGATCAATCCTTCGTAAATGACTGCCGACGCTGGCGTATTTGATCCCACCATGGCAAGGCTGACGTGTTTTATCGCGAAAACGCGAGAAAAAACAATGCAGTGAGGAAAATTTGCAGTCCAGGATTTGAGAATCTGACCCCGTACGCCACGAAAATTAAGTTTTACAACGCCGAACGATACTTTTTTCAGGAAGTTAGTTTATTTTGATGTACTATACTTAAGGTCCGGCGTTATACGCACGTGTTTGGCTCTGATAAAAAAATAAAAACGGTATAGCGGAGCCTCGAATGAAAAAAAAAAAAGAAAAAAGACGTGGCATGATTGAGCACGCGCTTTGAGTTACAAAAACAATAATAAACATTACTTTCCAGAAACTAGAAAAGTAAGAGATGTGTTTATTGCTTATGACGCCACGAGAGGTACATAACTCTCCTGAGAGATCATTTTATTGGTCATTTTAGTCTAGTGTGAAAATATGCTATTTCAGGCAGGAATCGACGGTTTTATGTGGTAGTTACGATCATCTAAGAGAAATATTTTAAATGTTCACATAGCCAAACGATATCTGTCTCTTAATAGCTTATGTTATACGACATACCGTACCAGAGGAACGCGAATATAAAAACTTTTTTTTCTTTACTCAAAAAAGCGAGAAACACCAATGCGTTGTGGATGTTCACACTGCTGGATTTGTGAATGTGACCCCTTGACGCTACGAAAAATAAATGTTACAATGCCGAACGATACCATTTCTGAAATCTAGTTTAATTATCCGCGCTGTACTTGAATCTCAGGAATAAAAAAGTGTTTAGGCCTAATAATAAGTAAAACTGCGGTGCACAACCTGTATAGGTAAGACCACGCGGCACGCGGGGGATAGCGCTGATCTACCAGAACAAAATTAAATACTACTTTCCGGAAGTCAGAAAATTAAGAGATGTGCTTAGTACGTAGCGCGCTATGAGCTCAACTAAATTACTGCCTTAAAATGGCGGTATTTTTGTTTCAATATTGGGTGAAGATGACCGTTTTCATGACAAACTTTGGCTTCATCACTGTGGCAGTTTCACCACTTACAGCATTTTCCCATTTTGCTCTCAATGTGCCCGTTATTATTATTTTTATTTCTTCGTTGAAAGGACTTGCGCTGTTTGCCTACTACACTGACCCACCTATTAGCACGGAGGAAGCGAATCATCCCGGCAAAACAAGAGGGCCAGGGTTTCTGAATTGCATCAATTCAAATGTGGGCTCGCACTTTTTATTTTCACCTTCTGCGTGATTGTTACCCTGAAGAACGGTGCCGACGACAGCATAAACATAGAAAATATTTAAAATAATAAAAACTAATACAAAAAGGTGTGAAAAATTTTAAAATAATAAAAACGAATTCGAAAAGGTGAGACAAAAATATTTAAAATAATAAAAAGTAATACAAAAAGATGAGAAAAAGTATTTAAAATAAAACCTAATACAAAGAGGTGAGAAAAAATATTTAAAATAATAAAAATAATACTAAAAGGTGAGAAAAGATTTAAAAATAAAAACGAATACAAAAAGGTGAGAAAAAAATATTTAAAATTATAAAAAGTAATACAAAAAGATAAGAAAAAATATTTAAAATAATAAAAACCAATGCAAAAAGGTGAGGAAAATATTTAAAATAAAAAAATACAAACGTAAGAAAACAAAAAGCGTTTACCGCGATTCGAACCAACGACCACACGCTCAGCAAACCAGAGCGTCAACCCACTAGGCTACCGCCGCCCGGCTGACTTCGGCTCTTTTTCTAGAAGGTTGCATGTCTGCTGAATTCGTTTTGAACCATTACAGGCTTAGTTTCGTATTTATTATTTTGCAACATGTTCAGAGTTTTTTCATAATATTGTGGCGATATTGACGTGCGCAATAATTTATTATTGTTGTGTCTTTTATGAGTTTTATAATGCGGTTTGCTGATCGTTTTATTTCAAACGTGTTGAAGATACAAATACTATCTCATCGAATCAACGGCCTATGTTTCGCACGTTTTGCCGGCCGTGTGCGTTTGAATGCCTGTGTTCACGACCGGCTAACGGTCCAATTACCCGATTAGTGGTGATGCGTGGAGTTTGCTTTAGTTTCAAATGTGTCCGACAAAGACGGAAGCGAATGTGGGACGTGGAACTACGTCAAATCTGCTCAACAGCCAAGATCATGGCACGGGATCGAAGTAAGTTCGTTTTTTGTTTGTTAGGGCTAGAATATTTCCTGCGTTCAAAAGACTTGTTATTGTCTGTAGATCGCTTGCTTTTACCAGTATTACTAATTGTGCGCGAATGGTGTTATGCGAGGCTGTTTTTCTTTTTTCCCCGATGCAGAGGCTGTCTACTCGTTTAAGTTCGATCAGTAGTGGCGGAACTCTTTGGGAGACGGGGTGGGGGTCTGGGGGGCCAAAGGCGGAAGAGGAGGGGGGGGGGGGGGGGTTGATTTCCTCCCTCCGCCGTATTGTTTACTGGTAAGCTAAAATGTCTGGAAGATGCGGTGCCCCTCCATCGCCGACGCCACTCTCCGTACTTGCGTGCTGAGAGCTGGACCCGACAAAAAGCAGCGATTGATTGATCGCGCAAGTCCGTAGCTTTCGCCGCCCCAGTCGTCTGCAGACGCCTTCATTTTCGCAATTCGTACTCAGAAAAGAATTGCCAAAAATAGCATACCACTGCCGATCGCAAGAATTTGTGCCCGCGAAATAATTTTTGACGCCGGCACTTATTCCTCGCGAAATGTCGAGCTCTAAAGATCATTCGCTGTACACGTGTTTCGTATGATCCAACGCACGTGTAACGAATTTCACACCTCCAGAAACACTCAGGCTGCTTCAAATGGTAAAGCATTTATTCTCTTCTTACTGGTGTTTTTTTTTAGAGGCTATCAAGTATTAATTACAAGCTTCTAGGGAAATGTACAAGCATGTCCTCAATTAAGGTAGTGTCTCGCCAGTTTTTGTTATCTATATTTTGTTCAGTGTAAGTATATAGTGTTAGACATACCTCACCCCATCCCTGTTTTTCCTGTGGTACTCCCTTCAGCGAATGGTGTAAGTTGTAATTGTTTTTAGTTGTTGCATGATTGTAGTAAGGTGGTGAGCTGGTACTAATTGGACACCTTGAAAAATAGTTTGCAAAAAGCCAAGGAGACAGGGAGAGTAACACGTAGACCTCATGCGAGCGCAGACTGAACTCGCATAAATCAGAGAAGGGAGAAATAATGTATGCGGAAGGAGCTCGAGCACAGGCCCAAGTGGAACGCGCTGATTTACCTGTTAGCAAGAGCAGATTTAAAAAACATAATTTTTATGTCAGTTAAGGTAACAGATGGATGGCTAATACATAAAAACAGCTCAATCTCTCTCTAAAATCTATGATGGATTGTCACCTACCTATGCACTGTTTACACTGCTCGTGTATGAGGAAACACGTGAATAATTAGCAGATACTATAAAAAAGCATACAAGAGAATTATTTTAGGCCTTTATTATTCTTAGTATGGGCGAACAATGTGTCTGCACATCCGTCTGTTACCTGAGCTGCCGAGGAAATTGTTTTTACAGTCTTATGCCTATGGGTGAATTAGCACATTCCACTTGGACCTGTTCGAAATTTTGCGAAAGCTCCTTCCGCATTCTTTATTTTTTTCTTTTCCAATTTATTTGTGTTGGGAGTTTGCACTGGTATGTAGTGTATGTATTCATCTCCTTTATTCCTTGTTTTTTGCGCGCTATATTTCAAGATGTTCAATCAGAATGAACTCACCACCTTACTGCATGGGAAGGCTGTTGTTAATTCTAGAGTGTCTGTAAAACAATCTACCTGACATCTTTGCCTCACGCCCCAGTTACTGAAGCTCACATTCTCCGAGCACAGCCTTTCTGATTTCTCTCATCCTCTTATTTATTTTCTTTTGTGTTCAATAGATCGAGTTGCCATTGTGCACCAGTCTGCGTCCTACGTGTTCCTGTCCTTTTGTCCTTGTCTTTTTGTGCACTTTTTTTCAAGTTGGTCCATGATATTTTTTATCATATATTCTAATCTGTGTTTTCGTCTTTATACTTACTGCAGCTTTTCCCAATTAGACGTTGGCATTCACTTTCGCCATCCTGATGTGAGTGACCTGAGACGACACAGAATGTCAGTCTTCTCTGCTGAAGTCCTGGCTTCATGGAAGACTGCCAAGACTGTTCATGGTAAGGTGCTCTATATATTGAGCAATATAATAGCAACTTATTGCTGCTAGGATTGTTTTTAACACAGACAGTATTTATGGGCTGGCCTTTAGCAGTTCTGATGCCACTCACGTGGAATGAAAGCCTGTAAGGGAATTGCGCATTTCATTCGTAAGCGGAATTATGAGTTTACAACAGTAGTGCGTTGCGTTGCCTTGCGTTGGGGGATCGGTGGCCGACTGGGCTAGCGCACACCAACTCGGAGCATGTGGAGCGAAAGCTTGCGCTGCAGAACGCAAGGATCCTGGGTTCAATCTCCACCCCTGCCCATTTTGATCTGGATGAGCATCGTACCGGCGTGCGATCATGTATCACTACTGCGTGGTGCAGGTTGAAGACCCCAGGCTAGCAGTCATACTGCACTGGCTAAATTGCTCATCTACAGCGAGCAACTCATCACAACTTTGAAATGGCTGACCAACTACACGCTGTATAAATATCCACAGAACCCCAACAGAAGTGCGTCACTACTAGCATCCAGTATTGCTGTGTGTGTTGTATTTGTATTTTGTATTTGTTTATTTAGTGTTCCCAATAATGGCTGAAGCCTTCCCATTGGTGCGCTTGTTAGTAGCAACACACCAACACGAACGAACGGCGAGAGTGGTGAACAGTGCCACTCTTGCCGCTCGCCACCGCGCCGACTGGTTTTCGGAGAACTTTGCAGTATTGGTCTCTGTGGTATTTGGTCATATATCGCACATGGACACAACCAGGGCGCTGTACCTACAATTCAACACTTGCAAGACTTGCGTGAATACACCCTGTAGGTGCTTGCACTTTCAGAGTCATTTTAATGTTGCAGAAATGATAGAATGGATGCTTGGGCGAGTTGGTGAACCGTATTCTACGGTGACAGCGCAGAGAAACAATCGCACTCCAGATACTCGGGAAGACAAGCACACGTGCTGAACTTAAAACTTTCGTGTATTCGACTACTTTGTTCTTCTCTTCAACGTCTGGATTGACTTTTCAGAACGTGATAAGGAGAAGAAATAGCACAAAATACAAGAAAAAAGCGAAGAACAGCACAAAAAAAAGAAACGAAAACAAAAAAAAAAAACTAAAATAGGAAGCCTTTACAAGTCATCCCTCTCCCTCACTGCTATCCTTAAGATAGAAATTGGTGCTTTTTGGTCGACAGCACTATAGAAGGACTACTTACACACTTGTTCTTCAGATGCTCTATTCTTTGCGCTTCCATTATTTCTCTTGTCAATGTGTCTCGACTCTTACCTATTACGGAACAAGTTTCAAAATGTGCTACACAACCACAGTCCGGACAGTGGGTTCCCAAATGTCCAGCGGCGACTCAGTGGGTGTTATAAAAATGCTCCTTTAAACAATGATTTAAACACCTGCCAGTCTGGTCTACATAAGTGGTGTGGTAAGGAGCATGTAGGCCAGACTGGCGGGTGTTTGAATGATTGTTTAAGGGAGCATTTTTATAATACCCATCGAGTTGTCGCTGGACATTTGGGAATCTACTGTCCGGATTGTGGTTGTGTAGCACATTTTGAAACTTGTTCCGTAATAGATAGGGTTTGAGACACACTGACAAGAGAAATAATGAAAGCGCAAAGAATAGAGCATCTGAAGGACAAGTGTGCAAGTAGTCCTTCTATAGCGCTGTCGACCAAAGAGCTCCAATTTCTATCTAAACGATAGCGGTGAGGGAGAGGGATGAATTGTAAGGGTTTTCTTTTTCGTTTTTTACTTTTTTCTTTTGTCTTTTCCTTTTCTCTTCTCTTGTCTTTCGCTTTTTTTCTTGTATTTTGTGCTATTTCTTCTGCTTATCACGATCTGGAATGTCAACCTAGACGTTGAAGAGAAGAATGAAGTAGTCGAATAAACAAGTGTTATAAGTTCAGCGCGTGTGCTTGTCTTTTTGAGTATCTGGTGTGTGATTGTTTCCCTGCACTGTCTCCGTAGATTATGCAAAAATGAATAATGACATTGGCATATTTGTCGTGCCAAAGCCTGTCACACTTGTTCCGAACTCTGATCTCCACGAGATCACAATACCATTGTTTATGTTGTAGTGGCACGGCAGAGTCTATACTTGTTTTGCTCCAGTCTTTGTAAGGGGGACGCTGTAATCCGATTCTACTCAATTATGGTGTACTAGATAGCACTATATTTGCAGAGCTAGTCTTCGGTTTTTGTAGTTCCATCGAAATATATTTCAGCTTTTAAGTTACTTGTTATTTAGCATGTAAATTTACAAGCTTATCTAGATTGAAGGCAGCAAATATTTTGCCAGCACTCATGGTACGTGTTTGAAGTATATTGCGTTAACATAATTGACCCAACCTTTGATTTTTATTTGTCAGTGCCTCAAGCGAATTGTGCATGCTGGGATTGCTTTTGTTTGGTTGTTTCACATGATCTACAGCACATTTTTCACCTTTCTACTGAGTGCAGCCCTCGCCGAACAGAAGCTAGCATCGACTAGGCCAAGGTTCCAGTCCATGGCAGTCTGCAAAGGTTGTTGATGGTAAGCTGCCTTATATATACAGCTGTGTAAGAGCAGCTTGTCCTGGGTGACAATTTAAAATGCATTTTTATGTTTTAGAAAGTGAAATTTGCATGGGCATACTTGCAATGTGAAACCTTACCAAGCCTGTTCTGAACTTTTATCCTCTTGAGATTTCAATACAGCCGTTTGTGCTGCACACACACTGGCTACTTCGGCCAGGTAGAGACTTGATACATATGAAGGTAGACGGGTGAGTATCAACTGCTCAGTGCTGTCCATGGTGACGTTCTCTCCTTATCAGACGACTTACCACACTTGGTTCGCAAGGCATTTGAAAAGGAGAGCAAGTCAGCTGCTGCATGATGCTCCCAGTACTGGGCAGTCGATGATTGCTTGTTCACCTTCGTATAGATCACGACTGTACTTCAAGCTTGGCAAGTGTGACACCTATCTGATTCAGCCTAGCAGTGGTGTGCTGAGCGGTATGTGTAGAGCTATTTGACTTGTGTACAGACAGTGGCTGTGCAGTATAAAACAGACCCAATTGGGAACTTTAATGCAACCTTCTGTAGTCCCATTGATGATATGATTATGATTACACAACGTTTTATGGCGCAAAGAAAAAAATAACGCGATATAATCGGTTTTCTAGACTGCCTGTGCGACCTTCAAGCTTGTCTTTTTACGTTCTGCGCAGTGAAATGCCCTCTATAAGCAATATTTAGGGAATCCTTGAGCTATATGCTGAAAGGAGTGAAAGCAGCAGTCCCGGCCGCATTCTCCCCTCTTCTGTATACTGTGCAAATGCAGACGGACGCGCACTTCGGATGCTTTAAACCTAAGGGCCCGTCATAAAGCACACGGCTTAATAAGCATCAATTATTGTGAAGTGTTCGCGGATTTGGCTTTTAAATGTCATGCACATAGGAAGCACAATGGTGGTGTAAAGTACGCCGACATCGTAATGGTGCACTTTAAGTAGGGTGACCAGACGTCCCGTTTTGGCCGGGACAGTCCCGTTTTTGAGGTCCGCTTCTGCCGTCCCGTCTTTTTGTACCAATGAAGAACCATGTCCCGTTTTTTGTCCCAATAAAGAACCATGTGAGTTAAAGCGAACCGCAACTATGTCTACTCGTTACAAGTATATTTTACAAAAATTACCGTAGGTACTTACAAAAATTTACCAAGAGAGTAAGATTTAGAACTGTTCTTGCCCACAAACACTCATTCTCTCGCGAAGACGCGAGTGTAGAAATATTTCTTGAGCTACCGGATATAGCACTGATGTGTGATTGAACTTCACATATATATGTGGGAAGACTTTTACAACCGAGTCTTGCCGGATAAAGTCCTGCTTAGGAAACTTCGGTTGTCGGCAAAATACTCCCACACCAACAATGGACCCGAAGCAGGACCTTCCAAATGAGTGCATGCAACTGAACCGTGAGTGTGACTGTTCCCTAGGCCCTGAGGCATTAGTGCAATATGGTAACGTTTTGAAATAAGAGCAGTTCTTTCATTAATTTTTTTCGACCAATCTATATCTCTCACTGGCTGGGATGTCCCGTTTTCTACCTTGAGGAATAGGGTCACCCTAACTTTAAGGTTATATTATACAGGGTATGTTCAGCGAAATGCGGGCCAAATCGTTTGTGCCAAAACTATACATCGCACAAAAAAAAGTCTTGTGTTGTTTTGGTCCTGAGCCAGGGGCCTATTTAGAAAAATTATTACAAAGCAATGTTGCTAATAATATGTATGTGGGCTGATTCTTGTGTTTATTTTTTCTTCCAATTACAGCATACACGGAGGGTATCTCCAAGGAGGAGGAGTGGATCCCCGCCCCTGCCCGTTTCGATCTGGATGAGCATCGTACCGGCGTGCGGTTGTGTATCACTACTGCGTGGTGCGCGTTAAAGACCTCAGGCTAGCGGTTGTACCGCGCTGGCTAAATTACTCATCTACAGCTGAGACAGCAGACGCCCACTGAGGCAAACTAACATCCGACTGTATAAACATACACACAATTTTTTCTTTTTTTTGAGAAGGAGTGGGATTATGCAGAGAGGCTAGTGGGTTTTTCTATGGGTACGAAGCTGTCCGAAGTAAGGTCAGAATGGAAAAAGCACCACCAAGTTCCGCCTGGTCCCAAACAGCCACGATAATGAACACGGAATTCAGAAAAATAGTAATACGAAGGACTTACGCAGGCAGCCACACTTTTTGAGTTCGCAATGACATTTGATTATGATCACAAATATTCCTGCTTTGCTCAAGGTCGCCTAGTTTACACACCATATTGGTGATCTTTAGCGCAGCAGGAATATTTTTTATCAGAATTAAACGTCATTGTTAACTGAACAAATGTGGCTGTCTGTCTAAGTCCTTCGTGTTTTTATTCTTTTTACTTCTGTGTTCATTATTTCATTTTTTTTCTCATGATTTAGTCCTTTGTGTTTTTGTTTCTTATGTGTTCATTATGTTATTTTTAATTTTTATGAGGTTTTAGTTAAATATATGATGCCCTCGTCATTTTCTAGTCCGGGAAACAGTGGTGACCTCGTCGTGTTCAAGGAGCAGTAATGACCTTTTCATCTTTTATTGCTTCCGGCGAACAACGGTGTCTGTGTGCGTGTGTGTGTGCGGCGTGTTAATCACACGGGATGATTTGGCGACCGAACGGAAAGACAAGGCCAGCGAGGAGCGACTGGGGGACTTTGAACATCACACGGTGCAAGGAAGGACTTCAACGACGAGGCTAGCAAGCAAGCCCTTGTCAAAACTGCTGTGCTCGACCGGAGAGTTGAATCAGAACTGTGACTCTGTGAGTAGGAATCAATGACTTTGGAACTTTCGTATAGTTTACAGCTTAATTGTTGCCTTCCGTTTGTTTTATTTTAATAGGTGTGTTTGTGCTATTACATTTTTAGTCTATTTTAATGGTTGTCCGTGCTATATTACAGTTTTGTTTCTTATCATTTTTTCTTGAACGGGGGAAGTACTTGTTTAGAGTTTTGGCGCTTTTATGTATAAAACTTTTTTTGCAAACCATATTCTCGGTCTGCTCCCTCGACAACCAATCCCGCCAAAGGGCTGTGACTTTCCGACGTCGAATGATATGTTACAATGTTTCCTAACTAGCGATCGCCTGCATTCTATCTTTGTAGCATACATATTTGTCAAAATGACAAATTCCGATCCAGGCCAATAAAGATTAGTCAGTGGCCTATTCTGTAGATATATCTACGTAAACACGTTTGGCAGTGTGGGATAGCAATAAAATGTATATTTTGTGGATATTCATAGAAATGCATTATATGATCCCATGTCTGGACCTGGAAAGTATGGTACCTGCCCCATGGCAATAATTTTCATGTGATGCTAGAAGGAGCATCACTTGAAAATTGCTTTATATGGGGTGGGTACCCTATTTGCCAGGCCCAAACACGGGATCATATAAAGCAGTCTATATATGCTATATAAGGAATTGGGCAGATATGGGTATATAAGGAATTGGGCAGATATGACTATATCCATCCAGATACGGCCTGATTATACATATCGGGCCATATCTGCCCAATTCCTTATATATTCATATCTGTATTTTTTAATATAAGTCCATATATGACATTTTTGTAAGGGACCTAATCATTTTTTAAAATTTTAAGCCAAACAATTTTACGCTTCTGGGCTTGTCAATGGGAGCCATAAACGCAGTGCCATCCTGGAAACGGAGTGCCAGTAAAACATACACGTAGACCTTATTGAAACCACTTCTTTTCTGTAATTATTATTTTATTCCGAATCACAGTCCAAATCTAATTAACCGTTACAGCAGTTCAGAAAACAACAAGAACATTCACATAGTCTTTTATTTAGTTAAAAATAAGGTCCAAGATCCACCAAGAAGAAGACGCAATATTGTCAATAAAAACACAAAACAAGACATGATATAAGGGAAAACTTAAAAACAAGTGAACAAATAAAACAGTTTTCATGAAAATGTTCCAATTTAAGCAATCAACTTATATCCCTGTTTTTGCGAGCAATTCAACGGTCTTCCGATCGAGCTTCTTTATTTGCGACTTCAGCAAAATTGACAAACAGAGCGGCTAGAAAAGAAAGCAAAGCGGCAGCTTCGTTGGCCAGCCTTCTCGAGCGAGTTAGATATTCGCAACTCCTGGCGGTCTAAAGGTGAAGCCGTGAAAGAAGGTTCAAAAACACGTGATCAAAATTGCCAGCAGCATAGACCGAGCTCACCAAGCGTTCGGCGCATGCGTGACGCCGCCATAACTTTAGTTCACAGGAGTACAGTGAATTACTAGAAGTAGAAGTAGGGAAAAAATTGGCGGTGGAGCCAATGGGCCTTGTGAAGCCAAGGGTGTTCAAAGTCGCGCGTGGCGCTGGTGTGTTGAAATCCCGATGGCCTTATGCTGCTCGCTCTATGCCCTGATGCCTTTCTGTGCCCACTGATTTCTACTATAGGGTGATCTCTACTAATCTCTACTACTACTACTCCACTACTTTAATACCATCACTCCTTCTACTATTTTACCCCTAGTACTACTAAAATTACTACCACTACTGCTACAACTAGTGCTACTATTACTTCGATTACTACTCTACTACCACTACTCAACCGATCTCTACTGTAGTGAAAACAACTAGCTGTGCCTGCTTAAAAAAAAGAAACGGGAACGCTTGGCACAGCGCTTGCGGCACGTGGTTGTCGATGCCAGGGAGGCAAGTATAGTGCTCAGGAAAGGACCGCAAGCGCCACCTGGTAGGTTGAACACGATGTGCCTCACGCGTAGAATGACCTCCGAGATTCTCGGCGAGAAAAGCTCTGCTCCGGTAGAGTGAACTAGAAACGACTATAAACGCTCGTTTGGCTCAGGACCTCCTCTATACTTAGGACCACGTCACCCGGAGTGCACCTACGTGGAGCGCACTCCCCTCGTGCTGCCGATATAGTTTCGAGCCGTCCCACTAGATGGCGCCATTACTCACCTGTTGAATGAGTGCTAGATTAGATTAGATTAGAACGCGATTGAGTGCTAGAAACGCTTGGAACAATGGACATGTTCTTCTCCGGCGCGGTTGCAAATTGTTTACAAATGGTTTGCTTTATTCCCATTCTTTTATACGAATTTACCGAATGTGGACACTGCTTTTAAAGCACCCCTGAAAGGGAAACTGAAGCGCTTTTGTATTAAAAAAACCCAAAAAAAAAAAACCCACTAAAATCGTCTTCATTTTGCCCACATGATCCCGGATATCGATATTTATTTTTGAATTTGATGCACCGAGGCTTATGAAGATCTTTTTAATGTACCGCTGAAAGCCCCCCCCCCCCCCCCCTTTTGTTTTTCGTGGGAGTGACGTCATATCGGGAGTTTTCGGAATCTTGGCTCTCGCGCAACTTCAGCGCCTATCAAAGCTATGCACGAGCACCCTTGCTATTTTTGAAAAGGTAAAAAAAAGAAAAGACGTGATTGCTGATGTTAGTGTGGGGGAATATACCTGGTAAGCTTACCGCATATCGTTACATCTTCGGGGAAAGCGATTAAATTCAGATTCACGCGATACAACTACCCTAAAATGAGTTCCTATCTATTTTTTAAAGAACTGTTTCAGCTTCTTTCTAAGAAAATTAGGCAAAAAATACAGCACATAAACGAAGTTACATTTTACTCTATAAGGTGTCCTAAAAATTCGTCTAAATAAGCTAATGAACGGAGTGCCATGGAACGTTTCACATCGGTGTCTTTAGATGGTGCATTTATCACGCTTAAATGTCGTGAGTGCAGATTTCTAGAAAAACCTTAAAAAAACTTTTTTTTTTTTCTAATCGCGTTACGAAATTGGAAGCTAAACATCGGAATGATGCTGCTACTCGTTTAGGGTACCACACACGCTCGGAGCCTCTGGACCTGCTTTAGCGTTCTAATTTCTAAGAGTAATTTGTTTTTGTATCATATGGTGCCATATGTGAGTAGCAGCGAGAGCCGTTTTCCTAGCGTTGCCACCGTTTTCCTAGCGCGCACGGGGAAAAAACAAGTTTTTATTTTCTTGCATGTTTACCCAAAAGCCTAAACTCACAAATGTTGACCATGAGCAATGTAGCACTTAAAAGCAAGTTTGTGAAAAGTTCAGTGGCGTTCTGTTCACTGGTCATTTCATAAATCTTGTGCGTGCGCAGCAGAGACGAGGACGAAGGGAGGACAGAACACAAACGAGGCGCACCTTCCAGTTCTAAAATGCGCGTCGTTTGTGTCCTGTGCTTCCTTCGTCCTCGTCTGTGCAGCGCACTCCAAACGTTTATGCTATTTATATACAAATTGCTTACTCCCGAATCGTCTCGAGAGCAGCCTGTAGAGTAAGAGATGAAACTTAAAAAAAAAAAAAAAAAAACATACGCGTCTCTAAGCTTGTGTTGAATCCAAATTTTGTGAAACCAATGTTTCAGGGATTCTGCAATGAAAAAAACATGTTCGCCTACTATGAACTCACTAGAGACTATGGCAGACATTCAAGCGGGAGGCCCATGCCAGCTCGTAGTGCACACGCGTTCTCAGCCAACGCACCTCAAATCGGTGATTTCTGTAAAGTGTGGATTACTTCGAAATTTCTCCGTTTGTGGACTCCCAACGAGGTCTAATGGACTAAACCTGGGGTTATTAGGGAGGGGGGGGGGAGAGTATATTACTCATTACAGCCATACAGCAACACCACCGAATTTGTTTAATTGTGATGTGTACACTAATTGCAACATTTGCAGTTTTCTCCAAAATCACTACGAACCCGACGACCAGGTCTGTAACCCATCACAATTTACCGGGTATCTATATAAAAATAAAAAACCGTGTTTTTTTTTTCACTGCGCAAATAAACTACGCGTTAGCGGTTGGAACCAGATTCTAAAGTTACGTAACTCACCGTTATGCGATTTAAAAGTTATCAGCGAATTTCTGATATTTTCAATGACGAGAAATGGGGTTGCGTTCACTGTAGCAGACGGTTCACACTTTAGGCGCCACTTCTTCGTGTAAAATGCACGAAACTTTTCTATAAACTTTAGATTATATAACATAAAGTTTTGAGAAATCGCCGTTTTTTCCCAACGGCAGACTGATCGTTCCGCCACGCGTAGAATATTTTTGCAGTAAGGAAACCACGGTTCACTTTTCTCCCTAACACAGAATATGTTTGCAATAAGTGCCGTGGACGGGGGATGCTGGTGCTTAACCAGTATTAAAGCAACACACGACTTTAGAAAACGAAGGCAAACGAGGAAGAAAATGCAGCAGCAATGCGTGTAAAAGGTATCCTAAGAGAGTACAATTGTCGACGATGGTAGCGGAGGAACAGCTAGAGTGCCTTCATACACACGCGCGCTTTTGCTTGAGTGGTGACATCTCAGCCATTTTTCCACCCGATACATGTAGGCACCCTAGGAACAGCTAGGGTAGGCACCCTAGGAACACCGCCATCTCTCGAAGGCAGTGCAAAGCAGGGCGCGACCAAGGTGGGCGCCGTCCGCCAACGTGGCACTCGCGGCTGACGAGGTCGTGAGTATAGAGGAGGTCGTGGTTTACTCAGCCAGCCCAGCGGAACGAGCGTATTATATACAGCTTCTTCTGAGCTCCCCAAGACGGGGTAGATACAGAGTCGTTTATAATGCTAATACCAGCACCATGAATGATTATGACGACGATGCAGGAAGCATTACAGGGTGACCGCGGCGTTACGTTTCTTGCACTGGACATGAATGCCCTGGAGGTGGCAGTAGTCTACTTCGACGGAGCCACCTCATGCAGCGTGCTGCCTTGACCGAAGTGAGCGAACTCTCCACCAGACCGTCCAGTCTGCCAGTGCGGTACCTTCTAAAACCTCCACTGAACAGCCCGCAAGGTCTCTTTGGCTCACCCGCCTCAACCGTTCCCGAACTTCAAAGCTTGCAGCGGTTTTCGCTATGATCAGAACACGTCGTCTTCATCTTTTATACTATATCGTTACATAATCACCATCATATACCGGGTGAAACAAGGAGACGGCAGGCTCTTTAAATCGACCGGAAAATTCGGTTTCTTAACCTATCGCGCTACGACTTTGTGCAGCGTTGCCCCCAGATGGTGCATTTTTTTTTGTAAAATTTGCAAAGAACGAACTTACCTGAGGAAAAAGTAAAGACAGAAAAAGGCTTAGCTCCTATGGAAACGCAGCGATGCCACCGGTCTTCAAACAACACGGCGCCGTTTCGCCCGGAAGACAAGAGATGGCGCAAGCGGTCGCGACGCCAACTGCCGCCAACGAACGAGCAGACGCCGAGAGCCGGCGTATTTAGCAGACAAGGAACTGCAGTTGCTTGTTGTTACCGCGCCTGTTTTTGTTTCCGCGACTGTCGCCGCCTGCGGAACGCGCGCCGCTTTTGAGTCGAAAAGATTGTCTGCTAAAGACGCTGGCTCTCGGCGCCAAATACTCGTTCGTTGGCGGCGTTCGTTGCGCCATCTCTTGTGTCCCGTGCGAAACGGCGCCGTACTCTTTGAAGACCGGTGGCGTAGCTGCGTTTCCATAGGAGCTAAGCCTTTTTCTTTCTTTACTTTTTTCTCAGGTAAGTTCGTTCTTTGCAAATTTTACAAAAAAAAAAAATGCACCATCTGTGGGCAACGCTGCACAAAGTCGTAGCGCGATAGGTTAAGAAACCGAATTTCCGGTCGATTTAAAGAGCCTGCCGTCTCCTTGTTTCACCCGGTAGATGCGGCACCGCGGGCCTCCGTGGTACGGGCTGTTGCTATTCTGCGGTGCCTCGGCTCTCCCGAACCAATAATAATAATTATATATAATGTTATATATTCATAAAGCGTTAAATGTGTGCACGCGGTTTAAAGCTCTTATTTTCGTTAACACTGCGAAAGCTGAGTACCAAGAGCGCGTATAGATACGCGATTCAAGTGCCGCTCAGTTGATGCGCTGGCTCTTGTAGTGTTTTCTTTCAACCAGCCTTTGCTAAGGTGTGGTTTTTAACAAGTTGGCCCTGATCAGTGAGAAAAAGTAAGGCTCAAAATTACACTGCGGCTGTAGGGCCGAAGCCGTGAAAGCCCTGCTGGTAGCAAAGCTATGTCGAGACGGCGTGCCAGGAACACTTGAGAGAAACGCGAAAAACGACAAAAGGAAAAAGATAGGTAAAATTAAACGAAGATAAATATCACAAAAGAAACAATGTAATTTTAAGTCCCAAGCGAATTACGAGGTCAAAGTACTCGAACCCATCTTATCTCGTATTCAGTAAACCGATCTGCGAACGAATAACTAGCATGATGTTTCGCCGGTTCGGACTCGCAAAGAAAATGGTATTTTGGGGGGACAGAAACTTTATTGAGACTCGTTCTTGACTCGTCATTATTTTTTGTTCGATATGATTGGACGCGGAGTTCGTCTGAAGACAATAAGGCGTGCATTGGTTTTATATTTTTACGGTTTTCAATGAGAAGATACTCGGATTTCAATATACTGCTTCCTGAAAAAAAGTAATGTCTGTTGTGGTGGGAAGCAACGACTATATTTCAGGCATACAGGCGCCTTTTTATCTTGGCAGGAAGCCAAGCAAGCTCGAAGATGGTTATTCTGACCCTTTACCAGCGCCACCGGGATGCAGAAACACCTTCGATCATTTCAGTGTCCTTTATCTCAGCATTTCCTGGCGAATGGAATGACCGGAGGACAGATTTCCGCGCTGAGAATCTCGAAGGCCATAGCATAACGATCCCCATTGTCCGAGAGAAAAAAAAAAGTACATCTGTGTGCTTTTTAGGGGCTAGCCATGTCCGTATGTCCGTCCGCCGTCCGCCGTAGGCCGGCGTCGGGTGCTCGTGCTTCTCCTCGTGAGATCACGTGCTCACGAGCACGTGAGCACATGCTCACGTGCTCATGTAGGGCAAAAAAAAAATTGGAAAAAAAAAGATGAAAAAAATCATGAAAAAAGAAAAAGAAGAAAAAAAAGAGTAGGGGGTTCTGAGATGCCATCCCATCTGTCTGCTTAAAAAAAAGAAAAAGAAGAAAACCACACATTCTCCTACTGACATGAACGAAAAGGCTCGGCATGCTGCGGCTCGGCGTCTACGCAGACACGCACCACCAGAGCTTCGCCCCAACCAACATCATTCACCACGTGGAGATGCGGTCAATTTTTTTCATTACTCCTTCCAGAAGTATTTAGGTCAATGTTTTTGCCTGAGAGTATATGTGGATCACACTTGTTAGTATATATGTGTAGAGTGAAAAATATTTAGAACCCAAAATTTATGCATGGCTCCTTCATAGAGGATATCCAGATTCTGGCTTATTGCCTATGTGTGTGCGAGAGCACAGGATATGAGCTTTATGGCACCCGAACCCAGAAGCATTTCATGGTCCCTCCTAAGCAGCGGTGAGACGGCGAATCCGTGTCGAACGCCTCTTTAGGGGCGTGAAGCAAAGCCCTACCAGCGAGGCTAGAGGACCCGCGGCAACCTCACAGACGAACACCGCGACTGCCAAGCCCAGGCCAACGCCCAGGAGCACAAATACGGAGCTGATGTGGTTGAACTGGAGGGTGTCCAACTCGCCCGTGGTCTCCTTGGGACATTGGGAGGGGTCCCCCCCTCGGGTCACCGTGTCCGCGTGCCACTTGTTCATCAGGCCGGCCTCTTTCACCCATTTCAGCCTGAACAGGAAGAACAAAAAAGGAACGGCTATTTATTTAGTGCCCTTTGTGGCGGCTCTCAAGTACTTATACAGTGTTCTACAGCACAGCGTTTTAAAAAACGGCCTTCCTGGACCGCGTTGCTCTTAGGAGGAACGGAGGAACGTTCCATCTTGCATCGGTGGAACTGGAACGGGAGTTTGTTACGCTTTTGATGGCTGGAGGAACGGCGTTCTATTTATGTCTATTTCTTTGCCGTTTTACTGGAATTTAGTAGGAATCTGGGCATTTCTAGGATCAACTATTTCATCCTCCTACTTCAAAAGAGGAGGCAGTGTCAAAGAGATAGACAAAAATCTTTCACAATTGTGATTGTTGCCACTCGACACGCAGTTCGAAATATATATTTTCACATACTTGCCTTCATAATTAATGCGTTACCATTATTACCCACATGACAGGGAGAGGCTGACGGCGTCCTCTGTTGACAAAACGATCGAAAGGGAAGCGCGCCGCGTAGAGAGGAGGAGAGTTGTGAAGGACAAAGGCGAGAGGGAGGCCACGTCACGGGGCGGAAACCAATGCGCGCGCGGGAAACCGGTGAACAGAGAAAGGCAGCGACAAGCAGTGGATGCCGCTGCTAAGCGTGCAAGGCAGGCGGACGAGACGGAGTAGCAAAAGTAGCGCCTATCCCGGCTGGCCGAAATGCGGCGCAAGAAGCGGCAAGCCGACGCGGGTCTGCGTGCGACAGAGGCTTGGGAGAAGCGGGCTCGGCGAGCTCACTTCGCCGGAAAAGAATAAAAAGAAGATCCATTGATGGCCCTACTGAAAAACATTTTATGAATTTATTTCTGATATGTTTATTGGACACCTTTTTCATATCAGAACTTATTATTTCATATCAGTTTCATACGCTGCATATCACTTACACTAGGCTAGGTGGCGCTAGGTACCGCCCAATTCATGTGCTGCAAAAATATTTTTATTTACTCACGCCATTGTACATACATTACGCATATGCATCAGCTGAACATATACATTGCGCCCATACCCTTACACGGCACAGCAAACATGAATACAACAGCACACCCAACAACTACTTCTGAGCTCTGCGTTTCCGCCTTTTATACAGGTCGTTTTGTAAGTACAGAGTTTTTCGGTGACCACCTAAGCAATAAATAATATTCTCAAAATGTTTGATTTTTTTCAGCAATGTCATACCTCTGAGAGTATTTCGAACGGCTCAGGGATGAATCTCTTAATAAAAAGTGAACGCTCATGCCGTGGGTATTGGAAATCCAGTAAATCAAGCCGCTCCTCTGCGGTTCCAAACCACGTGTTTGTTTTCCCGCGCGGCACGTCGTATATGAAAACAAGAATATATGATATCATTTCTGATATGTTTATTGGACATATTCATATCAGTAGGCAAATGTTGCATATCAGTTCTTATATGTCGCATATCAGTTTTTGGGTATCTCATATCATTTTCTTATATCGCATATAAGTTTTTGGATATTTCATATCAGTTTCAAATGTCGCATATCAGTTTGTGGATATTTCATATCAGTTCTTATATAGGTTCATATAATTTTTTTCAGTAGGGGGATCCCTAGGGAATGAGTTTGAATGACCCTCGAGAAACGCCACAGGCGTCCTTAGGGAAATGCTAACACAAAACGCCGTAACGAGGCCAGAAAGAAGCAGCACAAAATAGAAGAAGCAAAGAAAAAGCAAAAAAAAAACAAGTGAAAGGCTCAGCGTTAGCGTGTCCTAAAGGGTGACGCTAACGCTGAGGTCATGCTAACGCAATCCCTAAAACCGGGATCACACTGCTTATACATTTCACAAAAGATAGTCTGCACGAACTATCTTTCTACACGCACTACGTCTACACGGACTCTAAGGCCGCATACGAAGAATGCAGGAACCCATCCACTTCCATCAAGAGTGCAAAGGCCATCAAAGCACGCGTCATGAACCGACAAACAAAGCTTAGTGTGAGGTGGATCCCAGGCCACTAAAACATTTCTGGGAACGAGCCAGCACATGCCGCAGCACGGATCATGCTCTCTTCTCCTTCCTCTGGTCCCGGCTATGGTGGCCTCAAGTGCTCCTCGGAAAGACAAGACCTTACAGCCCTCAAGGACGATGAGCGGACAGAGCGCCGTGAGAGGCTCCATGCACTCAGAAAAGAGGACTCAGACCCTTTGCCGGATGGACCCTACTCCCGATGGGACAGGGTCTGCTTCAGGCGACTACGCACGGGAACCGCCATGGTACCTAAACGTACTGCAATGTACGCTCGGAACAGGCAACGACTAAAGAGGTACAACGAGGAAAACCCAGACCCCGCAGACGACAAGGACGAAAGTTTCTGCCGACACTCCAAGGTCGTGGCCTCAGAAAATCAGGTTTTCTTGGAATGCATAAACATTTTTGAGAAAAAAGAAGAAGTTTTACAGACCATTCCCGAGGACCAAAGACCCAAGAGCTTGGCGGAATGGACCAGACCATCTGGCTCACCCAAGCATCGAAAATAACTATTCGACTCCCCTCTTCGGTTCATTAAGGAGGCTCACCTGACTTACTTCATTTAATCCCCATCCCCCACCCCAGGACAACACCGACGGCTTAAGCCCAGCTGACCTGGCCCTGGTGTTTCTTTCATCTTGTTATTATTAAAGACATTTTCAAACAAAAAAAAAAAGTCTGCATACAGACTCCAACGCGAGTCACCGCGAGATCCGTGCTTCCAATGCCGCATGGCAATGGTTTGGAGGAGAAAACTACTTGGCACGCGGCATTCGAACTACGGGCATTGCGGTGACTCGCGTTTGCAGACTGTCTTTTGTATGATGTATGAACAGTGTGACCCCGGCCTAAGGATCCACCGATGAATTTTCTTTTAATATTTATGAGCGGATTATGCGGCCCAATATTTCAGTAAAAGACGCAAACATAAGGTCCTTTAACGACACCTTCCCACGTTAAAAAAGACTAAGGAACGCGTTCACTTAAACAATTGGGAACTTGTAACTGGAACTTGTTCTAAGACTGCGAAGGAACGAGGTACGAGCTTTAGTTCCTGTTTTGGAGGAATGTGTACAACACTGGAAGAATATTCGTATCTAATTATTAAGGAAATATTTAGGCACAGTGTATTCCTATGGATCTGTTTACTGGCAGCGCAAGATCGGAATCTAATATACCTTTTATAAATGGCTATTAAACAACACTGGAGGCCGCCATATTATGGGTGTCGCTTTCTGCGAAAGGCGCGTAAATGAATCCGAGTTTACGCCGACCACTGGCGCTGCTCTGGAGTCGAATTGATTTGTAACGGATTGCAATCCGAAGGTTGACGCTGCTCCCGTGTTGAATGCGTGCCAGCAGTGAATGCCCAAGATGTGCTTTCCTCGGGGACCAAAACAGCGTTTGGAAACAAGCCCGCTCTGCCAGCACCATGTGTGGGTGCCACATGCGCAGGGCCGACAGCTACGCCGTCACAGTAGGGTGACGTCGGAGAGTTGATTTGGTGTACACCTATTGGAGGGCGCGTACTTTAAGGAAAAGACGGCTCTTTTGTTTAAATGGAGCGAGCTAAGTTATCGTAAACAGACGACGCGTCTGATGCAAGAGGGAAGAAGAAGGTTCGTCTCATACAGTTGAAATTCCCAAAATAAATATAAACGAGAAAACGCCTATGTGTAATCTGCTAATAGGGCCAGAACAAAGTTGGATCGTCTGCTAAGAACTCAGCCCCAAGGCCAAGTGATAGCCCGCGCAAACTGAATTGGCGATCTGCTATTTCACGCCGGTGCTGATTGACAGCCTTTTCTGTCTTTGCAAATCTACAGATGTGTAGGTGCCAAACATCGACCGGCATCTACCGGTGGATAAAGAAGAACTCGAAAAAAGTACATGAAGGGCAGCGAAACCTTTTGAAACACCCAACATTCTAAATGTTTGGCAGAAAAGAAAACCGTGTTTTTCTCATTGCAAAAAAAGAAAAAGAAAAATTACGTATTGCCGGATGTTTAGACTCCGTCCTAATATAGCCAACGGTTGGTACCTGATGCCAAAAGTTAGGTATTTATCGTTATCTAAGTGAAAAAGTTACGAGCCATTTAGAAACAATTTGGACTGAGAAAACGGTGACAACGAAGCTCGCGAATACGTGGAGTTGAACGACATTCGCTGTAGGAAATAGGCTCCATTTTCTCATTGAATATTTCCGAAAATCACCTATAGCTCACGAACTAGGTAACGATAAGCACTAAATTTGTGGCATCTCCTCCCAACTAGAGCCCCTCTATGTGGCAGTTTTAGCTGCCAGGGTAGCGACTCGACGCAAAAAGCCCTTTATGCACAACGTTAGAAGCGCCAAGAGTGAACTCCATACAGGGCATAGAGGTTTCCATGTTAACCGAGCTGCTAGCGGTGCCTGGTGGCTTCTTTATCAGTGTGGATCAGCAAAAGTGAGTAAACGCCACATAAAAGTGTGGTTGGCATACCCGCACGGGGTATCTTAACTTATTTCCCTATTTTCAACGCACGCAGAGACGCACACTGACAATTTGAACTTCGCTGTACTCGAGAGACGAAATAAGTAGAACGACAGGTACACGGGTGGCGCTCCGAAACATCCGAACTCTACTTCGGCATTTTTTTTTCTTTATTTGTTTTGCGGATATTTTTCCGCATGGGGGGCAGAGATAAAGGCACAAGTGCCTGACGGAGCCTCTACACCCAACAGTTCAGCCGTGGCAGAAAAGATAAAAGTGTCATATACAACAACAATGCAACAAAGCAGAAAATACACACTCTGGAAGCCGCAATCACAGGATTGCACAAGCCAGGCAAAGCGCACCATCAATTACAACAAAACAACAAGGCAACAAATCAGAGTGAAGATTAGATTATACACAGGCAATCAGCTGAAATAGTAAAAACCACTTGCGTGACACATCACATTAAGAACATATTAACGTTGGACATCAGCAAAGGGATGCATGCTGTACGCAAAAAATACAAATAAATAAAACAACAACAACAAATAAATGTACATTCAGGTGGGTCACTAATATAAAACTTTGACCAAAAGAAAAGTGTGGTCTAACTTCATACACATTGAGATCACGAATAAGATAAGTTCAGAAACTAGAAATGGAGAGAAAACATCACAATGAAAATGTAATAGCACCACCAACCAGAAGCGTTCTGCATTTACTTTTGAATTTATGGAAAGTAGTGTTATAGTCTATGTTCATATCTGTATTATTTAGAATTTTAATTATTTGAAAAAGTTAAAGTTTGTCGGCTATAATTTGTTCTTAATGTGGGTATTTTTATCTTTGGATCTCGAAGCGTATATGCGCTCATGCTATTTGTTGGGGTGGTGTGCAGTTCGTTCTTATGTATCCATTGTAACAGTTTAAAGTAGTAAACCTGGTTAGCCTTGAGCATATTATATTTTACAAAAAGTGGCTGTGTGCTTAAGTTTCTTTTATCACCTCTATAGTTTTCACATATACGTAGTATTCTCTTTTGTAATAGAATTATTTTATTGTAGTTCGTAGCTGTTGTTGTTCCCCAGACCAATATACCGTAACTAATTTTAGAGTAAAGTAAGGAATAGTATAACATTTGTTTTAACCAGGTAGGTACTAAGTTTTGAATTTTATATATGCTGCCAGTAACTCGAGATAATTCAGTTTTAAGTTTATTGACATGAGTATTCCACGATAGGTTCTCAGAAAACCATACACCCAAACATTTTTGATCTCTTACTTGCTCTAATAAGGTGCCATCAAACGTTATATTGATAGAGCTGCAATCTCGTTTATTGACTGGTTTAAAAATTACATATTTAGTTTTACTTGTATTTAAACTTAAACGATTGATTTGTAGCCAATTTGATAGGTTCACGAGGTAGGCATTTGCAGAATTTTCTAAACACTCTTGTAAAGCCAGAGAAAAATACATTTGTATCGTCTGCAAACATTATTAACTGAGGAGAGCCTGGTATATTTGCTGTATCGTTAATATATACAAGGAATAACAGAGGCCCCAGGATAGAGCCTTGAGGAACTCCATTTTGTATTTTTAATTGATTAGATGTTTGATTATTGACATAAACGTATTGATAGCGATTTGTAAGATAGGATTTGATTAGTGTTAATGCGACACCTCGAACTCCGCAAGTTTGAAGCTTTCCTAGTAGAATATTGTGTTGCACAGTATCAAAAGCCTTTCGTAAGTCTAGGAATAAGTCAAGTGTATACAACTTATTTTCAATATTTTCAACAATTTTATCTTTTATTTTATTCAGAGCTAGTTGTGCAGACTTTTTTTTCTGAAATCCATATTGAGCCTGTGTTATTATTTGATGCTTCTGAAAAAAACTGGCTAGCCTATCATTAATAACTCTCTAAAAGCTCTTCGAAAAAACTGGTAGTACTGAAATTGGTCTATAATTATTTATTGTGGTCACACCGCCTCCCTTGTACACGGGAATAACTTTGGCTATTTTTAACTCATCGGAAAATTCGCCAGACGCAAGTGTTATATTTATTAGATGGGATAATATAGGGCTAATATTGCTCACGGTGTGCTTGATTGGTAAGACTTTTATGTCGCCATCCCCAGCGGCAACATCATTTTCTAAATTTCTTATGATTCTGTCGATTTCCAACGGCGTCGTTGGAGAAAACATGAATGATTCTAGTTGATTTTTTTCCGAGCACGCATTTCTTCATATCTGCATTTTCCCCTCTATATGTTCCTATGTTAACGAAGTGCCGATTCATTTCATCTGCTAGTTCTTTCCCGGTGACGTTTACATTATCTATCATGATTTCGTTCACACTTGAATGGACTTGCTTTCGGTTCGTTAAGTTGTTTATCATGTCCCATACTTTCTTATGATCATTGTGAATATGCAGAAATTTATTTTGATGGTAATCACATTTCGCCTTTTTTAGGTCGGAGTTTAGTTTGTTTCTGTATTTTTTAAATTGTGCCAACATATGGGGACATGTCAGCCTTCTTCGGCTTTCTCGGTTGCTGAGCCAGCTGAGCCGATGATTATGACACCAAGCTAGACCAATCGCGGCGAGAGGCAGTGCGAGGAAAAATGTAACTCTTCTCTGGCAGTGGTAGCTAAAGCCAGTGGCAAAAAAACCTTTCCATTTTTAAAGGCACCCCCCCCCTTTGAAAATGAAAAGTTTGTGTCACTGTGGGGGGGGGGGGGGGGAGAAAAAAGGGAGTGAAAAAAGCTACTTATTTTATAGCTTGTTATAACTCAGTTGCTTGTTAAGATAACGTATTCCATACTACATGTACCCTTGACCCAGGACGTTCTCTACCCTTTCTTCTTTAGCAGAGGAAACACTGTAAAGGAGGCGAGTGGAGAGGAGGCAATGATTAGTCTGAACGGTAAAACACTTTAGAAGGGGCTTATCCTTCTGCACGGGACCAGTTCCCGTCCTGTGCAAACTAAAACCCCTCTCACACGAGCACCTTAAAGGCGTTCAGAACAAACTCATTTAAAACATTGACGAATCAGCTCGCGATCTCTCGTCAATCGCCGTGCGCGGGTTTGCTGATCTTTTAAAGTAGTTCCTGCCTGACAGTGCATCGTTGTGCACTCTATTTGCGCTGGGTAACTAAGAAGGACTTAAGGCCCGTTCACACTCTTGCGACCGAGTAAGACTGAGAGAGACGAGATCTCTTAAAACTTCTTAAATTTTTTTAGAACGAGGGAACACACTGGCATTGTGGCGCCATCTATGCGGTGACCCTGGAACTGCATTTCACAAGAGCGAAGGATTTGCGGGATTTCCGAGGTCAAATGTACGTAATACACATAGAAAGGCTCGTTTATAACATGGACAAAAGTTTTTCGAGCCAAGAAAGAAAGGATAATGCTCGAGAGAAATAAACAAATATGCCGGACCGCCGAGTTTACACTGCTATCCAATAGATGGCGCCAGTGTGTCCTCTGGTTTAAGAAGTTTTAAGGAACCCAGTTTTAAGAGGTCGCAAGAGTGTGAACGGGCCTTTACAATTATAATTTGAGACGTACCGTCAAGGTAAAACAGGATTAATTTCGGGCGAACACAATTTGTAAAGCCAAAAGTTTTTTGTTTTTTTTTAAAGTTTATGTGGAATTCGAGATAGTAGTTGTGATATTACGAATATTTTGAGGTAAGGGGTGGTGTATAAATTCACATAAAAAGAAAAATACAAGCAGCATCATTTGCGTTTCCCACAAACTGCACCTCCGCAGCTACTCGTTTTCGCGAACATATAATTCCTTTACGTTTTGTTTCTGTATTCAGCAATACTTTTTCGTCAGTTTTTGCAGAAGTATCCCTCCCGTTACATAAAAAACAAATGTATGTCAGCATCAGTTATTTAGCGCTAAAATGCATGTACCTTATTAGTGCTATTCAGGAATACTTTTTCGAGTATCTCTGCCCAGCCCTGAAGATAACGATGGTGCAGTTTGTGGCGAATGCAAATGGTGGTGCCCGTAGAAACTCAAATGCGAGCCGCCGTGTAACCAGCTGATTGTTAGTGTCTGGTCGTCGTCGTGTCCGAATAGGTGAATTAAAAGAAAAACTATCGACACTAATTTTAGTGGAGAAATTTAGTTTCCAATAATGATTGTGAGACCAAGTGACCAGAGCAATCTAGGCGTCAATTTAGCGAACTTACGTTGCGCTAAGTTTAGTGGTCGGCATTCACGTGACATTGTGATGTTAAGTGACAAAGTGACATCACGTGACAGAGTGACGTCACGGCCTCAGGTCATGAACTTACATGACGCTTTGCGCTAAGTTTAGCGGTAAATATTTCTTGCAGTCTCAAGCTCAATGGGGGAGGCCCTTCTTGCACTGTGGGACAGTACGATGCGTAAATAAAACACCACGGCTACCTTCGTCGCTTGATCTGCAGGAGTAAATACAGGGTGTTTTTTTAAGTTTAACAGATTTTCTTACCGAAAATCCCGGTATAACATTTCACCATCTGGACTATTAAAACTGGAGAATGAAACTGCGATTTTTTTTCTGGAAATCAGGTTGCAGACAAAGGAACAACTTCGGAAAACTTCAGATGGAATCAGGATACATTTCCAGTACCATAATCAAGATAGCGAAACGTTATACTGGGTATTTCGGTAGGGTTGTTTATAAAAAGCCGTGAAATCTACACTTATGCGGGCTGTAGAAGTGACTTATACGGTCAGGGGGACACAATAGAGGGGGCTGATTGCCACGATGTATCAAATCATTACCTATAATATGATAATTACCTTTTGATTAGTAAAAATAGACATATGGTTCCAATTAGAAACTTGCTGAAGATAGTTGAACAACTATAAATCCATATTTTGAGATGTTTGAGCAAATGGGAAGCGCAGTAGTGCGCTAAAATTACCCCTCGTACAACGGGCACAAGATCAAAACTATAATACAAGACATAAAAAGACAACGCGCGGGCGAGTTATTTTTGGTAGCCTGCTCCTGCTGCAGGAGAGGGAAAGGTTTGCGTTCGTCTTCATAATATTGAGTGATTTAGTGGTTTCCGATTATGGTCAGCCCAATTCAAATTATAACGATATGTTTATTTTCAATAATTAAAAGTTAATTATCATATCTTAGTTAATTGACCGACTGACCGTTACGATTAGGACTCTATCTAATGTCCCCCTGGCCGCATAACGCACCTGCAGAAACCGCATTAGAGTAGCTTTCACGGCGTTTGTTTTAGACATATTTGTGAAACGTCAAAAACAACACCTTGTCGATATTTGATTTTTGGGTAGACCACGTTTTCTGACACACGTGTCCCATTCAATCACTTAATACGTGTTTTTTTGGTAGATGAGTCTTTTTTTAAAGGCTGAAGTAGTGCTTACGTGCCATCGAGGGGGCGCATTGAACTGTGGACATATCTGCCGATTCCTCGTACCGGCGTGTGTTTGTCTAATCACTACTGCGTGACGCGCATTAGCAACCGCAGGTTAGCAGTCGTACTGCGCTGGTCAAATAATTTGTCCGCGGAAGAGTCATTAAACGCCCCTTGATGCAAATAAACATCCCGCTACCTAAACATACTCGAAAAACAAAATCGCGACTTCGTCAACGTTGTGATCCTTAATGTTACTTTAGCAAGCTTTGCGAAGGTGAGCCAAAAAGAAATAGAGATTCCGCTTAATTTCTTGAAATTTGAAATAAAAAGGTATCTGGGACAGTGACGCTGTCTGCGTTTGGACTTGGCTCGTGTCAAGTGCGTTACTTTCAAACTCATTACCGTCTTATGGTTCCTTTAAAGTTAATTATATATTTGACCCCGGCTTACCTCGTCGCACCTTGAGTATTGGGCTGCAACTATGAGACCTGGAGCGCATCTCCTACTGTTACGTTTAGCAATCCATTCCACGCATGCATCCAGGCGGCTGGTCATAGAGGTTCTGCCAAAAAGTTTGAGCGAACACGGGTGCCACTGTCATCGTCGCGTCCCAACTCGTGGCTACTGAAGCTTTGGCGGAATGTCAAGCTGGAGAACGACCTGCGTCAGAACAGCTGTCTACCGCATCCGCCTCCGTTACTGTGTTACCGGCTTGCAACAGCAGGACGCTTTGATGACGTCATTACGCGGAAGTAGATGCACCACCAATGAGGGCGCGGAATACGCATCAGTGGAAGGCGTGTTCCCGGAGCGATATTAGGGTGGAGTGTGTGACTCACCTCTGATCAAAAGCCAGGCCAACAGAGCTTGCTGTAGCGCGGTTGTAGTAGACCACCAGAGGAAACCACATAAGCCTCTCTTTCATGACGTAGATCTCGGTGTTCGGGAAATCCCAGCAACGCATGGCCATCCGGTAGAGCACCGAAGTGCGGGTCGCCACGATGACTGCTTGCCCGTGAGCCACCTCGCGTAAGATCTCTTCCGACCACAGGCGGTCGTTGCTGACGAGTGAGTAGCCCTTCAGCATCCGGTAAAGACGGCGATAATCCTCGTTTTGGGAAATCTGTAAAGAGTCAAGTGCAGTCTCGGACATCTGAAACTGCTGCCCGCTGGTGGATGGAAATATCTGTCAAACCCGTAATTCGGTTATACCGGATGAAAGAAAATCCTGCTTCGAAAGCCGGGTATCGTGTTATCCTGATTTTCGAATACGAATAAACCGTTTGGCAGACATTTTATTCGGTTTTACCTGCTCTACAATGTTATTGAGGCTTTCATTTTATTTTAGTAAATATAGTCCTAGAATTACAAAGAATGAATCACGTTCACGTGGTAATTAGAATGTAATACATTTACTAACTTCAGTACATATGGCAAGGAAAGCGAAGAAGTGGGGGCGCTTTGTCTTGCTTGTTTTCTACAAAACTCGGTGTTTACCCACACAAGGCCTCTGGATTGGAGTAGTTTCGATATTTGCGTGAATCAAGCCCGGGGCGTATATTGAACATGAGTGCTGCGTCAGTGTTCGGCTGCGACTTTTGTTCAATCTGCGTTTTACTGATTGAACACGAGCCGAAGCAAAACTCTGCAGTGGCATCCGACTACGCCAGCCAAGCACTGGCGTTAGAAACAAAAACAATCAATTTATGTTGATGTCGCCCCCAGGGACGCGGTTCTCAACTTACCCGCCAGGGGCGCAATAGTCATATGAAATAATGACCTCCAAATATTCGCCTTAACGTTCTGAATATGCAGGCAACAGATGTGAAACACCCGGGCGAAAAGCTGCAAGTGCAAACATTTACTGGTAAAATCGAGCGAGTTGAACATGACTACTTAAAATCGAAAGAATAAAACAGGGAGGACAAGCACAGTTTGTGAAAGAACGTGGTTGTCCTGTGCTTGTCCTCCGTGTTTTTTTCTTTCGATTGTAAGCAAACATTTAGTAAAGCTGAACAATCTCGATTCCGGTACAGGAAACCGCATAGGAATATTCAAATATCCAAATATTTTGATAACCGAATGGCCCAGTAAAGTGAATGGTTATTCGAATATTGAATTTTTTCATCCGAATAAGTCACTAACGCGAAGAATCGGATGACGGTTTTCCCCAAGACCGGGCCTGTACTGCTGCCACTATTGCCCGCAATGAACTTGAAAGGTAAATTGCTCCCTCTGATGAAATTGATCAATGAGCCGGACGTACTGCAATACGCCACCTGCAAAAAAAAAGCACGAAATTGTGAAAACGACAAAAAAAAAAAAAACATTTATCGCGTGACAACTTAAAAATGTACAACATCGAGATAACTTATTAGCGGCGCGATGTTTCGGTGGCGCCCTCGTTCGGTTACCTTTCTTGACGTCATTACCTTGTGAACAACAAGTTCGATGGTGTTTGTAATGGGCATGGTGGAAGCCTGAAATCCTAGCGCTCTCAAAGCAACACTGCCAACACCGTCAAAACTGAAGTTCTTTCATTCCTCTTATTTCCGTCGATAAGACATCCTTTGCTGACGTCATAGTCAGCATTCCGCCAATTGTGGTGGGCCAACCACAGCGACGTTTTCGATCGCTCACGTCGCCAATAGCGAGTTTGTTTCACTGCACTCGTGCCACACGTGGCCACTGGCAGCATGGAGCGGGTTCGTTTCGGCCGCCACTCCACGAGTGGCTGCGCTCTCCAAGTTGGTTTGGACGCCGGCATTCCCCGCGTGCTTGCCCTCGTTGCACCGGAGAATCAAGCGTGCGCCAGAATGCAGTCCCGTCATACATCGCTCAGGCGAGGTACGAGAGCGGACGACGTGGGTTCGTCTGCTGCTGGTCGGCTGCGAGCTGCCAATCGCACGAAGCAGAAGCACAAAAAGATTAGATTTTCTGCTAGAAATCGTGTACCGCGAGAGACCGGATCGAAAGCTAGCATGCATTGTGACTTTTTGCTATTTCATGAAGGAAGTAATCGACAACCCATACTTTTGAAAGTTTTGAGTGGTTTTGTTGTCGTGCAGTCGCTGAAATCTACCGACGACATCAAGTTGCTCGGGACGAAGGCATGCAGCAGCGACCGCTAGGTCTCTCTCGCGGGTGTACGTATGAAAAGATATTGCTAAAATATGGCCTATTGTGGACTCGCGAATGGACATCATTTGTCGATAAAACTCGCTCAACAGAACCTAGATGGCTAGCCGAAAAAGGTAAACATGGTGACTTTAACCAACGCTTTGGTAAAATCAACATGTTTAACATTTCCCTACACCAGTTACTTTACGCCCTCGTTTTTTTTTTTTTTTTGTTTTTTGTTCGAGAATGCTGTTCATTTCGCCGCATTACGAATAAAAGCTGACCCAGCTGTACGCGTCCAAGGATTGAAATCGAAGGTGATGCGAAACGTATTGATGGAGGTTTTAACGGACTAGTATGAAACCGTATACTTTCAGTGGTTCACGCTTAAAACTGATCAAACTTCTCCCCGATTCGTATAGAGACTGATTTCTCGCGTGTAAACAGTTATACAAGACTAGGAAAATCGCTCGCCTTTTTTTAATTCATACAAGTTGTTTTGTTGCTAACTTTTGGCGCGAACGTAAGCGGTTTGAATAATATCTCCACGACAATTGAAATGTTTAAGTCATCGCAAATATTAACATTGTAGCGTCCTGACTCTCTCGCCTTCCCACCTGCTATGCGGAACAGAAGGGTACTAGTTTCGGTTTGAGGTCGCTACTCTTGCTACACCATGAATGGCAACAGCATCAGCTTGCACTCTGCAAGTTCGCAAGGGCTCGATTTTCCGTGCGGCACTCCGCGTGTCTGAAGCATTCTGGGAGAAAACTCGCACAGTGCCAGAGCGTGTGAAACGAACTTGCTATTAGTCTTTAGTGTTTTCTCTAACGTATCTGCGTAAATGTTTGCTCTCGTTGCAGACCTTTTTCTCGTGACCTACCTGGTGACGGTCGGGCGGAGATAGGAAAGAATGCCGAATTCTTATTATTTTTATATCGATACCTGTTATGGGCTCTTCCTCTTACTCGAACTGACTCCGCTGTCGATATTGTCATGTGCTTAGATGTGCAAATTTCCAAATCCCTCGGGGTTTTCTCTACATCTAATCGTGGGTCATCTGCTAGCAAGCGATCGCGCTACCACAGAGCCACGCCGGCTACTTCAACACGCCGGCTACTTCAACACGCCGCCTATATCCGGTGGCAGATTAAGAACAAAGTGGAAGCTCCTCCCATCTCTTTCCACTTTAGCAGAGCGAACGCTGAAGAGAAGGTCGTCTCCCCTCGGGCGTTTGCTCCGCTGAAGTGGAAAGAGGTGGGAAGAGCTTCCACTTCGTTCTTCGCCTTTCACCGGCTATAGTAAACCAGATCCGTCGAGGACAGTTGCACACACGTGTCTCGCGCAGCGTCGCCTAGACGGCCGCTGTTGAGGCGACGTTGAATCAGGCCAGCGGAATGTCACGCCTCGTCCGTTAGACAATTTCTGTGGGTATAAAATATATCAGTGTGTCGCTCTCTGCGCAGATATTAGAAATGGCTCCTACATGTAAGGCGCACAATACGTAAGGCTGCATTAGGGTCCGATAAGATGGCACAGCTCTTGATGTGACTGCACTGTGGATTCACACAGGACTTGACATTTTTTATGAGGGATTCCGCGTGATAGTTTTGCTATAATTAGCTTCTATGTCATTGACAACTTAATAAACGCATGTCTGGCGACTCCGAAGCATCTTATCATCCTTCCTAGGCCGATGAGACTAGAATTAGCCGATACTGACGCCGAAGAAGGAATCAAGAGGCAAGAGCCGCGAAGATAGTGAGCCTCTCGTTTCTTTAAGCCCCGCCCTCTACCAAATGGGGAGTAACTTATGATGTTCACGCTTTGATTGGCTCTTTGGCGTTCTTGCCGGCACACACTTCAATCTCATTGGTTGCGGACATAAGGTGTTCGGGACTCACCCTACCCTGATCTTTGAAGCTCTAAGTAACAAAACTTTTTTCTTTTTGTATTTATTAAATACCATAGCATTTTTAACATTAGCAGTCCCATGGAGCGAAGCTGACGTTGTCTGTAACCGCGAAAAACGTGACATAAATTCCGATTGGCTGCGACGCGTCATGTGGATTCTCAGGGAGGGGCCTGTAAACAAAGTTAATTAATGGCTTTGAAAATAAAATTTTGTACATTTCGGTCTGGCTCTAAATCAGCCCGGGCCTTCGAGGTGCGAGAGGAGCACGCTTCACCCCCACGCCACGGGGGCTCCGCGATTCCGGCTGACTAAATCTGTGCCCAGTGCGTGCATCATGCTTTCGCATTTCCACACATAAGCAACCTTAAAGGGGCGATGCAACAGTTTTTGTACTTTGCGCAGATACCGCGTAGAACAGATCCCTGATGCTAATGGCCTATGAAACACGCGTTAGTTTTTCACCACACGCAATAGAAGTCCCAGTATAAAATTAAAGAAAAACGAGCAGCGTTTACCCCCTCAACTCGCAGCCAGAACAAGCGGCCACGTGATCTCGAGCCGATTATATGCCGCCAATGTTGATCGTAGTCACGCGCTGGGGTTGGCAAAGCACAGGACACGCGCTGTGTTCCAGACATTGTTATGGCTCGGCTATTGTCGTCGTTGCAGCGATTGGACACGGGCCACTACCCGAATGCTTCTCGAGCTATCAATTATCACGAGCCCAAATCGAGTGCCCACGAAATGCTCGCGTCCAATCTATGAACCGCTTTCAAATATCGTCATTGGGGTGTACTGCGATCCCCACGTTACGTCATCAAATTTTGCAAAGAAGAGACTGAATGAAAATGATCGCTTTTGTTCTTGAAATTAAACCGCAACAAAGGAGTTTCTTGGCCAGTGGCGTTGCGTGCGAGTATCCTTGAGTCCCACTAGTGCCAGTAAGCTCGTGTAAAGTGAAAAAAAAAACTCCAATTGAATATCGTTGCACCGCTCCTTTAAGTGTGCCTGCCAAATTTGTTTTAGGGGCGAAGCTCCTTAGGGTCTAGCCTTGTCCATCCGTCCGGCGTCCGCGGTCACATCGATTGCCATCCCATCTGTCTTCTTAAAAAAAGAAAAAATGTTTGCGCAGTCGACAGGATTCGAACCTGTGCGGGGAGACCCCAATGGATTTCTAGTCCATCGCCTTAAAGGAGCGGTGCAACGATATTCAATTGGAATGTTTTTCACTTTACACGAGCTTACTGGCACTAGTGGGACTCAAGGATACTCGCACGCAACGCCACTGGCCAAGAAACTCCTTTGTTGTGGTGTAATTTTCAAAACAAAAGCGATCATTTTCATTTAATCTCTCCTTTGCAAAATTTGATGACATAATGTGGGGATCGTAGTACACCCCAATGACGATATTTGAAAGCGGTTCATAGATTGGACGCGAGAATTTCGATAATTGATAGCTCGAGAAGCATTCGGGTTATGGCCCGTGTCCAATCGCTGCAACAACGACAATAGCCGAGCCATAGCAATGTCTGGAACTCAGCGTGTGTCCTGTGCTTTGCCAACCTCAGCGCGTGGCTATGATCAACATTGGCGGCATATAATCGGCTCCAGGTCACGTGGCCGCTTGTCCTGGCTGCGAGTTGAGGGGGTGAACGCTGTTCGTTTTTCTTTAATTTTTTTTCTGAGACTTCTATTGCGTGGGGTGAAAAACGAATGCGTGTTCATAGGTCAATAACGTCAGGGATCCGTTCTAAGCGGTATTTGCGCAAAGTACAAAAATTGTTGCGTCGCCCCTTTAAAGGGGCGATGCAACAAGTTTTGTACTTCGCGCAAATACCGCTTAGAACGGATCCCTGATGGCAATGACCTATGAAACACGCGTTCGTTTTTCATCCCACGCAATAGAAGTCCTAGTAACAAATTAAAGAAAAACGAGCAGCGTTCACCCCCTCAACTCGCAGCCAGAACAAGTGGCCACGTGAACTGGAGCCGATTATATGCCGCCAATGTTGATCATAGCCACGCGCTGGGGTTGGCAAAGCACAGTACACGCGCTGAGTTCCAGACATTGTTATGGCTTGGCTATTGTCGTCGTTGCAGCGATTGGACACGGGCCACTACCCGAATGCTTCTTGAGCTATCAATTATCACGAGCCCAAATCGAGTGCTCACGCAATGCTCGGGTCCAATCTATGAGCCGCATTCAAATATCGTCCCTGGAGGATGCTGCTACCACCAGGGTACGTCATCAAAATTTGCGAAGGTGAGATTGAAAGAAAACGCTCGCTTTTCTCCTTGAAATTACACCGCAACAAAGGAGTTTTTTGGTCAGTGGCGTTCCGTTCGAGTGTACTGGGCTCCCATTAGTGCCAGTAAGCTCATACAAAGCGAAAAACGCTCAAAACGAATATCGTTGCACCGCCCCTTTAACCACGCGGCCACGACTGCGGGACGAGTAGGGGGCTCTGATATGTGGTAGTTCTCTTTCTGACATGGACCGTTGACTCAAGCGGTGGAGATGCGCTCCCACGGCTTCTAGCGGATCCAAGCTGATCCGCTAGAAGAACCGCTGGCTCTGCATTTCACCGACCGTAAAGCAGTAATAATGAAGTCGAAACGCAACCCGGAACTCAGCACTACCTATGAGCAATAAAAAAAATCAGCACCATCAGCACTACCTATGAACAATAAGATCAGTATAATCAGCACCACCAGAGCTTCGCCCCAATCAACATCATTCACTACATGGAGATGTTGTGATTTTTTTTTGGCAACCGCCTGCTCCCTATAGTCTGGGAAAGAGACCATCACGAAGCAACTCCTCGCGCAAATAAAAAGCAAAAGCCACGAAAACCTTGTGAATAGGAGCATGACGATGCTTTTTACCTGCCGAAAGCACCATTTCGCAAAGTCATGTCCCCAGTCGCCTCAGTAAGTCGTTCTAGAACCGTAATAAGCTATATATATATATACATATATATATATATATATATATATATATATATATATATATATATATATATATATATATATATATATATATATATATAATGCTAAATTACACGAGCGTCAATGAAAATGCTGAGAACGTAGGTACACGCGCCGCACGCGCTCGTCTTCCCTGTATCGAGATTAGAAGCAAATAACCAAAATAAGGCTTTGACAATCGTGCGTGCAAGATTCCATTTGTTTGAGACCTTTGCTTTAGAACACTGACTGCTGCAGACCCATGAAGATGCAGCGGGTGTAACTACACTCACAGTAGGGTGCTTGCGTAAGTAGGATGTCTATTACCGACCCAGCAATATCGACGGCACGTTGTAGGTAGCGCAAAAAATGCGGCTCCAATCCACGCCGTGAGGGTGGTTGGTCAGCGAAGCTGTGGTATCCCCTGCAAAGATTGGCAACTGCACTATACGAAATGCCGCCGCCGGTCGCAGCACGCCACCGCTGGTCGTTCTGCCGTTTCTTTTCCTTTTGCCGCTGCTAGTATTCACGCTGCTCCTCGAGAGTCCTAGCTAGGCATGGCCTATTCATCGCGGTACTGGTGCAACAATGAAATCAGTTGCTATACTCCGTTTCATCTTACGTTTAAGCGCAGCGGATGTTACGAGCCATCGGAGCCAATTGGAGGCCGTGTGAGTGTCACGTGATCTTAGAGAGGTGGAGCAGCGACGCGCGGAAAGCGTATCACAGGCCACGTCCACAGAACGGGATTGGCTAAGATAGCTCGTAGCATCCGCTGCGTCCGGACGTAAGGTGAAACGGCCCGTACGAAAAGGTCAGATATGGCCCTGATATATTTTATATATGGCCATTTATGATAATATAAGGAGTCCAATATGGCCATATCCCGCCATATATGAGCGGAGATACGGCCATATTCCGCCATTTAAGTGGGCAAATACTGCCATATATCGCCTATACGCGTGCATAGAGAGCCATATAAAAGTTCAGATTCTGCTTATATAGCCCGTTCACGACATATATGGGTAAAAATATATCCCCTGATAATGATATTAGGGCCCGTTTCGGTCGTGCAAGCAAAAAGTTATATGTACTCGCGAAGACACTAGTTGATTTATCTATATTGCATGAGTCTCATATAATTGGTTAACTATTGTTAACATTCATAAAGTGAAGTTATTCCAGATATTTCGACCAATTAATAAATTGCTCATTTTGAAGATTGAAAGAAAAATGAAATTTGGTTGTATGTTTGACGTGTAACAATATGACGAAGTGCATAAGATCAGAAAGCGAGTTAATCAAATAATTCATTTTAGATCGCAGCTCCTAGGCGCCCTTTTCCGCGTTAAGCGGTGTCGGCGTCGCCGTAGGCATCGGTGTAACCGCCCCGCTATATTTAGCGGGAAATTGAATTGGTGCTTATGTCACGTGACGTCAATTTTCCTGCTAAATCTAGCAGTGAAACTAATTTTTTTCATATTTTCCAGCTAAATTTAGCGGGGAAACACGAACCGTCAGCTTACTTAAGATGCAAGACGCTGCTTCGTCGTCCCGAATCCTTTTCCCTTCGAACGGCTGCGAAGCCGTTGCGCCCGGAGAACCTTATGCAGAATCTTTCAAAAACCGTTCGCGCAGCATCGCAACCATCCGTTTGCGAGCGTCTGCGATTCATCGTGTGCTGAAAGTCGGAAGATGTGCTGTCCGTGGTGTCTTTTACGAGTAACTCTTTCGTAAAAGATTTGAAATTTTAAAAAGCGAACCTAACAGTGTCTTGCGCAAAAAATAGTCGCGCATAGTGTTTTTATTTAAAATTATATTTTGGACTGGACAGCTTCTTTGGAAGTTCAAAAGCTGGACTTCATAGAGCTTTCCTGTTCACTCGGTATTGACAGCAGGGTAGACGCTATACGTGTTTTGGGCCAATTTGTGTCTCCGGTTAGGGTCACATGCCTCCAGTCTAGAAGCTGGTGATAAGGCAGAACATGGCACCTGCCTCAAGCCTAAGGCCACACATAGCATTCACTGCACAATCAACCCTGGGTACAAGGGACAAATCCTCTCGTTCCAGAAGATAAGCCGATAAGCCTTTTGTGTGTGCACTCCAGTTTTGGCCTTTCCTTCTCTCCTTTTCTCTCTCTCCCTAAGCTGAAAGCGTGTTAGAACGTGCGCGCTTTCCGAACCAACCAGCCGTAGAATTTGCTCTCTGTGCGCGGGAAATGTGAGAAGCGCGGTCGCGTGGTGTGACGGATGACGCATTAGCCGTTGGCGATCTCGGAATGCGTTCTGCTGGACCCAGTTTGGCGTGTGTGGCGCCCTGCGTGGCTGCTGCGGATTTCTGCTTCTGCAGTATATTCGAAAAGTCCTACCCATATATCGGCAACAAGCGATTTCTTCGAAGAAGCCCAAGCATTTTTTGTGATGCGTTTAGTGTTCGGTTCTACAAATGACAGCGTGTGCTACATTCTGTTGAATCTTCACGGACACCTTCCTTCTCGTTTTTGTGTTTGAGTGGTGGTTCTGTCGTGGCCGTGTTGACATATATCTCGGATTACACCTTTCAAATCTCGTCTCGTCTACGTAAGTGCGCTGCAACCTACTTCAAGACAATTGATCGTTTTCCTAAAGGTACTCTCCCAGATTACCTCTAGAATTGGGCCGTGTCTATCTCCTGGCGGCCGGGAGAATAATTTCTCCGAAATTCGAAAATCATGTCACAACTGCAGGTAGAATACTGATTTTTTTATTCTCCCTGCGTTTCGTGATAACACGTTTCACGGCCACCTTCTCGTGGATACACGTTTCATGAACACACGTTTCGTCGACATTAACGTTTCATAGACATTCGTTCAGCGAATGTCGATAATCCTGCTTTCCCTGGGAATTAAGTTGAGCGAAATCAGGAGTGGTGTAAAGCGCAGCTCATGTAAAAATTAATAAAAGTTGGTACATGCTCAATATCCAATTGGTATTTTTCTTATACAGATGAGAAGTCACTTTTGGTAGTTATTTGTAGAAAACAACAATATATCGGGTGTTTTTTTTATTCTTGCAGATTTGTTTAAAAAAAGCCGTGAAAGCTACACTTATGCGGTTTGTGCGAGTGAGTTATACGCCCAGGGGAACATTATCTGGGTGGCTAATCTTTGCGATAAGTCGGCTAATCAATTAAAATTCACTAATTAACTCTTTAATTAGTGAAAATAGGCATATGATACCAATTAGAAACTTGCTGAGCGCCGTCCAAAACCCCTAAATCAGTAATTTTCAGAAAGACTTTGAGCGCGTGTGAAGCGCAGTAGTGCGCTGAAGTTACCACTCGTTGAGCAGGTACAAGGCTGGGGCAAGATAAGAGACGGAAAAATTGCGCGGGCGCCTTACCGAAACCACTAGCCTTGTACCTGCTCCACCGAATCTCACCGAATCTCACGCGCTGAAAGTCTTTCTGAAAATGACTGATTTAGGGGTTTTGGACGATGCTCAGCAAGTTTCTAATTGGGACCATGTCTATTTTCACTAATTAAAAAGTTAATTAGAGAATTATAATCAATTAGCCGACTTATCGCAAAAATTAGCCACCCACATAATGTCCCCCTGGTGTATAGCTACTCGCACAAACCGCATAAGTGTAGCTTTCATTTTTTTTTCAAAACAAATCTGCAAGAATAAATAAAAAACACCCTGTAAATAAAGGTTGCCTTATATGATTGGGACATATCTGGCCTTATATGGGAGGCAGATATACCCCTATCTTTTAGACTCAGATGTGGGTATATAAAAAATGGGCATATCTGGCTAGATATGCCTTATATAAACTGAAGTTCTTCATATGGCCAGATATGCACAATTTTTTATATAACCATATATGTTTCTTTATATAAGTCTAGATATGCCATTTCCGTAAAGGGGGGGGGGGATTACGCGGGTTCTTCTTTTATATATGAAAGGCTAGTGACGTCACTCCCCACGTCGCAAGCTGCCGTCGCCGCGGCAGCAGGCGCCGTTATCATCCATTATGCGGTTCGCACTTCACACGAGGGCTTCAAATGATGGCAACCCCTTTCGAAGGAGCTGCCAGCCTAATCTTTACCGAAACGGGTGGTACGGCGTTCTTATTGGTCACACGCGCCTTATCATGCACCATGTGGTATTCATGCTTGTCTTGTGGTTTTGTTTATTGAAACGGATACTGAACTGTATGCTGTATGCCTGATATCGAA
Source organism: Ixodes persulcatus (assembly GCA_013358835.2). NCBI lineage: Eukaryota > Metazoa > Arthropoda > Arachnida > Ixodida > Ixodidae > Ixodes > Ixodes persulcatus. The sequence continues at coordinate 256,667 of JABSTQ010000240.1, forward strand.
GGAGTTATGCTGTCTTGCCTTCAATTGTTCGCCGGGAGTTTTTTGCTTACAACAACGACACGAAAATGTCCTTGCCTGTAGGGGTACACAGCTTTGCTGTAAAAGCTGTGCCAGCGAAGCCTTCTGGGCGCTTGAAATATATGCAACGCCTGGGGGTCTAAAGCGCCTTTCACACACTTGCAAAAGCCTCCCGCAACCGCGGAGGACCTGCTCCGTAGCAGCGCATCCGGTCTTCCGCCGTCCCAAGACTTAAAAACCGGTCTTGTCGCTCTTGGTTTTACTCGGTCGCAAATGTGTGAACGGTGCTTAAAGGCAAAGCCGTGAAAGTAGCTTCGAAAACACGCGATGAAAATTGCCATTGCACTTCAAAGTAACGACGCTTCAACCGCCTTGTTGCTTAAAAGAATTGCTGCCAGTTATCTGCTGTATTTGAAATCACAAGAAACGCTTCTCCGTCCTACAGACATTAAGAAAAGTTCCGAGTCAGAGCAAACGACATCGCGTGAGCTCACTGGCATCGTCTCTAGAGTTAATGAAGCGGAATTTCGAAATAGTAATTGCTACGTTTTGTATGACACTCGGGTGACTGCGGTCCTCGTCCTCTTTACTTCGAGACTCTACAGTGCCTTGCCAGCGCGAGCACACGCTGATTGGGCACGCTCCGAAGAACGTCGGCGGACATGCCCCAGCCACAATAAACGCCCAGTATTTTTATTAGGTAATCAGCTCCCGATTACCGAAGACTTAACATTGGCGACGAGGGCAGATCAGGACTGCACGTGGAGAGTAAAGTACAGTCGCGGAAGCCAATTGCTTGCTACCTGGCACCAGCGCTACAGAAATGGGCTGATGATTGCAAATTCGTTGTGTTGACTACACCTGCAGTGCCAGCGAAAGCAGCAGGGTCATCAACCCAACGTTCAGGTGACACCACGCTTTCAAATCCAACGATGCTACTATTGTACGTCATGCTATGGGACCGCTTGGTCTGAGGAGTTCAGGATGAACGGCTGCAAGAACGTCTACTCACTAAACCAAAGCTCACGTTCAAGCAGGCTAATGACATCGCCATCAGACTTAAGAGTAGAAAGCAACAATAGCAGGAGCTGACACTTCCCGAGACAGAACTTCGAATGTCGGCGTCTGCGAATCGGCCATCCAACACAAGATGCAGCATCGACTTAGACCAACCGGACAGACGATGTCACCACTGCAGCGATCGACAGAGCGCAGAAGCCTGTTCATTCTGCAAGATATCGTGTCGATTTTGCAAGAAGAGAGGTCACATAAAGAAGTCCTGTTGTAATAAGGCACGGACTTTGGCTCAACAACGCTCAAGCAACTTTGTGGGCTGCGACAAGAGCGGAGCGATTATAGAGCCACCGGGGAGTGGTTTGGCATGCAAGAACTGAACGCTGTTCGTGCTAGCGTCCTAATACCCAAGTACCTAGCAGCACTCAAGATAGAAGGGAGAGCACTGGAAGTTGAAGTAGACCCGGGAACAGCATTCACGGTCATCAGTCAAGATACATACAGACGGACATGCCCAAACAAGCCACCTTCACTACAGCAAGAGGACATTGCGCTAAAGACATGAGCTGGTGAAGGACTACAACTTCTGGGACCAACGCAAGTGCACATGGGGCATAAAAAAGGACTTCGTGTTTCCGCTACTACTCACAACTGGAGCAGGATACAATCTTATGGTACAAAACTGGTTCTCAGCGCTTCAGATTCGAGTTAGTAGCATTCACCATCTTGGTCAAGACAGTTCCATTAAAACGGTCCTCGAAGCACACGAAGAGGTGTTAAAGCCGGAGATTGCAGGTTATATTGGTACACTGGTGCAATCTCAGCTAACAAATACAGCAATCCCGAAATTTCTTAAGGCTCGCTAAGTACCTTTGCTCTGCGCCCAGTTGTTGAATGCGAACTGCTGGTGTTGCAGAAGCAAGAAATCAAAGAGCCAGTTTAATACTCAACATGGGCAACGCCAGTCGCAGTCAACAGGAAGAAAAGAGGGATCCTTGAGACTCTGTGGGGATTACCATAGTACTGTGAACGTTCCAGCTAAACTGGCGTCATTCCCGCTCCCGACATCGATAGAGGTTCTTTCACACCTTCAAGAAGGTGCGCTTTACTGGACACTTGACCTAACAAAAGCGTACCAGCAACTGCCAGTAACAGATGAAACAGCTGAAGTACTGACCATCAAAACAATAAAGGGCCTTTATCGAGTGAACAGACTCTCCATTGGAATCGCCGCAGGTCAAGCAATCTTTTAAAGGGTCAGGGAGTCCACCCTGCCAGCCATCGCAGGTGCTAGCGTATACCTTGATGACGTAAACATTAGCGGAGCAACTCCAGATGAACATGTGTGTTTTCTGCATCAAGTCCTCCCTAGACTGGAAAAGGCAGGGACAAAGCTTAAGGAAGGCAAGTGCCGCTTAGGCGTGAAAGAGGTCAAATTTCTAGGTCACCGAATCTACGCCGTATGATTTCATCCAACTGAGGACAAGATCCAAGCAGTAGTCGCCGCGCCAGAGCCAGAGAACAAGGCACATTGGCAGCTTTACTGGGGCCTCCTGGCGTTTTATGTAAGGTTTCTGAAAGTACGAGAAACACTCGTCAAGGAAATTTATGAATTCCTTGAGCGAAACGAAGAGTGGAGATGGGAAGAGAGACACCTAAAGGCTCTCCAAAGGCTTGTGGGAGACGAGGGTGGGAGACAACGGGGTGGAGGGCACGCGAGAAGCGGTCGTCCGAAGAGACACAAGCTGGCGCGTGACAGAGCGTGCCGCGCGAGGCTGGGACAGGGCAGGAACGATGGAGCCGCTCTGGCTCATGGCGATACCCGGAGCAGTCCACCAGCGAGGTTCGCATCAGGACCGGCGCGATCGGAAAGTCCTGGCCTTACCGGCCTAGGCCATGAGAATCCCAGAGTGGTTCTGCAGCGACACTTGGGCTATGATAGCCGGGAAATGCTAGCCTACGCAGCGCTGGCGCGGGAAGGACGATCCGAAGGCCTGGACACGGACTCCGACTGCAAGTTTTGAATGACGGGCGACAACTAGGGTTTGCGGGCCCGGACTGCTGACTCTCGTGAACGGGAGACCGGGAAGAACAGCAACTTCATTCGTTGTCGTCCCCCTGTGTTGTCATTCCATGGGAGACGAGCGAAACGCAGACCGATTGGGCGGCGATTATTATATAGCGATCCCACATAAAAATGGCGTGGAACGTGGGCCCGGTTGGTATGGCTCTACTCTTGGTCATCCCCAGGGAGTCTCACAGATTCGTTAAGCTAACGATGCCAGTCGAGACAATGTTTGTTAAAATTTTGACGACTGGTCTGCGAGAAGGGCTCAGCAGGTGTTTCTTCCAATCGAGTACCGAAAGGACTCGAAGGACGAGTTTGTCAGCGGGTGTCGGAACAAGTGCGGGAATAGCAGTTGACACCAGTGTTGCGGAGTTCCCCCTCCGTAGTTGGAATGATTCCGGAATCATTCCGCATTTTCGCAACCCCGGAATGGAGTGGGAATGGGATGGCAAAAACGTTGAGAGGAATGGAATGGGAATGGAATTAGATGCCTTTGGCCCGGAATGGAATGGGAATGGAATGGGCCCGGTTCTTTTGTTTATTTATTTTTTATTAATTTTTTTGAGGGGGGGGGGGGTTCTTCCTTTAAAAACGTTCGGCTAAACCGAGCAAGTCAGCGAGTCAGTTGCTCAGAAATAAAATGAGCAGCGGGAAACTGCTAGCCCGTAACAGACTGTACGCAAAAATATGCAATACAAAAAACAAGCGTCAAAGCCAAGAGCAGAGTGGGAAGGGGGGGGGGGGGGGGTGGCGGTGGCGCCTTTCGCGGACGCGCAGATGACGGGCTTCACTTGTGTTCACCGTGCTTGTGTTACACGAGAGCGAAGCAAGAAACCAAGCACCAAGCAAAAGAACCGAAGGGAGCGGCAAAGAATGAAACCGCCATACACGGCTCCTCATCGTACTTCTTGTCTTTTTTTTTTTGCGACAGCATGGAGATTGCATGCGCGCGCACAGACTGAAATCTGGGAACGGGGGCGACTCATACTTGCAGAGCTCTGATAACTCGTTGACTCGCGCGCCGCCGAAAGATGATCAGTTATTGTTTTCTTATATACCAGCACGCGGCCCTGACGTCACGCAGCTGTTGTGGCGCTGTCGACGGCACTGAGCATGCGCAGACGCTTCACTTCACGCGAATTCGGTTTCTGCGCACGCGCAGTGCCCACACCTGGTGTGGGCAAAAGCGGGTTTGTTTGTAAACAGCGTGTCGGTCTATAGTTCGACGAGCGTTGTTTAGCAGCTGGCCAACCCTGCTGCCTTCTACGTTCATTCGCGCGCACTCCTCGTGGATCTGCTTCGGCATTAAAACAAAGCGAGATTAACTTTCCCCTTCCCCTCTTGCGCTTTGCTCCGACGCTTGTTTTTTTATAGTGCATTTTTACGTGTAAGTCCGCCTCTTAGTTGGTATTTGTTCCGATTCTTGTTTTCTGTGTTAAATGTTTCACATTCAAGTGGGTTAGGGTTACAAGCAAGCTAGATAATGCCCACTTATTTCCTCTGACTTTAGACTTTGCATACCTTGTTTCACCTTGTGATGGACCGCTGCGGACGCTTCGAGTCACCCCAGGCAATCCAGCACCGTGAGCTTAGTAAAATCGGTGCTTTTTTGAGGCATTTAGCATCTTTTGCAATTGTCTATGCGTTTGATAATGTCAGCTTTATGCTGCTTATGCCGGCAAACACAATGCAGCTGTCAAGTGCCCATTTTTACGCTTAGGAATTATAGGAATGGAATGGAACGATTCAGCCATTCCAGGAGTGGGAATGGGCCCAGTGTCCCCATTCCTAGGAATTGAAAGGAATTGAATTATCGAAAGCTCTAATTCCCCGAATGGAATTGGAATGGAACGGGGGTGCCCATTCCGCAACACTGGTTGACACCGGGGATGCTGGGGGACGCCTCTCTCAGCGGATGTCGGAAAAATTGCGGGAATAGTTGTTGACCCCTTGAACGCTGGCAAACGAGTTGGTCAGCGGGTGCGGGAAAAATTGCGGAAAACGCAGTTGACACTGGGTACGCGGGCGGACGAGGTTTTCAGTGGGTGTCGGAAAAACAGCTGGAATCGCATTTGACAACGGGAACACTGACGGACGAGCTTGTCAGCCGCTGTAAGACAAATTATGGAAATTGCAGTTTTCACCGGGAACGCTGGCAGTCGAAATAATGAGCACTACTGTTCGTACCTGCTGGGTCAAGACAGCTTGTTGCTTCGCGTCATCCCAACGAACGACGAACAGCAAAGGGACGACTCTCCCTCAAGGGTGGTGGTTCCAAGAAAGCTACGGAGATTATTTATTGGATGCTTTTTCGACTTCAACCTGGCTGGTCAGTGGCAGTGAAGCGGGGCTTTTCGTAAGTTACGTCGCGTCACGACGTAACTTGTGAAAAGTGTCGGCGAGTTAAGGCCGGTTCTCACATGCAGCGAAGCGCTGATATAGAGCTGTTCACGTGTCGTAAGCTACTTATCGTCTGCCATAAGCAACAGTCTTGACGGTGCGATACAAAGCTTGTGAACGCTCCCGTCCCCATACGCTTAGCCCTAGGTCAGCGTTATGCTGGTAGCGGTCCGCTGAATGTGTGAACAGGCCTTTAGCCGCAGGGTGCACGGTTGGTGAGAAATTTTGCAGTAGAGGCTATTGACGCCGCCACAGTCTGGGGCAGGGTGTTTGTTCGTTGTGTGTGGTTTGAACACTTTGTTCTTGCGAGAATCTCGTTCTGGAAAGACTGCCATAGACGGCGTCACCAAGCAAATCCTTTGGGGGGCAACACGGGCCAATTTGTTTTCTCAAGTGCTCAGGGTAGCTGACACAGGTTCCGCCTGGCGAACGATTCTGGCTGGCAGTTCTACGCCCGCGGCGACCTCCAAGCGGAGCGGTGCAGGCCCGTCCGCGTAGGGGGACTAAGTGCAGGCCCCCGCTGCATTGTGGTGAACGGGACAGCTGGCGACGGACAGGTCAACATTGTCTGCCGGCTTCGCTAAAAGAGCCAGCTGATTCCGGCACCAAGAAAGACCGACGGCGAGGGCACGACCATCACCTACGCCGCTTTAGGACGCTACAACGTGGCCACTCCAGCAACACCAATAGCAGCCGCCTCTTCTGGCACCTCAGACGGCCTCGACCAGAGCGTTAACCTCTGTCTTCCCAGTCCATTGACAAACACACCATGGCTGACGTGGAAGAACTCATCTCTGAAGCCTATGAGAATCTGAGTACCGGAAGTCCTCCAAAGTCCGGGTCTTGAGGGGGGGAGAGTGTGGGAGACGAGGGTGAAAGACGACCGGGCGGAGGGCACGCCAGAAGCGGTCGGCCGAAGAGATGCGAGCTGGTGCGTGACAAACCTGCTGCGCGAGGCTGGGACCGGGCAGGAACGATGGAGCTTGTCTGGCCAATGGCGATCCCTGGAGCGGTTTACCAGAGAGGTTTGGATCAGGACCCAAGGGAACGGCAAACTTTGGTCATACCGGACTTGGCCATGACGATTCCAAAGTGGTTTCGCTGCGAGACTTGAGCTATGGTAGCCCGGAACTGCTAGCTACGCAGCGTTGGCGTGGGAAGAACGTTCCGCGGGCCTGGATACGGACTCCGGCTACGAGCTCTGAACAACGGGCGACAACCAGGGTCGGCGGGCCCGAACTGCCGGCTCTCAAGGACGGGCGACCGGGAAGTTCAGTAAATTAATTCGCTGTCATCTAGTCGTGTTGTGTCACCCCTTCGGAGACGAGCGAAGCACAGCCCGATTGGGTGGCGATTACAGGTGATATTCACATGACGTCACTCGCTTGGTGCGCCGCGCCGCGGCCGCCATCTTCGAGGGTTTTGTCGTCCCACGTAGACACCAATGCGTTTCGCCTCTCGTCTGATCGCTTTTTTCAGTGTGGTTTAGCCGCATTTCACAAGTTGAAAGGGTTTTAGGCGACCATAACAAAGCCGCCGAAAGCAAATCCAGTCGCCAATATGGCGGCGTGACGGAGGTGCTCTCTGGCAAAATCGAATATGCACAGGTGGTGAACACCACCTGTTATAGAGTGACCCCACGTACTCAAGGGTCTTGTGGCTAAGTTCAGTGTCCTCGTACACCACGACGAAAGAAAACCTCTATTTCTATCCTGCGAGGCATAACCATATGAAATGGGAGCAGTACTCCCCACAGCACAATGCCGATCGGCAAGAGGCTCTAATTCCGTTTGCGTTCAGGACGTTCGGTACTGCCGAGCCTAATTATTCGCCACTTGACCGGGAAGGCCTCGCCGACGCGTACGTAGCTCACCCCTTTCATCAGTACATCACCGGAAGGTTTGTGACAATATTCACAGATCATCAATCTCTCTGATGTATCATCGACACCGACAAGTCCGTTCCTCGTGTATTATCACTGAGGATGACTCGATAGTGTGTGAAACTGAAGCGTACCGCTAGGACATCAAGTACAAACCAGGAAATCATCACTAGAACGAGGACGCTCTCAGTCGGCTTCCATTACCGCACCCAGTGGACGAGCTGAATCCACCCGGTGACATCTTGATGTTTAAAGCCTTGTCACGGCGTTCTTTGTATGGAAAGGAGGTGACAGGCAACAGCAAAGTGCAGTGTATTGGTGAAAGTGTACCGAGCTATTCAGAAGTGCACACTACATCGACTTCACTCACGAGACTTTAAATCATACATAAAAAAGAAGGCGGCAGAATAGTCGACGCACAAACATTGACTGACATTGGGTAGACGCATCGTGATCGCTACTGTTCAGCTGGCAAATATATTTATTTCAAAAAGCCGAAACTAAGCATGTCCGGCCGCCAGGACATACGGTGCCGAACCCCCGAGCTGCCAGCCACGCGAGCCCGTGGGGTCTAGGACTTCTCGGTGTAGGGCGTTTTGGTGTAGGACGTTTTGGTGCGGACTTTTCGGTGCATGGACTTTTCGGTGTAAGGACTTTTCGGTGCATGGACTTTTCGGTGTAAGGACTTTTCGGTGTACGGACTTTTCGGTGCACGGACTTTTCGGTGCACGGTCTTTTCGGTGTGGGACTTTTCGGTGCGCAGACATCTTAGTGCACGGACATTTCGGTGCACGGCCAATCAAAATCATGAGTATTTTTTTTGTTTTCTCTAAACCTAATAAGCACTATTTTAGCTAGAAATTTATTTTTTCGAACTTATCGTTTTTTAGGATTGGTCATCCATTTACGGCCACTCACTGATATACCACCGTAGTGACTTTGTTAGGTGCAGTATCATCCTATGTGAGGATTGGAGACGTTGGACTTGATGGTTCATTTGTCGGTGTCTCTTTTCCAACGTACGCACTAGTTGCATCACATATCTCGGGTAACTTTCAACAATCTCAAGCTTATTGCTGTTGGGCCCTTCCCCACAAAGATTAACAATAATAAAGCCCACACCTTCAGTTTCTTTCCTAGCATCACGATGTTCCGATGATCTCTGCTCCCCACGAAATAAGTAAATGTTTTGTCGCGTTGCAAACCTCTTTTCGCCGGTCTCTGCATGGGAAGACAAGTCGATCTGATGACGAACGCTTTCTAAGCTCACTTGCGGATGGAAATAGAAAAAAAAGCCAGCTTTGCTTTGGAGCTGACAGCGGAATGGAAGTTACAACCTGCCTGGACAAATCACTGCGTTATCTTCGGCGACGTGACTACATTTCTTACCGGTAGGCAAGTGACGGAGTGCGGCCACGCGAAGAGTGACACACGCACGCTCACAAGAGCATAGCTTTTTCCCTTCTTTCAACCTAGCGCGTAAAGTGCATCATCCTGCACCTTCCATTCCCCCCCCTCCCCCATTTTTAAGCCTTTTTGCTTCGGCTTACTTCCCGTCCACCCGGCACACCGCTCCCTGTACCGCTCCTTCCCGAAGCATGTCACTTGCCCTTGTGGTTCGGCGTGGGTACACCCGGAGGGCAAAATCACATTACAACTATTCACTGCTTCATTATTAGCTAGAAGGTTCGTTAGCGTCCCCAGCGGTTCAGTGGTTCCGCTGGGACAAGTAGAGTCCTAAACGTACCTGAACCCACAAGTTTAGATGCAGTAAAAAGCAAATAAAAATCACGGCATTCTTATTAAAAAAAAACAAACATAATCGGTTAGGGCTTCTTTTCTTCGCGCTGACTGATCAGTGATCGTCCTTTTTTATATTCCGCATAATCCTTATTGTTATTGTAAAGATATCTGTGTGACATTTAATTGTGAGCGAGCTTCATTTGTAGAAAAATAAATAGTATCAACGGTCGACGTTTATGTAGTGTTCACAAAATCAAACATTTGGGGCGTTTTTGTTTTTTTTTAACCTTCCGCTGGTTTTTGACAGAGAGCAACGATCATTCGGTGCACGGACGTCGTGGTTACACGACTTGTTTTTCTTTACGTATGCATTTTCATGATGGCGTGATGACAAAACTTGATTTGTGGTAAATTCCGCTCGTAGATTTGGTGCGGTTTTATAGCTCTTTAAGCTCCATTCAAACTGGCGAGTAGCAGCTCTAGACAATACCTTTACGGTCGCGACGCGATAATCACATCATCAAATGCGTGCGATATTGCACTGATTCTTCGCCGTGATGTGTCTAAAATTAAATATACGTGTAGCACACAGACATGGAAGTAATCCGTTACAAGTAACGGGAATCCATTATATTTTTTTTTGTAATTTAGGAGTTAATCCATTATTTTTTCGAAAATACGCTTTGACGTCACTTCCGGCGCCGGGACAAAACGCAGCGTTTTTTGGCGCTTTCCGACGTATCTGGAGGAGCCAGATATTTTGCGTCCAGGCGTCGCGTCTCCCGCTGCGTCCAGAAGGCAACGACCATTAAACGGCCGTGTTCACTAGTTGCAAGAAGCGTTTGAATTTTCTCCACTGTTTTCGCCACTGTAGGACTGTAGATTTCGCCACGGACCTTGCGACAATGGGGATAATAATAATAATAATAATAATAATAATAATTTTTATTTGCAGAGATTGCGATACCTACTCGGCAGCGTGCAAGTCTAGGCAGAAAGGTTGAGATCCGCGCCTGCTAGCCCGCCGCCAAGTGGGGAAAGGGATACGGGAGAGGAAAATAAATGCACACTCAAAACAAAAAGATACTTATACAAAAACGGGTAACAACCTTGAACCATTCCAAGGCAAAGCGCGCGCGCGCGCGCGCACACGCACGCACGCACGCACGCACGCACGCACGCACACACACGCGCGCGCGCGCGCGCACACGACACACACACACACACCACACACACACACACACACACACACACACACACACACACACACACACACACACAACACACACACACACACACACACACACACAACACACACACACACACACACACGCACACACACACGCACACGCACACACACACACACACACACACACACACACACACACACAAGCACCCGCGCGCGCGGAGTTTACAAAATTTGCACGCACGCGGCCCTAAATAAAAACGGCTTAGGCCCCGCCAACGCTCGCAGCAGGGCGAACATGGGTAGTTACGTCCTTCCCCCCGTGGACATCAGTTTACCACACCTTTTGCACAAGTCCAGGGACTCCTCCCTGCTCCGCGGGAGAGGCTGACGCTCCTTCGGCGGAACAGAGAGGAGTTAGCGAAGTACAAAAGCGTCCTGAACTCTGGCAGGCGAAATGTAAAGAATACAAGGACACCGAGAAACAAAAGTACAAAATCGATACTACCGGCGACAACCGCAACAACGCAATCTCTGTAGCGGCCAGGTGTAAATGTTTTGGCGCGGGAGATGGTGATGCCGATGGCATACCGAAAGGTGGATGAGCATGGGCGTACCAACCGGGGGTGGGGGGGGGCGGGGGGGGGGGGCAATGGGGGCGCGTGCTCCCTCCCCCCCAGTTTTCAGAGTGGGGGGGGGGCAAGGCATGTGTTTTGCCCCCCCCTGAAACAGCCGACACTGGGCAGGCCAAACACTGGCCGGCGGCGCCCAAGGGATACCAAGGGCACCACCCCCCCGGTCCTGGGGGGGGGGGGGGGGAGTTGCTGGTTTGCCCCCCCCCCCCTCAAAAACAAGTTGGTACGCCACTGTGGATGAGGCGTACGCACTAAAAAGGATGAAAATGAGTGAAATTGAGCTTTATTGCAATTGCTGTAGTGAAAAAGCGTGCTTACTATTAATAAAATTAAAGGAGCGGTGCAACAATATTCAATTGGAATGTTTTTCCCTTTACACGAGCTCACTAGCACTAGTGGGACTCAAGGATACTCGCACGCAACGCTACTGGCCAAGAAACTCCTTTGTTCCGGTGTAATTTCAAGGACAAAAGCGATCATTTTCATTCAGTCTCTTCTTTGCAAAATTTGTTGACGTAACGTGGAGATCGCAGTACACCCCAATGACGATATTTGAATGCGGTTCATAGATTGGACCCGAGCATTTCGTGGGCACTCGATTTGGGCTCGTGATAATCACTAGCTCGAGAAGCATTCGGGTAGTGGCCCGTGTCCAATCGCTGCAAGGACGACAATAGCCGAGCCATAACAATGTCTGGAACTCAGCGCGTGTCCTGTGCTTTGCCAATCCCAGCGCGTGGCTATGATCGACATTGGCGGCATATAATCGGCTCCAGATCACGTGGCCGCTTGTTCTGGCTGCGAGTTGAGGGAGGAGGAGGAGGACGAAACATATTTATTAAGCGTTTTACGCTGTGGGGTGGATCCTCAATTCAGGTACCCATGTGCCGTCCTGGCTCGATCGGCCCTCTCCACCAGCAAGAGCTGATCTTGAGGGAGGGAGCAGTGTCCCCCACTGCTCGGGGGTAGGGGAAGGAAAAGGGGGTGACATGTCTGGGTTCTTGTCGCACTCCCATATGATGTGTCTCAGGGTGCCGGGTTGGTTGCAGAATTGACATTGGGCGTCGAATTGTGTGGGGAATAGCAGGTGCATCCTAATTGGATGGGGAAATGTGTTAGTCTGTAATAATTTGAGTGTGGTTTCCTGACTTCTCGTGAGGGAAGGGTGTGGTGCGGGTAATGTTCTTCTGTTGAGCCTGTAATGTTGTGTAATTTCTTGGTAGGTCGTGAGGGGTGTGGGTTCCAGTGTCTCCTCCGTGGCCTGGTGGGCGAGGTCTCGGGCCGTAAGATGGGCATGTTCGTTGCCTCTCATGGAGGAGTGAGCTGGGGTCCACACAATGTCGACCTGCCTGTCCGGTGCCTTGTTTTTGAGGGAGTAAACGCTGCTGGTTTTTCCTTAACTTTTTTCTGGGACTTCTATTGCGTGGGGTGAAAAACGAACGCGTGTTTCATAGGTCATTAACGTCAGGGATCCGTTCGAAGCGGTATTTGAGCAAAGTACAAAAATTGTTGCATCGCCCCTTTAGATATTATGGCATGTAGCCATCATTTAACGCGAGATTTCTATTTAATATTTGCTTTTATTTCTTAAGCGCGTCTGGCTACGTTGGGCAGACGCTTCGGAAACGCAGACGCGAAGCGCTGCCCGGTAACGCTGCGTGTGGTTTGACTGGGCGCACGCGTCGGGCAGTCCAGCGGAGTGCTCGGAGCGGGCCTAACATCACCGTTTTTGACTCTCAGGCAAACCACCAACTGGAACTGGTGATCAACGGCGACTGCACAGTCATCGCAGGCGCAGCTTCGCACCGCATGGGCCGTTGCTGACAAGCAACGAATAACAGCTCGGAGGAACACCTACCGGACGGCGCCCATGCAGCGCATATAAGCGGGCATCAGACGTGGAGGAACTGCAGTCCAGCGGAGTGCTCGGAGCGGGCCTAACATCACCGTTTTTGACTCTCAGGCAAACCACCAACTGGAACTGGCGATCAACGGCGACTGCACAGTCATCGCAGGCGCAGCTTCGCACCGCATGGGCCGTTGTTGACAAGCAACGAATAACAGCTCGGAGGAACACCTACCGGACGGCGCCCATGCAGCGCATATAAGCGGGCATCAGACGTGGAGGAACTGCAGTCCAGCGGAGTGCTCGGAACGGGCCTAACATCACCGTTTTTGACTCTCAGGTGGGTGCAAGCCTTCGCTTGACCTTTTGTTAGCACCTGACTCTCCGCTGGACTGCCTATTCCTGCTGTGAATCATGCCCTTGTCTGGAAACCAAAGCGATTGCTTAGTGTGTTTAAAAGAAGTGACACCAGATACCCAAGCGTTAGAATGTGCGGAATGCAAACATTTCTATCACACTGGAAAATTTTCGGGTGTCAGCAAAACCAAACTAAAAAGCATGACGACCGCGGATTTATTGTCTTGGCGATGCACAACTTGTAAAATACATGACCAGCGACAATCATCACAAGCCAATAATGAGGCAACAGAGTTAGCCTATGAAACCGAAGATCAGAGGCAAAGAGCTGTGTTGACACAACTACAAGAAACAAACAGAAAACTGACAGAGGTCTTGAGCAGAATGGATGAAATTGAAATAAAGATAAATGTGCAGTCAACAAAGCACGATACGATGATACAGAAACTGGATAGGCAAGAGAAAACGATCGAAGCAATAGAAAAGTCGGCTACTATGCTTTCGAAACAGTATGATGACTTGCTAAAAAAGGTGGACTCATTGGCAGGCGTCACGAACGAGTTGAAAAAAAGGACGAACGAAATCGAAAAACTCGGGAAAGAAAGAGACGAAAGAATTAAAGAACTAGAATGGGCAGTGGAGAACGCGGAACAATATTCACGACGAATGAACATCGAAATTCATGGTATCGCTCAAAACAACGAGGAGGACTTATCAGCGGTCATGAATAACCTAGCAAGAAAGCTGAAACTTCCCGTACCCCAGCCTGATAAGATTGAATCCATGCACAGATTGAGAGCAAGGGAAGGCAAAATTCCCGCGATCATTGTGCGGTTCAATGACAGGTCAGAAAGGAACCAGTGGATCAGCAAACGTACCGTCTTGAAAGCAGAGCGAATTTACATCAATGAGAACCTGACGAAGCTTCAGAGATGGCTGTTCTGGGCCGCAAAAGATTGTGCAAAGGAACAGGGCTACAATTATGTATGGATGAAGAACGGAAAAATTTTGGTCAGACAAAAGGAGGGGAAGGCTGCAATACGTATCGAAAGTGAAAGTGACTTGAACAAAATTCATTAAAATGGCCACATGTAACTCATTTAAATACTGGAACAGATACACCCAAAAAGTTATAGCTGAAGAGGGTATAGGAAACAAAGAGCAGATTCTACACATCATTCAAATTAATGTAAGAAGCCTAAAAAAACACTGGGATGAACTAAATGTCTATCTGTTGAACCCCTTGTTAGATGTTGATATAATAATATTGACTGAAATAAATATCGAAGCTGAAGAGCCTTTACCTTTTCACATAGCTGGTTTTCATTCAATATCAGTACGTAGAGAAAGCAGAAAGGGGGGTGGGATTCTAGTGTACATTAAAAATAGTTGGCTATCCGACCGTGTTGAAGCATCATTGAATCACGCAGAAGTTCTTGTGATCACCATACATAGGGCTGAGTTGTCCTTTACTATATTTGCTGTATATAGACCACCTAACTGCAATTTAAACTTATTCTATGACGAATTTGTAACACTACTCAACAAATTTAATAATGACGAGCACAACGTACTAGTAGGGGACTTTAACATCGATGTCATGGGCCAACACAAATGTGGAGTAACCGAATATCTGGACATATTATGCAGCTATGGGCTTCAAAATTTAATTAATAATTATACGAGAGAGGAGTACCTGGGTAATAAAGTGACAAGATCGTGCATTGATCACGTCATTGTACGTTCGTGTAATTTAGATTTTATAGCAGGAGTAATAAAACAAAAAGTGGCAGACCATTATTTCATTGCGCTTAGGATTATGGGTGAGGATCCTACGATCAAAACCAATAAACAAGTACATAAACAGGTTCTAGACAACAGTAAAATAGATGATAAGGTGAAAAGATTCAACTGGAACTCTCTGTTGCATCTTGATCACGTCACCCTATATGAAACGGTGGTCGAGAAGTTCAATGATATATACGAGAACTCGAAAAGAACGATAAAATTGACACAAAGAAACCCTAGTAACAAATGGATAGACCAAGAAATATTAGAATTAAGCTCTGAAAAAAGTAAATTATGGAATAAATGCAAACGAAATCCCCATGATGCAGCATTAAAGGAAGAATTCAGACAACTACGAAACAAGGTAACTGCTAAAAGTAGACTGGCTAAAAAAAGGTTTCATGTGACAAAACTCAAGCAGTGTGGGAAAAACTTACGTCAAACGTGGAACACAGTTAATCAAATAATCGGAAAACCCCCTAAGGACAGCATAGATGAATGTATAAACAAAAACTTCGGGGAAACTATCGGGAATGCGCTAAGCAACGAGTTCAATAATACCTTTGTTAAGCAAGTACAAAATCTACGGAACCAAACAAGCAACTCTGCAGAAAAACCAGAGCTTTTGGGCTATTCCCCAAATTCTGCGTATCTGCCAGAAATGACAGTCTCGGAACTAAGGGATATAGTTAACAGTATGTCTGTAACAAAGCCAGCCGGGAACGATAACATAAGGGTAAGAGATATACAAACTAACTTTAGCAGCTTAAAAGAGGTTTTGCTTGCGATATTAAATGGCGTTTTTGCTACAGGAAATATACCTAATAAGCTGAAGGTATCAGTAGTTAGGCCTATATACAAGAAGGGGAATAAGAAAGAACTATCCAATTATAGGCCCATCGCGCTGCTACCTGTCATCTCGCAGATCATGGAAAAGTTTGTCTTAAAAATAATGACCTCCTTTTGCGACAAGTATTTATTAATTGGCAACAGTCAGTACGGCTTTAGACAACAAAAAAGCACGACACTGTTACTCGAAGATATAACGGACTTTATGAACGACAACATAGACAAGAACCAAATAGTACTCGCACTGTTCTTAGATTTGACGAAAGCCTTCGACACAATTGACCACACAATATTGCTAGATAAACTGGAAAGAATTGGTTTCCGAGGGCCGTTTCTCAACTTGTTTCGAAGCTACTTTTCCAACAGAACTCAAAAAGTCAGAATTGGAGATGATACAAGTGATGCCTTGTACCTCAACTACGGCGTACCCCAAGGCTCGGTGTTGGGCCCTATGCTTTTTAATGTATATGTTAATGATCTCGCCTTACTGCCCTTAAAGTCCAACATTTATCAGTACGCTGATGATACAGCTTTAGTCTTGGCAGATGAAAATTACTTTACTGCGGTCTCAACTCTGCAGGAGGATATAAAACAAATAATGAGCTGGTTTTCAAAAAATTGTATTTTTGTGAACACCGAAAAAACACATTTGATGTGCTTTAGAACTCGTCAAAAACGCGTTAATCTTACAGAGCCTGTTTACTTGCATTCAACGATATGCAGACAGTGTCGTTGTTTACCACTACCCTACGTTACAGAAACGAAGTACTTGGGTATATACTTTGATGAGTACTTAACATGGAATCTACATGTCGATTACTTACTTAAGCATTTGCGGATAATTTCATCGTACCTTTATAAATTACGAAGTTGTGCAGATATTAACTTAAGACGAATGATTTACCAGATGCTAGGGGAATCTAAACTAAGGTATGGGATAACAGTTTACGCATTCTGCTCAAACTACAAAGTACAAAAAATAGATAACCTAATTAAAAGGATGATAAAAAATATTACGTACGGCACACACCTTGAGGATCTAACCTTTGAAGAGCAGCTGACCAACCTGGACCTGTTGGCTATTGATAACCTACGCAAGTTCGAAGTCCTCACAAAATATTATTTCTCGTGTAATTTCAGAGTGCAATCCACCAAACAAAAAAGTCTTAGGCACACAGAACGGTTTGACATTCCAAGGATATACACCACTTATGGGAAAAAAATGCGGAAACATTACGTTCCTACATATTTCAACGATCTTCCAAATAATTTATTCGATCTCTCGTCCTTAACGGAGATGAAAAAAGAATTAAGGAAATGGTTCAACGGCGTGCAGAGGTGAAAATGAGTGTTAATGTTTTTGGACCTTTACGTTTGAATGTTTACATCTAAGTGGTCTCTTTGTGTTCTCTTTGTGTTCGAAATATTTTCGTACTATTGCAAACATATCATGGATCGAGAGGAAAGAGGAAAATGCATTTTTCTTGTTGCTTTTTGCTCTGTTAACAAACCCATTGTGTTCTCCTAGGTGTACGAAGTGCAATGTAAAATATATGATTGTATAGGGCAAATAGCATAGACAGTTTTTTTTTTCTTTGACCATGATTGGAAAGCGTGTGACGTGTTTTATTCAATTTGTCCTTACTAAGTTTGTAACATGTGGTGTCAAAATTGAGTTGTGTTTATTTTACGCTTGTTTGTTTTTCTGTTTTTTTTTCTGTTTGATTTGCTTTTCTTTTATGGACTGCCTGTTCTCACACACAAGCACGCAAGTGCTTTCGTGAGGCAGTAATTAATGTATGTGAATGATTTTGTGCTAATAAAACTATTATTATTATTATTATTATTATTAGCGCGCGCGCCAAGCTGAGACGCGCGTCTAGACGCCTGAAAAAACGCGCCATGTGGGCTAGCCCTGGTTACATTTCTACCATCCGGCGAAAAAAAAAAGATATTTATTTATTTATTTCAGTACCTTCAAGGCCCAGAGGGCGTTACAGAAGGAAGTGGTGGAAAACATAAAAACAAACAACAGGTAGTTAATTCAGAAATTTAACAGATAATGAAAAATGCAGACAACGCAGGTTATTGAGAAAGTACATAACACTCAATGGCGAATCTGAAAGTGAAATCGTCCGTAGTCGTTGCGATGGAGGCGGGCAGGTGGTTCCATTTGTTGCTAGTCTTTGGGATAAATGAATCGAAAAACAAGTTAGTGCGACAATGTGGCACGCCTACTTTGTTATGGTGGTCCGAACGAGATGAGACGTGTGATGGCTCTGAAAAAAGTTGCGGGTTATAATGATATATTTTATGAAATAGCGTGAGTCGCGATATTTTTCTGCGCAGAGAAAGGTTCGGAAGGTTCAAGGTTGCCTTCATAGAGGATACGCTAGATGAACGGGAGTAGTTTGACAAGACAAAACGCGCGCTGCGATTCTGTATCGATTCTAAATTATTAATAAGAAATTCCAGGCCTGGAACCCACACCGAAGATGCGTACTCCAGTTTAGAGCGGACGATAGTTTTATAGAGGAGAAGCTTTAAAGATGATGGTGCCATAGAAAAGTTACGACGCAAATGTTCAAGCATACGGTTAGCGTTATTTACTATATGTTTGACATGCATTTGTCAAGACAGATTAGCTGTTATGTGAACCCCTAGGTATTTGTATGACGTTACTTGTTCAAGTGCACAGCCTGAAAGTTGATAATCGTAAATGCTGCCACAAACGGTCTGACGCGTAATTCTCATTACTTTACACTTGTTAGTATTCAGACGGATTTTCCAGATATCACACCAATTAGAGATTTTGTTAAGGTCAGACTGAAGCACATAGGAATCGGAACTAGTAGAAATGACTCGAAAAATGACACAGTCGTCAGCAAACAACTTGATGGATGAGTCGATAGAGTTAGGAAGGTCATTAAAATGGAAGAAGGAAGAAGGGCAATGCAATTATATCCGCTCTTCTAACACGGTCACACTAGATGCGGGTTCGCGGCGGAGGGAGTGCTAGCCAGGGAGAGAAAAGGAATTCATAGAAAACGCGACAGCGCAGTGTTCATAGCAAGACAGTGGTGGGGGGAAAGGGGGGGGGGCACTCTGAGTGCATTCTCTCGCGGCTCGGGAGAAGGGAGGTACAGTAGCCTTGCTTTGCCACAAAGACGCAGTTCGGGTGTTTTATTGCCCAGCGCCTACTACCACTTCGGGACAACACAACAAGCGGGTCCTGACCTTCGCTGCACGTTTCAGGAGCAGAACGGACGTATCCAAACCGGGGGACCAAAGAGCGTGTGGGTGTGTATGTGAGCGCATGCGTGTAGGCCAGTTGGGAGGAGGGAGGCACGGACTCGAAGAAGCTTCTTCAGGCATATGTGGTGGCCAAGCCATGACACCGTCACCTCGAAGTGCCCCTAATTTATTTATTTTCTTCTTGGAGGATGAAACGCGAAAGATGTAACGAGAGAGGACCAAAGGCGGCGGGCCCAACCGAAAAAGCCGGTTTGAGAAAGGATCTTGTGAGAAGCTCGAAACAAGAACGGGCTCAAATCATAACCAGCTGTCTGCGTTTTGTTCTTGCGTTCGATCGTTTATTGATGCAAACTTGGAAACAGCGCGAAAAAAACAAGGAACAAGAACGAGAAGTGAACGAACACAACGCAGGAGAACACATAAAAGTGCTCGATGTAAAAGAAATGAACTGCAACAAGGCGTGAAGTTGGGATAGTTGGTTCATTATTGATGTTTCCACCCAAGCGCGCCCACCCCGCAAACACACAAAGAACAGCGTGGGGCCTGGCCCCTGTTCAAGCCTGAACGTTGTAAACGCTAAATATTAATGTTCAACCAGCTATGCGCTTTGTGCCACGTGAATTTCCACTAGCGGGTTCATGTAAGCAGAAGATGCGTCGGCGATTTGACACCGGCAGCTTATTGTAACAGCAAAATTGTCAGTTTAAACGAAGATCGGCCAAAAACCCTAGTCACTTTCGACGTCAAACAATGGGCAGGCAGGGGAGACTTCCAAGCCGCATTCTTAAAATTGAGAATGTTGGAGGAAGTTCCAGTTGGGGCCGGTGGGGATTCTCATTAGCGGACTGTGTATGCCAGAAGTTAGATCGAAACTTTGGGGATAGAGAAACAGCGAATAAGCAGTGGCTGACACCAGACATGGACATTCCAGTTGAGGCAGCGCAGGGGCGCGCTGACAGGTCACTTGCGTGTGGGATTTCACCTTTCTGTAGAGCCTTGCACGCCGCCCAGGATGTCGTTTTTATGTGCAAATAACTATTATTATTATTATCTTTAAACGTGTGAGAGACGTGGACGTGGGCTGATGATACTTCTTAAAGGGGGGCGCGAGGGGGGGGAGGGGTCTAGAACTTTTAGTTGTAGGGCGTTTCGGTGCGGACTTTTCGGTGCACGGCGTTCGGTGCACGGACTTTTCGGTGACCGGACTTTTCGGTGTGGGACCTTTCGATGCGCGGACATTTCGGTGCAAAAAAAAATCAAAATCGCAAGTTTTTTTTTCTTTTTTTTTCTAAACGTAATAAGCACTATTTTAGCTAAAAATCGATTTTTAGCACTTTATAATTTTTTAGAATTGGTCATCCATTTATGGTGACTTACTGATGTACCACCTAAGTGACTTTGTTACGCGCAGTACTATTCAGCGTGAGGATTGGAGACGTTGGACATTTTGGTTCCTTTGTCGGTGTCTCTTTACCAACGTACGCACTAGCGCATCACATGTCTCGGATAATTTTCAACAATCTCAAGCTTGCTGTTGGGGTCTTTTCTACACAGATTACCAACAATAAAGCCCACACCTTTACAGAAGGCACCGAGAACGTCTGTATCGACCCAACGTGTAAACACGAAGTGATGCGACTAGTGCGTACGTTGGAACAGAGACACCGACAAACCAGCCATAATGTCCAACGTCTCCAATCCTCACGCAGGATGGTACTGCGCCTAACAAAGTCACTTAGGTGGTATATCAGTAAGTGACCGTAAACACATGACCAAGTCTAAAAATTTATAAAGTGCGAAAAAAATAGATGTTTAGCTAAAACAGTGCATTATACGTTTAGAGAAAACTAAAAATACAAAAAAAAAACTTGTGAATTTGATTTCCGTGAACCAAAATGTCTGTACACCGAAAAGTTCGTGCACCGAAATGTCCGCACACCGAAAAGTCCGACACCAAAAAGTCCGTACACCGAAATGTCCGTGCACCAAAAAGTCCGTGCACCGAAAAGTCCGTGCACCGAAAAGTCCCTGCACCGAAAAGACCGCACCGTTGCACCCTACACCGAATTGTCATACACCGAAATGTCCGGATCCCAAGCCCGTGTACCTGGCTTGATGGTCTCCTCAATGATGATAACAGGCTGTCTGCTATATCTCCCCGATTACGAAGACTAGAAGCGCTCCGGTGCCATGCGTCTTCGTTAAGGGTGCCTTGGTATGGTCTCCAAATTAAGGGGTGAACCTCCTGGGCTTGCTGGAGTTGGAAATTCCGTTGGAGACGCCGTGCGTTTCACCGGTGGACTTCTGCTGACCGGAAACAGGAGGTCTTCGGAAGCGTCGGATGTGACTCTGTGCTTTAGGTGGTCTGCATGCACACGGTGAACTTTGAAGTTCTCATCCAGGACCTCGAAAATCACGCTGCCTACCCTTCCTTGAATCACACCCTTAATCCAGTGCTGTTTTCTAAGCGGGTGCTTGATCCAGACCTTTTCGTGAATTGCGAACGAGCGCGAGTTCAAGTGGCAGATCTGCGGAGACCTGGACGGTTTGGCCGAGGGTTTTACCAAATCAAGCACCGTCCCATAGTGTCTCTCGTTCAAACGTTCGCATGGGGCCTTCCCAGTGATATATGAGGGGTAATGCGGTATCGCATCAAAAAGTGTTGCAGGCTCTTCCGGCTGTCCTTTCCTTTTGCGCGACGAAGGGCGGTCTTGAACCTCTTCACGAAGTTCTCGGCTTGACCATTTGATTTCGGATGATACGGTGGCGTGAGAAGGTGGACAATGCCATATTGAACCAGAAACGACTCGAATTCGGAACTAATGAACTGGGGTCCATTGTCTGTTACCAACTGTTGTGGAAGACCATGGTGCTGAAATATTTCCTTAAAGGCATCCATGGTCGCTGATGCTTTCGTAGATGTCATCGGTATGACTTTCGGCCATTTGCTAAAAGCATAAATGACGATGAGGTAGTGTTTTCGGTCCAATTCTGCAAAGTCTGCATGAAGGCGATGCCAGGGTGTTCCCGGATCTTCCCAACGATGCAGTGGAACTTGCGGTCGAGTGTACGATATTGATGCGCACTGTTCGCACTGATGAGTTTGTTTTGCGATTTCTTGGTCAATTCTTGGCCACCAAACTTAAGATCGCGCGAACATCTTAATCTTTGTTTGGCCAATGTGACCCTCATGAAGCAGATCGAGGATAGATAGCCTGAACTTGCTAGGAATTACCGTTCGAGCATTCCACAGAATGCAACCGTCGAGCTCAACAAGATTTGCTTTTTGCTTGTGGAACGGTTGAATACTTGGGTCAACGATTTTCGTTGGCCATCCTTCCAAGATGTGTGTGCGAACCCGGGAGAGTGTTTTATCCTTGGCTGTCTCCTTGGCGATGTCAGCTGCCCTAATGGGGAGCTTTGCCAGACTTTTGTTGTGGAGTGCGAAGACATCTTCAGACTGCAGTTGAATGGAAAATACGCCTTGTGACATCTCTTGGTCAAAGGCTTGATCAGGGCCTTCCGCAAATCGGGGCAGACCATCAGCGTTCCGAAACTTCTCGGTTGGGACACACTCGATGGTGTAGGCGTAATTCAGTAAATTCGCGCCCCACGTTGAAGTCTGTTCGCTGAAGTGACTGGAATGCCCTTGGTTGGTCCATAAATGGCGGTCAAAGGTCGAT
Source organism: Ixodes persulcatus (assembly GCA_013358835.2). Taxonomy (NCBI): domain Eukaryota; kingdom Metazoa; phylum Arthropoda; class Arachnida; order Ixodida; family Ixodidae; genus Ixodes; species Ixodes persulcatus. Next base: position 279,391 of record JABSTQ010000240.1, read on the forward strand.
GATCTGTGTACAAGACAAACTTGCGTCCCCAGAGATACTGGTGGAACTTACGTAAACCAAATATGATTGCCAGTGCCTCTTTCTCAATTTGGGCATACTTCCGCTCCGTCTTTGTAAGTGTCTTTAAAGGGTGAGCGATGGGACATTCCCTTCCGTTGAGTTTATGGTAGATCACTGCTCCAACTCCCTCTGATGAAGCATCTGCCGCAAGGTAGATCGTCTTGTCAGGGTCGAAGTGGGCAAGAGCTTCGGTTGCTAATAGATGCTGTTTGATCCTCTCAAAAGCGTCCACACAATCGGAGGTCCAGTTCCAGGCAATGTCCTTTCGTAGAAGGGCGTTTAGTGGTGCGGACATCTCGGCCAAGCTTGGCAGGAACTTGCTGTAGTGTTGGATCATCCCCAGAAGAGATCTCAGCTGACTGTCATTTTTCGGCTGAGGCATGTTGAGGATAGCAGAGATCTTCTTAGGGGACGGACTGTGCCCTTCACCGTGAACCACTTGTCCAAGATATTCCACTTGCTCTTGAATTAAACTGCACTTGCTTTTCTTCAGAGTGAACCCGTATTCTTCGAGGCGCTCGAGGACTCGTTCCAGATTCCGGAGATGATTGGAAGTGTCCTTCCCGGTTACAATGATGTCGTCTAGGTAAAAAGCCACGCCATCAAGACACTTGAAGTGACCTGGTCCATTGTTCGTTGGAACACGGCTGGTGCCGACGCATTTCCAAAAGGCATTCGATGGAATTGAAGGAGTCCTTTATGTGTGTTTATCACCAGGCCTTGCTTGGCTTCGTCGTCTAGTTCCATCTGAAGGTACGCTTCGGAGAGCTCCAACTTCGTGAATCGATTGCCTCCGTTGAGCTTGGCAAACAGTTCTTCAGGTCGTGGCAGAGGATAGTGAGCGAAGTCCAGTTGAGGATTTACAGTGACACTGCAGTCTCCACACACGCGGACTGACCCGTCAGCTTTGGGGACCACCACGATTGGTGTTGCCCATCTGGATACTTCAACTGGTGAAATAACCTTGTTGTTGATCTGTTTCTGCAGATCATTTTCTACCGCTGCACGTGTCGCGAACGGAAGAGGTCTCGGCTTAAAAAAGCGTGATGTTGCATCAGGCTTGAACTGTAGTTGAACCTTCAGCTTCCTGCAGCAGCCAAGACTGTCGGTGAACACGCGCGAGAATCGCGTGAGCAGTGATTCCAGCTTGGTGCGTGTAGTCAGTCCAGCGGATCTAACAAATAGTCTGTTCAGATCAATCTTGAGCGCACCAATCCACCTTCTTCCAAGTAAGTCGGTGTGTCTCTTCTCTGTCACCACGGCTTCCAACGCAGAGGTCTGTTGGCCTAGTGTGACGTTAAGAACGCACTGTCCCTTGAGAGGATTTGCCTGGTCGTTGAAACAACACAGGTTGCACTCACTTTTTTTGAGTCGCGGGCATCCGAGCTTCTCCCAGGTGTCAATGTTCAGTAGTGTCAGCTTGGAACCAGTGTCCACTTGTAGATCAACGGGGATCCCTTGGACGAGACAGGTGACAAATTCGCCGTCTCTATCGCGAGTAGCGAAAACGTTCGTGACGGTTTTGACGTCCCATTTCCGGTTTCCTCGGTGTTTGTTGCGGTCGCTGGAGTGGAACATCTTCGCAATATGGCCTTGCTTGCCGCAGCTGTTGCAGGATTCTTTCCGATATCGGCAAGTAGACTCTATGTGGTTGCTGTTGCCACACCGAAAACACTTGGCTGGGGTAGGAGCAGGATGCTTTACCCTGCCGACGTGCAGCGCAATTTGGGCAGAACGATGCAGTTGGAGGGACTCCGTTTCAGCCCTGAGATAGGCCTCGGCCAGCCGCAGTGCAGTGTCTAGCGTTAAGTCCTTCTCCATTACCAAACATGCCCGGATGCGTGAATCGTGAAGGCCAACAATGAATGCCGTCAAGAGTGAACAGTTCCTGGCATTGGTCTTCGTCTCATATTCGCAAGTTGCAATAATGGACCGTAATCTTGCCAGGAACTCTTTTACGTTCTCCGATTTCTTTTGACGCGCCGAAAATAGCTTGGCTCGCTCGAAGTCCATGAATTTACTCAGAGCGAAGTGATCCTGGAGCCGTGTAACGAGGTCTTGATACGTCAGCTCGGAGAAATTCTGAGGCTGAACCAGGGTGTACAGCAGCTGAAACGTCGTCGATCCAAGTGAAGCTATCAATAAATTTTTCTTGTCGACGTCGGCGGTTATATTCGCGACGTCTAAGCAAGCTTGAAATCTTATCTGCTAGAGCTTCCACTCTTCCTTATCGGAGTCAAACGTCCCAGGGCCATGGAAGCGGTGGGCGCGGCTGTCTACCATGCCTCCGTCGTTGGAGCTACCGCTGGTCATCGGGGGTTCTTGGTTTTCGTCGCCAATGCTGTAACCTGGTTCAGGTGGCAAATATGTTTATTTCGAGGAGCCGAAACTAAGCATGTCCGGCCGCCAGAACATACGGTGCCGAACCCCCGAGCTGCCAGCCACGCCAGCCCGTGCACCTGGCTTGATGGTACCTTCGATGATGATAGCAGGCTGTCTGCTACTCCTACGATACTCAAAACGATGCCGTTGGCATTAATTCACGCCGGCCACTGTGGAATATTGGTAATGAAGGCGAGTGCGCGGAGCTATCTCTTGTGGCCCGGCAATGACGCGGACCTAGAAACCCGCGTTGAAGAATACGGCGTCTGCAAGTCACACTGCAAGAGCCACCGAAGGAGATAATTTCAGTTTGGAATAAACCCTCTCAGCCCTAAGATACGATTCACGTGATCTTCGCGGCTCCTGTTGAAGGTCAGTTCTTCTTAATGGTACTACACGCGTGCAGTAAATGGGTAGAGGAACGTTTTTTGCGCATATGACGTCGACACTCGTTATAAAATAGTTACGTGCCTGTCTTCGCAACATTAGACATGCCGCGCAAAATTTCTCCGGACAACGGTACTGAGTTTGTGTCTAAAGAAATCAAGACCTTCTACCGAAACAACCGCATCATAGCGGTTACAGGCCCGACATACCATCCACCGAATAACAGACAGGCTGAGCATATAGTACAGGAACTGAAGATGGTTTTTGCTAAACGAGGTAAGGAAGTTATTATTCCTCAAGTGGCCAGTTTTTTTATTCAAACAGCTGACAACAATTCATGCGGCAACAGGGAAATCTCGTACTTGGATGCTGCTTGGAAGAGAATTTCCATGAATTGGAAAAACGACGACGACGACGAGGCTAGCATCCTGTCCCGATACCTGCTCCTGATCTTAATTAATCTAAGTACTCTGCAGTTTGCTCTATTAGCCTTGTTTTATAACGCTGATACGAACATAAAAGGCCACAGTCCTTTAGGGTGGATTTTAGATGGCCTAGCCATCTGCCTTCAACCCGGTGAGGCATGTCCATGCCTGTTTCGCTGGGCGACCTTCCGCCTGTTCTATCTCCTGCGCTTCTGACCAATGATGTTTTGGGGAACGGACCGCCTGTCTCACAAGACAGTGCCCAGCCCACTCCAATCAATGTGACGATCCCGATCAACGGTGGTCCCAGCATACCTTCAACGCTGCCTCATGAAGAGCAATCAAGCGATATGCCGTACCAGGAGGTCACCTCAGGTAAACGGAAACGTTGCAGAGACATCGACACGAAGTCGAAGCCGACCACCGGTCTCGTCGTCCTGTTTACCCCAGCCGATCCGACAGTGAGCGTCGAATCCATCAACTCACTGCGCCTCTCGGACACCTTCCAAGAACTGGTGCCTTCCTGCATTATTGAGGTGCGCCCAAACAAGTGGAAAAACGTGATTGCCGTTGACACCCGAAACGGTCAGACCACGCCATTGCTCTTGAAGTTGACCACCCTTTGCGGTATAAAAGTACCGGGCTTTTGAACCAAGGGGGAAGACCTTCCAGTGTCGGTGTTATTCACGACGTTGATACTGAACTTACTGACGCTGTACTACTTGCGTCTATGCGCTCAGACGCGCCCATAAAGGAGGTGCGCCGTCTTGGCAAGTCGCGCACCGTTCGTATTGAATTTCAATCACCGACGCTGCCAGAACATGCCTATGTTGGATTGGCCCGACACCAAGTCACTCTGCATGTCAACAGCCCTCTGCAGTGCAAGAAATGTGGTCATTTTGGCCACGTGTCTCCGTCGTGCAAGCGAGAGGTACAATGTCTCCGGTGCGCAAAGCCACACTCCACTGACAAATGCGACGCCCCCAGCCCGTGCTGCATTAACTGTAAGAAATCCCACGAAACAACGTCAATGCGTTGCTCCCAGTGGCAGAAACAGCGAAGTATCTGCCGCTATAGTTGCGAGAATAACATCCCCTTTGCTGAAGCTCGAAGCTGAGGTCAACAAGAGTCACGGAAGCACGGCTAATGTATCTAAGCGAACCCTGCAAGCAGACCCAGCAGCGACTGGGGACCTTGCCTCCCCGGACAAGCCACGGCATCCGAGACGTTCCAGACGTCGCTCGGCAGTCCACCGACAACCATCATCGCAAGATACTGCTGAAGAGAAGGTGAGCTCCATGGAAACAGAGCTGCCTACCAACGATGTCTGTTCTGTGTCGGCCCCGGCTCTGGTAAAAACTCCAGAACTAAACCTTCCACACACCTACGCCGAGGCACTACGCAGTGAACCTAGGCTGCCTACAGCTGCTACTGCCTCTGCTCAAATGCCTCTAGCTCCTGAAGCATCACATTGCAGAACAGCCTCTGAAGGTCCACGCAGTACAACGCTGTCCACCTTGATTCGCCTTGCGATTTCCACAGCACGGGAATTTATTTCCATCATGACGTTCCCAGGGGCGCATACACTGCTGCAAATTCTCTCCTTCATTGAGCCACTTGTCGACAGCATTCTGAAATGAACCCAAGTTATATATTTATTTTCCTAACAACAATTCAACATTTATCTTCATACACGACCAGCGTGGCAACACAGGTGAAGAACAAAGCCAAGCCGATCATACCTACAGTTCTACAGTGGAACGCTCGTGGCCTTCGAACACGTCTCCCTGACCTCAGACAGCATCTCCTCCTGAATCCTGTGGACGTTCTTGCCATACAAGAGCCATTAACGCAACCTGGGGACTTTAGACACTCACCATACGTGATTTACAGCAGTGCACCGGCGTTAGCAAATGGACGAAGCAGAGCGCTACTGCTGGTGAAGGCTGGACTCTTACACAACCACGTCGATCTCTCTGCGTTTTCCTCACACAGCGCAGAATACGTGGCCGCCACGATTCGCGTTCGTGGGGTGGAGTTCACAGTGGTGTCTGTGTACGTGGCTCCGGGTTCCACAGCCGTCTGGGACGCAAGAATTTTGAGGGACATAGCCGGTCAATGTCCCGGCAGACTTTTATTTTGCGGGGACTTCAACGCACACAATACCACATGGGGTGATAATCAGACCACACCAAGGGGGTCAGCACTTGAGGACGTTACCACCTCCCTTGGCCTGGAGGCCCTCAACGACGGCTCTGAAACATTTGTCCGTCAGGCTGTCCACGACAGTGTTCTAGATCTGACCTTCGCACCACGTGACTTTGCAGCCTCTTGGACTGTAATGGCAGACACGTGGGGGAGCGATCATGTCCCAATCATGGTAGTATCACCTCATACGAGAACCAGGAAGTACAAGAAGTACGAAGTTACACACTGTGATCTATTCCGCCAACATCTCAGCAAAGCCCTGGAACATGGACCAATGAACGATCTTGGCAGAGCTATCACGAACGCCCTCAGCCTATCAACGAGAACAGTCCATTTGCCAATCCAAAGTCCTGCACCGGATTTGGAATACCTCAACTTGCGCGCAGCTCGCAGGAGAGCCCAGCGGAAAGCTCGCCGAACGAACATTGCAGCTGACTGGCAGCACCACCGGAAGATTGACGCGAAATTTCGCCGACATACGACACGACTTCAACGTAAGCAATGGAACCAGCTATGCGCCTCTTTCGGATCCCCAGGAGGCCTCACTAAAGCGTGGAAAATAGCCAGAGCACTCTCTGCGGAAAAACTGCCGACACACCCTACTGCTGGACTCGCCATTTCTCTACAGCTAACACTAGAGGCGACTGCAGAGCTCCTTGCCGACGAGTTTTCTAGAAATATCCCGTCACCTCCTGGGTATCGTCCTTTCACCATCTCACCTCCGGATGGCCCTCCTCCTATTTATTTTGACACGGATTTTACAGTTGACGAGCTGAAGACAGCCCTTGCGCAATGCACGCGCCGCAGTGCTCCAGGACCAGACGGTGTCACGTATCAAGCCCTACGCAACATCGACGAGTGTCATTACCCTAATCTTCTCGAGGCGCTCAATCACGTGTGGCAAACTTCAGAGATTCCCGATGCCTGGAAGCTCTCGCAAGTGATACCAATACCCAAGTCTGGCAAACCGCTCACGTCACCCGAGTCGTATAGACCAATTTCACTGACCAGCTGCGTTGGAAAGCTTCTCGAAAGGCTAGTCCTCAGGCGCCTAACTTGGCATCTAGACGCAACAGAGGCTCTACCTGGTCAACTTTCTGGATTCAGAAGACACCGCTGCACAGCGGATGCTATCTGCGATATTGTATCTGCACTGAAAGAGGCACGCGCCACCCGCCAAGTGATGTACTGCGTGTTTTTAGACATACGCAAAGCATTTGATGCTTTACCCCATGACACAATTCTTCACCAACTCAGCAATTTTGGGATATCAGGCCGGGCTTATAACTACATCCGTGCCTTCCTTCAAGACCGATCATTTGTCGTCAAGATCCCCAATGCCACGAGTACCCCAAGACATGTCACACAGGGAGTACCGCAAGGGAGTGTGATTAGCCCGTTTCTCTTTAACTTGGCGATGGCATCCCTTCCTGGAGTCATACCACAAACAGACAACCCTCTGGATTCGCGCGTCAATATTGCAATATATGCAGACGATGTGGCAATATGGGCGGTAGGAACCACAGATAAGGCAAAACTCACCGGCCAAACTTTGCAGGTAGCGCTGGACAAAACGGTGGCAGAAATTTCGCGCCTTGGACTGACCCTATCCGCACAAAAATGAACCCTGGTTTTCAGCCACCCTACCTATGCAAGACAGACTCATCATATCCTTATTGAAGGCACTGAGGTGACAAGAGAAAAAACGCACCTCTACCTTGGGCATCTTATTGATGAGACGGGGAGTTGGCGACCAGCAGTAAAACGACTTCTCATGCAGTGCCGACAACTACTAGGCCTAAGGAGAAAATTCCGCGCCCACAGTCAGCAGGGCCTTCCTCCCAACGGGTTGCTCACCCTCTACAAAGGCCTTATAAAGTCGAAGTTTCTCTATTCGCTACCTCTGGCAAACATCCGCGGTCCACAAAGAGACCAGCTTGAAAGGTTTCACAGAGTTGCATTACGCCTCTGTTTGGGATTACCCTCCAACTCCCCGAATATACCTACTCTCGTAGAGGCAAAAGAACAACCGCTATTCCTCAAGGGAGAGGAGAGCAGCAAAAGGCACCTAATTCGCATTCATGTAGCGCTATCTACTGATTATCTTCTGATGAATCTCCACGTGAGGTCCTCGTGACACTTCGGCCGAATCGCTGCAGAGTTCACGAATGAGATCGGTGACCCTGGACCTCGGTTCCCCATCCGCCCACCCCACTCGACACAACCACCTCTCAACGTGCAGAGATCACTCCCCGATGTCCGGGCGAGAAAAGACCTTCATCCAGTTGTCGCACGCACTGCTGTGGCAGTAGCACTTGAGGAGAAGTACGCCAGCAGCCTTGAAATATATACAGATGGTTCCGTAAATAAAAGCGCAGGTACGGCAACCGCCGCTTACGTGATTCTATTCATTGGAAAAGAACACGCCGTCCGTATAAACGTTGAAACATCGTCCACGACTGCGGAAATGGTCGCTATACTCTTGGCCCTGGAATACCTTAGGACCACCGAGTGGATGACTGCTGCGGTAATATTAACGGACTCCCGCACGGCCCTGCGTAATTTAGCTAATGCCGGCGAGGGATCGCTGCTCGCTCAAGAAACAGCCCATCTTGCAACGACACTACAAGAACGCGGGTGGACATTAGCATTTCAGTGGGTCCCGGCGCATTCAGGAATTGTGGGTAATGAGCGCGCCGACACCCTAGCCAAGAACGCACACGCTCTACCCTCACCTACTTACCACCTCCGACCCTTTCACGAAGCGAGACTTCTTATTGCCAGAAATATCAGGAGTCGGCACCCTGACCCATCTACAGCGCGAGGCACACCCCCATCCCAGTCCCTGATTCCAGACTGACAAGGGCAGACGCATCGCTACTCCATCGACTCCGGACAGGGAGTGCGTTTACGAGGCTATAGTAGGTTACAAGTCAAGAAGGTAGCGGCAAATGCCCCTCAAAGGGAATCATATATCCCTCCGCCACCTCCCCATCCAATAGCGTCCCATCGTTTCCGTGACGTCGTGGCCAACGCGGGAGAGGGTTTTGCCTTGCTTTGAATATTTGCTTTATCTTTCGACCTTGACTTAGCGTTGTGGAAGCCACGAGAGGGAGATTATAGAAGTATTTTTTGTTTCCGATGGAAACAAAAACGACTTTGGGGGATTTGCTTCCCCTTCCGATGGATACAAAGGCCACTTCCAGGGGCTTGGTTTCCTCTCCGATGAATACAAAGGTCGCTTTCTTAGAAAGGGGGGGGGGGGTCGGAGACAAGTGGCATCACTCTGTAGCCATTATCTATTCATTCAAGCGGAACAAGGGGTGTTTCCAGGGAACTATTCTTTCGACTGCGGATGGATTTCAAACAGTCGCATCACGATTATGGGAGGAGCTTCTCCTAACTTCTTGACTTGTAACCAACTATAGCACTTCATCGCTACGGCCGAGCCGGCAGAGTTGACAGCCCGGAGTGCATAGTGTGTGGGGACCCCGAGGACATCACCCATATACTGCTCATCTGCCCAGAATACGACGCAGCAAGGAAAGTGCTCTTCGCCACTGTTTTAAAAGCAGGAGGACAAACGGCGACAACCACGTGTCTCCTTTTCCCCACTGCTAGCCGGCGGCAAGCATGGAGCATTTTCCGTGCCGTGATAGAGTTTCTCCACCAGACAAAACTTGCCGAGCGCCTGTGACCCCTGCATGTCTTCTCCTCACACTCCTATCGCGCCCGTCACCCATTCCCCACACCCTTTCCCCTCTCCCCTCTCCCCTCCCAACCTTTAAATCCGCCTGGAACTTTGAACTTGTGATTCCTCTTTAACACCCTATCCCACTTTTAATCCCTCATCCCTTTGTCCATGCGAGTCTTTTCTTCTATTAGGGCGAATAATAGTACGCATGGACATTTAACCCCTTTTCCCGTATCTCAACACTCCCCTCCCCCCCAGAATTTCCATTGGCCCTTGAGCGCTTGAGAACCTTAGCCCCCAGGCACCTGAAGGCACGGTTACCTTTAGCAATCCGCGTAAGCTGAGTGTGGAACCGACAGTGATGGCCAAGACGTTCTTGTATGGTAAAGGTTGGATTCCGGGAGTAATTGAACGCCAACTGGGACATAGTTTTTAGTTGGTTCGACTAGATAAAGACTCGGTGCGTCGATATACGAACCATTTACGCCAGCGGAAAGCAACTATTGTTGTGGAAACACCTCAGTCAGATTCAACTTCATTATGGGATATCAGTTTTGAAGATGACCTCGCTCTACCCCCGGATCATAATTATTTCCTGCTCCACTATCTACAAATACCGGCACCTCGGGTATTGTGAGCAGCACCCTAAAACGGAACCCACCTCAAAGATATGGACACGTCATCTAGTGGTGGAAGTGTTATGTTTTACGTGACACTCGGAGGACTGCGGGGTTCGTCCTCTTCACTTCGAGACTGGACTGTGCCGTGCCAGCGCGAGATCACGCTGATTCGGCACGCTCCGATACAGATCGGCCGCCATGGCCCAGACACAATAAGCGCCCAGTATCACTGTTAGGTAATCAGCTCCTGATTACATACGACTTAACAGTAACTGTTCGCCCATTGTGCCTGCACTGTTCCGGGCAACAAAATGGCGGCACCCCCAGGACAATCGCAGAGTGTTGGGATAATTTAGGGGTAGCTTTTCACTTGACTGGGGTAAATCTGGAAACGGCCCTCCCCAGGCTGTGGACGCTCCTTACCGCCAGCAGGAGAGGAAAGGGTGGTCCCTTGATCACGTAGACCTTAAGGCCCTCAGTACGGACCAACTGCGCCACTGAGTCTATGCGAGGATGTGGCTGGCGCACTGTGAGGCCGGCTTTCATGTTGCCCGTGAACAGATTGGTAAGGATGATGAGCGCCAACCACCAGGCGGCCATCAGGGTTCTTGCGTAGGACTCCCTCGGTGGGGAGTCAAGGGCTGAAAAGATAAAAACAAAGCTTGTTGAGCAAAAATGAGGGACTGACATTTTATTTTCACGTTGTCTCATTTGGTGTTTTAGCTTGCCACCAAACCGATCAAAATAAAAAACGTTCGCTCACAACATATGCGCGTAGGTACTTGTTCAATTTCGAAATATTATCTTTAACACGAGGTATAGCGGGGTTTTACGTGAAGTAATTTTGAGTCGATCTTAAGCCGGACTCCACTCAGCAATGCATTGTTCTATGTGTTTTATGCAAAAAGGCACTGCCCTCAAGCTCGCTCAACTTCTCTTACGTTGTAATTGAATGCGCCTGCCAGAGCAATCGGCGACATAAAAAATAATGGCTGGTACAGCATTTCTATACGCCAAGGAAGTGTTTCAAAAACTGCCCTCGTTTTCTCAGAACGCAAGGCGGAGGACGCTAATGAAAGGGCAACACAGAGATCGTACAGAGAACGTGCGCAATGACGAAGCAGACAAGCGCGCGTCGTCGTTGGCTCAGGTCGGGGTTTAACAAAAGCACTTGGATGCGTTTGGGGGCAAACAAACTCACGTGGTGTGCGAGAAGCAGACGAACTTACACGCGCTATATACGCTTTGCAGCAGCTGTCTATTGCAGTTGCCATAACCGACCTTTAGTTTTTGTTTCCTCTTATTTCCTTTACTTCACTTCATCATTACCAGGTCATTGTAATTTTAGATACTATTGTGGTCTTCCTAGCATTGGCCTTTGTGGAGGCTCGTCAACGTCCTTTTCAGTGGCTTGGTGTCTTTGTAACACAAGAGAAGGTCGGCCATGGCGGCTGTAATCTGGCGCGTGTGTAAAGCGCCTATATGTATGAGTTTTTACTTCAAGTTAAGAGGAGCTGGCGCTCAGGAAATCCTGTAAGAGTATGCTGACATTGTCTCAAGAAACCCCGCCGGGGCGATTCAGGGAAAAAAAACGGAATAAGCGAAGGTGTATGCAACACAAATACTTCTCTGATCAAGCGTTTTGAGTTATTTTGTCAGCGCAGCTACTGGCCGTGCTTGTAAAGTTTACCAAAAATTTTGTCGCGTGTATGTTTTTATACAGCGGGCGTTCAATCAGTCCCAATGGGCGTCTGGTGTCTCCGTGTGAGAACAAGTGCCCTGCGACTAGCAGCCTGGGATCTTACATTTACGTTAGATTGTAGCAACACACGGCCGCATGCCGGTACACTGAAACGGTCAGGGGTGTTCGTTGAACCCGGCATATGTACCTTGATTCAAAAGCGCCAGCTTTCGCTTTATGCTTGCTGCGAGCTGCGATAGATTAACACGCTCAGTTGCCGATAGCTCGACGGTAATAAATAATCGTGCACACACGAACAAGTAAGGAAAATCTTTGAAAACGTTCAGCAGCATGGCCGCTCACAACTCGCCGGAAGTTAAAAGGCGTTTTGTGAATCTTTCAATTCCCGGAAGAAACGTTCACATACCAACCACCAACAAAGGAAGACGAAATGTTCACTGCTCTGGTACGAGACAAAAGAGTGACTCAGCAAACGTAGGTGTGCGTACCTTCGAGAAACGTTGCCTGAATGTAGTCGAAGACGTTTTCGTAATAGGCCCGGAGAAAATTCTTGATAGATGTGGCTTTTAGGGTACTCAGGAATGTCAGGACAATCAGGGACACCAGAAGTGCTGCCCAGACCTGAAGGTATGTGGAAGCAAGCCAGAACTCTATTTCGACGTGCATAAGAGGTTATACAGGTTCCCTCCAAAAAGCATCGAAACTACATTCACAAAACAAAAAACAAATATTGCAGATACACGTAAGAGCAGTTAAACTTTCTCGAAATTACATTCTGCATCAAAACACCGTGGCCAGCACTTCTGCTATGCATGGTATCCCTCCTGGAGGTCTGCAACCGGAATCTCCTTCAGGCACTGAGCCGAAGCCGCTTGTAATCTTTCCACCGTCCCATAAATTATCATTCCAGACCTTGTTTAATCAGCGGGAAAAGGAAGAAGTCGGGCGGGGCCAGGTATGAACTGTAAGGACGTGAAGCGTTGCCACGTTGTGATTCGCTAGAAACTTCCTTATCCGTAGTGACCTGTGACTCGGCGCCTTGTCATGATGGAGAATCCAGGTATCGACGATCTCTCCGATCTCTCTTGGTACGCGACGGACCCTTAACCTCAACCGGTCGAGCACTTTCAAACAGAATTGACCGGTCACTGTTTGAACCTGCTGGTAAGAACTCCCTGTGAAACACTCTTTTAGTCAAAGATGTAGATGAGCATTGGTTTCACTTTTGTTTTGCTCATGCGGGCCTTTTTTTGCTCATACGGGCCTTTTTACTCCACGCTTTGTCTTTTCGTCTCGGTATCGTGCTGGAGCACGTACGTTTCATCACCGGTTATCATGCAAAACAGTTCCTGAAAACTCGATACACGGGTTTCCTTCAGCTGTCCTGGCAAAATCATTGGAAAAAACGTTTGGCCCACGCTTTTCTCTACTGTAAATTATCCAACACAATGAAATGCTCACTGCATTTTTGTACATTCACATTTTCCGCAATCATTCTTAAAGTCCCACGCCGATCAGAGTTCAAAAGGTGTTTCACTTTTGCTACATCTTCATTATTTCGGCTTGGTGACGGACGTCCTGCGCGTTTTTCGTCATCGACATCCTACCTTCCACCTTTAAACTTCATGCGCCACTCGCAAACTTGAGTTTGTGACATGGCATCCTCACTGCAGGCTTCACGAATCATGTCGAGACTCAGCACCGGATTTGCTGAGTTTCATGCAATGCCTATGCCTATGTTCATTCGCGCGCTGCATCGTGACACTGACGACACGACAAAATAGCTGTTCACTCCGGGAAAGATCCAGACTCTGCAAAGGCTCACAGGACACTGAGCCGGGTCGCGTCATACACCTAGAGTCATCCACCAATGCCCTTACCTAGGGAAGCAACCCTGCATCCACTCCACTTCGCGAGCTAAAATCAGTCACGATATTTGTTTAGGCAGACCCTGCATACACAAGGTGTTTAATACACGTGTAAGCTTAAATCTAACCATATTTTGTGAAGGCGGTGCAATTTCGACAAGTGCCATCTTCAAAATATATATACCAGGTTCGGCGGACATAATATGAGCTGCGTAATCGTCACGCGTACATTGACTAATTAACTAAAACTGTTCATTTACTTTTTCATATTTGGTTTTAATGCTAATGTTGCATTGCAGATTTTATGGCAATTAAATAATTTGCAAAATGTAAAGTATCTTAAATAAATCGATAAATCTTCGCGATATATCCCTAATTTTGAAGTAGTGCCCAGGAAGTGCGCCTCAAGGTCTTCCCAGAATGAAGTTTAAAAGCGGAACGTAGCGTTTCAGTCACGTCGACACTTCTGCCGTCGGTGCACAGAGGAAGGACACTCTGCCAAGATAGTCGCAAGATGATCGAAACCGACACGTCACTCTTTCAACCGTCACTGTGTGACGGTCTTACGGCGTTCTTTTCGAGCGAATTCTTTCAATCCGGGGAAAACACCTAAAATTGATTGATTGTTATCACAAAAACCATTACCTATTCGCAATTTTTTTTTAATTGATCTGGCCCCTAATAGTAATTGTCGTAAATAGAGAAATTTTCACATAACCACAAAAAATCTATAGTTCAAATGTTAATTAACGCAATTGAGAATATTGATCAACTTACCATAAGGATGATCCCCACATATAATGTCCACCAAGATTGATAAATACATGCATAAAAGTCACATTAGCTCGAAGTGTAGATAACCCAGCTACTTCTTGAGCACATAGTATATAATGCCACCGATATTAACATGTAGCAAAACCTAATGACTTTATGTTTTTTGGTGACTGTCACTGTATGTTTTCACCGTAAATCACTATTTATTCATTCATGAAGAGAACGATACTCGTACAACTCTCAACCGTTGAAAAATCTTTCGAATTGAATTTGAAAATCCCATATGTCTATATAAAACAATTATACCGACAAAAAACGTCGCGTGGGATATTAGAAATTTGAGAGATGAAACATATTTCGGGACTTATGGCGCTAGACAACGTCATCAAAATCAGTCGGACTGTGAGAGTATTCGAGTTTCAAATTCGAATCGAACAGTAATTAACCAAAAAATTCAATTAAATATTCGGATACCTAGAATTCGACCTTTTCAATAATTTACTAAATTCAATAACTGGCAAGAATCAAAGCCCCGGTAACGCTGCTTAAGTCTACGAAGACGAGAAGTTACAAATAGAACTTTAGATTGACTGTCCAAAAATGCCTATGAAAAACAGTGTCCATCAATAGCGAGTTAAAATCAGGCAAAGACAATGCTTCAATGAGTTAATGTTCTTTTCAAGGCATAAATCCAAGAACAAATTCTTTAACAATAATGCATAATCGAATTAATTAAAATTGCCAACGAAGAGCACAGTGACCGTATACGGGAATGCCGCTACGGAACTCACTCTTTACTAGAACATGTACAACAATTTTTTGAGCTGATAGTGGCATAACATACCTAGTGTTGCAGAGCAAACAAGATACTGCACAAATGTTCTCACATACATAAGCAAAATTAGAGTTCCAGGTTAGGACTCTGTCAAAGAATAATCCAAGATATTTTATAGAAGATGTAGACTGTATAGGCACACATGCACATGATAAACATCCAGACGTATGCAACCATAAACAATAAGGTATATTAACTTTTCAAAGAGTTGTGAAAACATAAAAGTACGTTTTGGATGCCCTAACATTAATAAATTAGCTTCTAACTAGTCTATATATTTAATTGCTGCAGTTTGTAAAAACGAAAAGACATCTGAACAACTGAAGGCCCTAGATAAAATAACGGTATCGTCAGCATATTGAAATGGCAAATTTGGCACCAAAATGTAGAGGTCATTAACATAAAGACTATATAATTGTGAACTCCAGACTGAGTCCTGGGGGACACCAGATTTGACTGAAAAGTATCCGCTTTGACACCCTACAAATGAAACACCTTGGCGCTTATCCTGTAACCTGGGGTAGTAACTAGTGACTATTTGTAACGCGTTACCGGTGACTAGTTACTTTTTCAATAACTTGTAACTGTAGCTAGTTACTGCTTAGTGAAAAAAAACCTTCTAACTGTAACAGGGTGACTATTTGTAGAAAGTAACTGTAAAGAGTAACGTCGTTACCGTTACGTCTCAGGTTTATGTGCCAGTATATTTCAAACACGGCCACCGAATTGTCTCGCAACTCGTAGAGAGTCCCAAGTCCTGGTACGGGAAGGGCATGTCGCATCCTTGCCCGCGCGTGCCAAGTTGTTTGTGCACGCGCATTCCCTAGCGTTCCGAGCTTGCAGCGCGACCGCGCTGCTGACGGTGTTTGTTATTAAAAGCTTCTTCTCTCGTTTGGAACGGACGACTCTCTCTCGTCTCCGGGGCCTACCCGGGGCTTCGGTACTTAGGCCTAGCGTTCGAGACCTACCGCTCGACAGCACAGGGTGTCAGAAGTGGTCGACGCGCGAACATGACCAACAACGAGCACTCCCCTCCCGTCGCGTCGGCATCTCCAGGGCTCGCCGTTCGTCCACCCAACCCGTTGAACTTCCAAAACGAAGCGGACTGGCCTGAATGGATCCAGGACTTCGACGACTACAGAGTGGCGTCGGGACTGAACCTCAGCGCTAGAAACGTGCAAGTATGCACCCTTTTGTACACAATGAGTCGCCAAGATAGGAAGCTTTTGAGCACGTTCAGGCTCACAGATGCGGAAGCGACAAGTTACGAAACATTTCGAACGTGCTTCAACATCCACTTCAAGCAGGTGCAGAACGCAGTTTACGACAGCGCCTGTTTTCACTGGTGAACGCAGGAGGCTGGAGAAGGGTGGATCAGTACGCTTGTGCTCTACAAACGCTAGTGGTGAAATGTGACTTCGGCGACCTCGCCGACCGCATGGTGCGAGACCGTTTCATTCTTCGGCTTCGCGACAAGGTCCTCTCGGAGAACCTGCAAATGGACTCCGACCTGACGCTCAAGACAGCTTTGGCTAAAGCAAGGCTGCGGGAGACGGTTCATAGCCAGCAGCAAGTTCTTCACGGCGATAAGACGCCGACAGCGGTGCGGCCCGACGACGCCGACTTAGACGCGGTGTTTCGCCGAATGAAAGCGAACGCTTCGAAACGCCAGCCTACGCAGCAGTCTTCGAGACAGCTCCAAGAACGTTCTCACAGCGGCAGCTGGCCTTGTCAGTTTTGCGGGCAGAACTTTCATCCTCGCACTCAATGCCCAGCATCTGGCGTCAAGTGCTGCAACTGTAGCAACAGCGGACACTTCGCGAAGGTGTGCGAGAAACCACAGCGTGGTCATCACGATCGTCGCACCGTTTCGTCAGTTCAGCAGGTCAGTGACACCTGGTTTCTGGATTCCATCGGAAATCCAGACGGGAAGAAGTCGCGATTTGATGAGGTTACAGTCAATGGTGTGCCCTTATCAGCAAAGATCGACTCCGGTGCCGAAGTATCGGCAGTGACAGCATCATTCTGCGGTGTTCCAAGTCATCTCGAACAGGCAGATGAAGTTTTGACCGGGCTAAGCAACCACCGTCTCCACGTCTTGGGCAAGTTTGGCGCCAAGATTCGCTGGAAGGATGAGGAGAGTAAACAAGTGTTCTACGTTATAGAGTCTTTGCGCTCCGCTCTGCTTGGTCTCCTTGCCATCGAGTCTCTGGGCATGATCACGTTCGTGGACGGCGTCGCAAGCAGCGACCGAGGGTGGAAACAACTGTATCCAGAGGTATTCACTGGACTTGGAACATTTCCTGGCACCTACACGATCAAACTAGATTGCTCTGCTGTTCCGTACGCTTTGAGCACGGCTCGAGGAGTGCCAATTCCGCTACGGGACGCGGTAGCAGAAGAACTGACGAAGATGGAGGAGCAAGGCGTCATCCGACCGGTGGAGAAGCCTACAGCTTGGTGTGCTGGTATTGTTCCGGTATTGAAGCCATCGGGGCAAGTTCGAGTGTGTGTGGACCTCACGCAACTGAACTCGGGAGTGTTGCGAGAGCGCTTCATTTTGCCTACTGTCGACGAGGCTCTTGGACTACTGGGAGAGGCTCGAGTGTTCTCAAAACTCGACGCAAAAGCGGGTTTGTACCAGATCAAGTTGGACCCCGAATCCCAAGAACTAACGACTTCTGTAACTCCTGTGGGAAGGTACTGCTTCACGAGGCCACCTTTCGGAATTACATCGGCCCCACAACACTTTCAGAAGCAAATGCGGAAAGTCCTGAACGGACTGTCTGGTGGTATCAACATGATGGACGACGTGTTGGTCTTCAGAAAGGACACCGAAGAACACGATCGGAACCCGGAAAGTACGTTGAAGCGTTTGACAACAGTCGGAGTAGCGCTCAACCCTGATAAGTGCGTGTTTGGTGTCAAAGAAGTTAAATTCCTTGGACACGTCATCACTGAGCACGGGATCAAACCAGACCCGAAGAAACTTCAAGTCGTCCAGGATCTCGAACCACCGAAGGATGTGTCTGGTGTGCGACGCATCCTCGGCATGGCAAACCACCTCGCCCGGTTTGTGCCCATCCTGGCAACGATAACAGCGCCCATGCGTGAGCTGCTCTGCCACAATTCCGCTTGGACTTGGGGTCCATCACAAGAACAGTCTTTGAAAGCACTGAAGCAGCTCATCTGCTCGTCTAGCTGTGTTGCCAAGTACATCCCAAAGCTCCAAACAGTGTTGCCTGCGGACTCATCCTCTTTTGATCTCGGAGCAGTGCTGTTACAGATCCAACCGGACGGCCAACAAAGACCAGTGGCTTTCGCGTCTCGTGTCCTAACACCAGCCGAGACACGGTACGCACAAATAGAAAAGGAGGCTTTGGCGCTCACCTGGGCAGCAGAAAGGTTCTCAGACTACCTCGTGTGTTTGGAGGTCACATTCCAAACGGACCACCAACCTTTGGTCACGTTGCTTGGCAAGTCAGCGTTGGACACTTTCCCCCCGTATTCAGCGTTTCCGAATATGCTAGATGCGATTCCGTTTCAAGATGAACTACGTGCCAGGTAAAGTGATTGCAACTGCTGATACTTTGTCACGCGTACCTCTCACAACGTTGACTACTTCAACAGACACCCTCACAGACGACGAGGTCACTGCATTCGCACAAGGCACCTTGCTAGGTCACCATGCAGGAATGCTGAAGAAAGTCCAGGAAGCTCAACGTCGTGACCCAATCTGCCAGCTGCTAGTGCAGTATTGTACAAGCGGATGGCCAAGAAAGACATCATCACCTCCAGGGTTGTGTGCTTTCTGGCAGGAACGTAGCTCCATTACTTGGTGTGAAGACCTTCTACTCAAAGGAAAACGACTGATCATCATAGAGGAACTGCGCCAAGAAGTCTTAGAGCGCCTCCACGACGGACACCAGGAAACTGTCGACGTGCAGATCCATGACAAGAGAGTCTGTGTGGTGGCCCGGACTTGGTCCCGAACTCTCCTCAAGGATAGAGAAGTGTGGTGTTTGTATGGCTTTTTGGCTTTTGGCAAAAACCAGTATGGCTTTTGCCATGTCACAAGCCGTCCTAGGTTCCCCCAGGCAAACGGAGAGGCCGAGCGAATGGTCCAGACTGTGAAGAATCTGCTCCGAAAGGCGGAAGATCCCTATCTCTCGTTGCTCACCTGCCGCAGTACTCCAGGCCCTAAAGGAGCAAGCACTGCAGAGATCCTGATGGGGCGACATTTGAGGACGAGGACACCGCTGCTCCTATCTTTGCTGCAGCCGGGACAAGTGACTCAGGAATAAGTCAGAAATGTCAACTTTCGACGCAAGGAGCAGCAGCGGTTCAACAATGACCGACGACACGCCGTCAGACGACTTCCAGACTTTCGTCCAGGCGATCGGGTGTGGATTAAGGATTTTAAACGTTAAGGGGTTGTGAATCGTCGCGCGGAAACCCCCAGGTTATACTGGGTACAGACTGACTCAGGTGAACTGAAGCGCAACAGAAGAGCCCTTGTTCATGCGTCCCATTCGTCCCAACTACCTGAAGACGCTACGGAACTCTCTTTTCCAGTTAGTGTAAAGGAACAGGGCCAGACGACTCCACAGCTTCAGAGTTCACCAGTTCGACTTCCTTCACGGCCAAGCCCCATGGTATCAGGTACACCCGAGACGCACTTCACTGCATCAGGGCCACCTCAAGCCAGAGGTCGACAAGCTCGAACTGTTACTCGTTCCGGACGACAAGTGTTTGCACCTAGAAGGTATTGCTGCGATGTAGACTAACTCGTTTGTGGTTTGGTTTAGTGCTCCTCTGCTTCGAAGGGGAGATGTCGCATCCTTGCCCGCGCGTGCCAAGTTGTTTGTGCACGCAAATTCCCTAGCGTTCCGAGCCCGCAGCGCCACCGCGCTGCTGGCGGTGTTTGTTATTAAAAGCTTCTTCTCTCGTTTGGAACGGACGTCTCTCTCTCGTCTCCGGGGCTCACCCGGGGCTCCGGCACTTAGGCCTAGCGTTCGAGACCTACCGCTCTACAGCACGGGCAGAGCAAAAAACCGCTGCAGAAACCGTGTGGAGCACGAATGACGAAATAAATAAAAATAAACTAAATTTAGGGTGATCTTGCTTCACCAAACTGGTCCCGGCAATTGGGAAGATGGGAACGTGTGTCCGTACCCGCCGTGTATGGCACATCGCCCACAGCGCACGGAGATGTAATAAAGCGCGGCATCTCTAAAACGTCTATCTTTTCTTAGTCCGGCGGGGGGAGTGAGTGCATTTCGCGGAGGACAGTTTTTGGTGATTGTCGCCAAAAACGCCCGCAGGCCAGAGTCGTATATTACGAGAGTTTGGACAATGGGCGGAGCAAAGGCCGCCGCCAGCGCCGAATACTCCCCCCGCGGTTAGAGCGTAAACTAAAGATGCGACACAGCGTCGACCAATCAGCAGGCCGCGACGTCACAATATTGGAAACTACATTTAAAGCGTGAAATAGAAGCGTTCAATCTCGGCCTCTCGGTGACAATTTGCTCCGGGCCGGCTTGCTAGAAGAGCGTCTCAGCTGAGACCACGGTGTAAAATAATACTCTTCAGGTGAGGACAGCGCGCTCCTCGCGCAGTGCAGATAAAGTTCGGCGCCGGCAAAGGACTCGTCGACCCGTGGGCACGGCAAAGACGGCTCGTTTCGCCTCATGCTCCACACGCGCAGAGCTCCAGCGAGGTTGTCGCTCGTGCAGAAAGACCACTTTTTTCGCTCTCACACAGTTTCGCCGTTTGACCGCCGGCGACACGGTGACGTCATTACCTTGCGAACAACAAGTTCGATGGTGTTTGTTATTAGCATGGTGGAAGCTTGAAATCATTGCGCTCTCAAAGAAACACTGCCAACACCGTCAAAATTAAAGTTCTTTCATTCCTCTTATTTCCGTCGATGATAAATCCCCTTTCCGACGTCATTGTCAGCGTTCGGCAAATCGTGGAAGGCCGACCACAACGACGCTTTCGGTCGCGCACGGGGCTAATAATGCAGCCTTTCGGATGCCCGTCGAACGAACACTATCTGATTCCTCGCGCCGCGCGTTCAGCCCCGCCGTGTCCTCACCTAAAGAGTCTATCTTACACCGTGGCTGAGACCGGCTGAAAGAAAACAGTACAAAGGGTGGGGCGCGCGAGAGTCTCGAGACGCGGAGTCCTGCTCGGCTCGTGCGCTGACTTTGGCAGTGCTTTCTTTCTCCGTCTCAGCGGAGACGCTGTTTCTGGCAAGTCGGCCTTGGTTTGGAGCGCACGTTCGTTTATTCTACCCTTGAATATGGGCCTGACGAAAAGCTCACATGCGCCACGTTTTCAGTCACCAAGAGTTATACCTTTTTACTCGAGCGCGCTAAAACGGCTAAAACTAGTCGAGTCGCGTTTTTAAAGCTCATGATCACCGCTAGGGGCAATATCGCGGCCTGTGGTTGGCCTCGAGATGCTTGCCTATTCAAATCGATGTATGGCCGAACTCTACCAATACACGGCTCTGCCGCAGGCTTACTGCACAACCGATTTTCCGAACCTCGTCTTTTTGCCGCCAAGCATACGTTTCCTTCCCCTCTAATTTGAAACATCAAACTCTGAGATGAACTCTTGCGGGCTCTCAATTTCAGGCCCATTTGTTGTCCCTTTCTTTTTTGCAACGCAATTACCGGCCTTGCCTCCCGTCCCCCACTTGTACCCCTTCCCCTCCCCCCGCCCCTTGCTCTGCACCTCGGGCCCTGTCACTTGAGAAAGGGTATTTGCTCAAAACGGCTGTGTCGTCCTGCTTGTTTGTGTGTTTTCCCAAAGCTATAAGACAGCCCTTAGCCGGGACCGGGGCACTAGGCATCAGTTAATTTCTAGATATTCACATCGTGGGCTTTTCGGGTGGTCTATTCTAGTTGGGGCGGTGAGATGGAGGAGCGCAAATGTGTCCGATCTGGTTAGGAAGTGGCGTAGAAAAGATCGCAACAGCCGTTTGGAATTCTACACGCACTGGTCGTTTGTATCTCAATCAGTGATTCTTTTAAACCGCTGCCTTCTTCAGCGGGTTTGACAAAGCAATGTTGCCGCAAAAGTGCTCTCCAAATTTTCAAAAGAAGCTTCGGGTTTTGAGGAAGATTGTGCGCACGCAGTAGAAACCGATTCGACCGACGAGTGGATTGGAGTGGCATAAGAAAACTACTACAAAGCTGATTGCAAGGTATGAGTTATATTATTACTGACTTCACACTAGCGCGATTTTTATTGATTCCGTTCCATTTCGCCTCAGCAAAGAAATCCGAAATTACAATTGACCGATTGTAAACTCGCCCAGTGATTGGATATACCCGAGGTCTAGACGCCTGGTGTTGTATTCGTGCATATTGTATAATGGTCAAGCTTAGTTTAAAGTTCTTCATGGAACATCAGCAGGTATCTGCTAGCTTAATATTTGGAAAAACTTAAGCCGCGTGACATTTTGCTAAGAAAAAAAAAAACTATTATAAATGCTCTATCATATAGTCGATTACCCCAATACTGTCTTTAATTATGATATTATTCTGGGAGCTATTCATGGTAAAACTTAAAATAGAAAGAACCAAACATATTATATTGATTGTTGAAAAAAAACACATATTTTCTTAAAAAGACAAATTCACTACAGTGACCCACACAATGTCTTGTGAAATATCTACACTAATTTAAAGGTCTATTAGGGAAGGTTCGTTTTGAAAGATTCCTAATTTTGTTTTGTAAAGTAACGACGAAGTAACGGCGTTATTATAGCGAAGTAACTCTAACTTAACAAGTAACTCTTTCAGTTTTGTAACTGTAGCACGGTTACTTTTTTCCCCTGAGTAACTGTGACACTGTTACATTTTAGCAGTAACGTGTTCATGACTGATTCCTGTAGAACGTTTTGCAGTCGCAGTAGAAAATAATCTCAAAAGCCTAAATTTGAAAACTTGTTATCAAAATGTGATGGCGAACACACTCAAACGCCTTGCAGACTTTAGGGAACAGCGCGCAGGCAGCTTGATTCCGTTAAAAATATAAATTGAGCATGTCAAAAAAATCCTCAAGGAACATTTGGCTATATCAGCCTTTTGTGAATCCATACTGATAAGGAAATAGTAAACTGTGTTTAACTAGAAAGCTATAAATATTTACCACACATTTTGTCCAGTATTTTAACAAAACAATGTAGAATGAAAATAGGTCGATAATTGTCTAAGTTATTTTGCGCGCCTCCTTTGAACAATGGAATAATCAAAGCTGTTGTTATTGCTAAAGAAATAACACCATTAGATATAACGGGATTAAATATTGAAAGCAAAACAGCCCTAATCACTTCAATGTCTCTGCGAAACTCATTAAAGGAAGTACCGTCGATACCTGGAGATTTGCTAGGGCCTAAAAAGGAATTCCTTCGATTTTTTCGTGCTACCCAAACTGACTATATTTTCTGAATCCCCACCTTTACACTTTTCGACATGCTATCGAGCATCACGAAATAATAATGTTAAGAATAGTAATAACTCTTTATTTTCACTCCATGGAGTGTGGACGGCAAAGAAAAAAGCTGCAGTCGCAGCTTGACAAGCCCCCTGAACCCCAGTAGTTCACATACAATGTCGAAGTGACAATTCGAATGAAATACGCACTCAAAATTATATAAGATTTGAAATTGAAAACCAGATAGCAGGGGAAGTAACACTAATACATACATTATGAATACTTACAAATATACACTTTGGTTTATATAACAATATTACAAATATCGAAATCGCTAATCAATAAAGAGGCTGTACATTTCTTTTTACTGAAATATATCGCGGGTCAAGCAACGAAAATGCAATTATAGCGTTTGGGTTAAACAAAATTAGGTTTGAAGACACTTCAATACTAATCAACCTTAAAGTGTGAGATAAGTGACTGTCGTGATGAAGCTTCGGGTGTAATGCTTAAGCTTTGTAAGGTTATTTAGTAGAACACGGCATGTTATGTTGGTATTTTTCCGCCCTTCAGGTTGCGGTACATTAAATGCTGGAACGTGCTTATTTAGATTAAATGACTCCAACAATGGTTCATTTTTGATTAGCACTGCAATTCTATAAAAAAAAAAACTTAGCCTGAAATCATACATTGTGAGTACATTAAGTATGTTTAGTGAAACAAATAAAATAGCGCAAAAAAAGACGAGGACAAGAAGTAAACAGGACAAATGCTACCTTTCAAGTAGTTTTACTCAGGAACAGGAAAGCATATATAGACCAACACGCGGCCCTGACGTCACGCAGCTGCGGTGGCGCTGTCGACGGTACGGCGCATGCGCAGAAGTTTCGCTTCACGCGAATCCGGTTTCTGCGCACGCGCAGTGCCCACACCTGGTGTGGGCAAATGCGGGCTTGTTTGTAAACAGCGTGTCGGTCTATACACACCGCAGGCGAAGCAGCCACAGATAAAAGCTATCAAGTCAGTATCCGATCATGCCAAGGCTGAAATTCATTCCTATGGAGCACAATCGACGTGTCACTGACACATGTCGTCAAACTTTTGTTTTTATAAAGAACACCTCCAAACCTTTACGAGCGAGTCTCACGGCTTCTCCCCAGAATCCTTACCTGCTGAAGTCGCGGAACACAGCCACACGTGTTGCAAGGTATAGGCAAATGCAAGTCATATTTATTTTCACGGATAGTGTGTGCTTCCGTGCTCTGACATTGATGCACCGCCCCGTCTGGCCGATTTAGACCTTACCACAACTCAGTGGGATTTCGCAGAGCACACCCACTGTGCAGGCCCTGTAAGGGGTGACGTGTTTTTTTTATCACATGGTCTTTTTGTTTGGTTTCTCTTCAGAAATGCGGGAGCACAACCTAGCCAAATTCTTTGGAGCGGAGAACACAACGGTTGTCCACAATCTTCAGATTGTGGACAACTTTGTGGATGTGCGGAATAACTTCTAGTATTTTTGTTCTTTGCTCGTTGGGACTTTTTTTTAACTCCTTCAATTTTTGTAGGGCGTTCTCCGCCACAGAAACCAAGACCGAACACGGGAAGCCAGCCAATTTCAGTATAAAAATCTGGTATTTTAAACTAGCATCCGCCTGTTGGTCACGAGACTTCAGCAGTGCAGACTCCAGACACGAAGTCGCAATAGCTCTCTTAACCGTCTTCGAATGAACTAAATCAAAAGGAAGTAACTCTTTCCGTGCGCGAGGTCGATACATTCAACACACATCCAGCTTGTCCTGTTTACTTCTTGTCCTTGTCTTTTGTCGCTATTTTATATGTTTAACTAAGATGAACCAAGTAGCCAAACAACGTTCCCTACTAAGTAGGTTTAGTTCTTTAAAATAATTTTCAGCTGAAGTGTACCATGGAACGTTAGTTACATTGCGTATCGCCCTTTTTGCGGGGTGTTTTGGTTAGTACTTGTTCCCTATATGATATGAGAATACCTAAAGGTAGGCAAAAACAAAGCGTTAGATAGGAAATTTTTTTATTATTTTGTGGTAAAACATGCCTGCGCTTAGTCATCAGGCCATTGAAGTTCTTTTTTTGAGTTTTTTACGGATGTGATTAATGTGATGGTCGCGTGTAAGTTGTTCAAAAAAGGAAAAAAAAAAGTCCAGTAATTATAATTCTTGAACAAATTCTGTTTTCGCTTCCCAAACAAAGGTATGTGGAGAGACGTACTATTTAATTATAGGCCTAAAAATACTGCTTGCGTTTTGTTTGCGGTAATGTCTAGCAATATTGGTTCGCCCACGCTTCAAAAAATAAAAATTCGTTCGCCATAACTACTAGCTTGTTGGGGTATAAATTAACATTTCAGACATTGTGATTGTGGTTTACGCGTAAGCCAATGCACAGACGTGGTTGTGCAGCTTCTTTTCTCCAACTTCTCAGTACACAATGTATTTCCATTTTTTTTTCGCTGTTTTTGCGATAATTGAAAAACAGAACTGTTAAAATGAACTCGTTCCACTAAAGCGGCTAACGTTCGTGAATTTGTCAAATTATTGTTGTAAGCAATCATGTTTACCATTGATTCTCACCAACTGGTAACACATCATTCCTGTTTGGCCCGGTCCCATTAGAGCGACAAACAAACACAGCCGACACTGACAAGTCTGAAACAGGAGCATCATGCACGCGTGGGTTCCTTTGGCAGGTTTGAAATCACTCGTGCTTACTTCACGAGCAGCCTGTCAAATGTATCATCGCGTACACTGTGCAAGTGTTTTAAGTTTGTCGGTGACGTTTTTTTTTGTTTGCTTGTCGCATTAGAGGAACTTGCACATAAAAAAAAAAAAACGGCGAGGGGTATTCACACGAGGGAGAAATCCCGGGGATTTCTCCCCGGCGCGCGCGCATCACGAGACAAAAACGCGAGGATTTTGCACATCGCAAAGCCTGACGTTTTCGTCGCGGGATGCGCGTGCCGTGGAGAAATCTCCGGGATTTCTCCCCCATGTGAATACCCCTTAGATCAGAGGGGTAATTCCTGTTTTGCGGTGGATCATCGTTAGCGTTTATCGATCCAACGGTACTGCCCTACACATGTTAACGACCTGGAATGCGGATGCAAAAGACGAAAATGAGACAAGCCGGCACTTGCATTGACGTCGAAGACAGTCAGGTAGCCAGCGACGCTGCTGCTACCCCCGGCATCTTGGCGGTGGCCCGCCACGATGACCAGGTCTTCGACCAACACGTCGGTGGTCGATGCGGCGACCCGGTTTTGAGCGTTGGAGGGAGTAAAGAGGCAAAAAAACACATCGGTTTCCTGGGAGAGCAAGGAGCGAGCACTCGTTTTCGTGGCTGATCTTGGAAACGTAAGGAGATTCCTGACCTGTTTGCGCGACAAACTACAGTACCATCAGCACCCCATGGAGTGTGGGTTCTACACCCCTTTTGGACTCTGAGCAAAATCCCGGAGTTGTTTCGCGTGCAGTTCGTTGAGCGCAATGGTGGGAGGGGTCTCTTTCTCAATTCATTAGGCGAGCATTTATGTTCCTTAAAGATAATAGGAGGAAGGGTGTGCCGGGTGAGTGCTATTGAACTCTCCTCAGAAGAGCAGGGAGGTATTGACAGGCAAAAGGACGCGACAGCCAAAATCATGTCTCGCTAATTTGAACCGCGTTACAGAAGCAACAGTTTGGGGGAGAAACTGGGAAAGCACATTCATTTTGGTCTCGTTATTATGAACAGCTCACATAGAAAGTTGTAGTAGATAGTTCCAGAACCTCCGATACCCCCGGTAGCGATACGATGCATCCGCAAATCTGGCGGCGACGTGTCGGGTATTGTTATAGGAGTCACCTGAACAATCTACTAAAACTATCTTTTAGGAACGTTTTTTGAGGGAATGGAGGTGTCTATATTGACGAGACATCACTATATTTCAATTTAATACTTTTGCAGTAAAATGTAGACAAGACGTCGGCCCACATGTAGGGAGTCACTTTGGAACACCATTTTGAAATGAAAGTAAAAGTTTCAGCCTTTCCACTCTGGTGAAGAAGGAAGACCAGCGGAGCTGTACAATGGAAAGTAATGGCCGGCCGTAAGTTGGAAAGCCCGAGTGGAAAGGCTGCCGCCATCTATGAGCGACGGCGGCAACCAGATACGTGACTTGCCGCCGTCGCTCATAGATGGCGGTAGGTGTCCAGAGTTCGGTGTCTTCATTCTTTGCGGGGACACGATTCTGGGTAAACCAGCCTTTAACAGCTCCGCTGTAAAAGCGCAGGCGAGCTGGTCCACATTCATAATGAAAAACAAAGAGGCAAGGATCAGAAAGGAAAAGGACAACACCGTCTCAAAACCAGCACATAAATTATTTGCTAGACCAATCTCACCATCGAATTTGATTACGCCACCGCTGCCGCAATGCATCGAGGGAACTTTAGTTTTTCTGCACGTACGACAACCTAGCTGGAGCTCCGCGCATGCAGAGCATGAGGAGGCACAAACCGTCTCGTGCACTGCTGCCTGTCTCCAGCGAACTGAAGTTATGGCGGCGTCACGCATGCGCCGAACACTAGTTGAGATCGGTATATCTCACGACAATCAACTTTCGTGTTCTCTTTGCACAGCACTAACCACATGAATGTCATTCCCGCATCAGTGACAGACTCTACATCGTGAAACAATCAAGCACTCAAACACACACTGAGAAGCAGTCTGAAAAGTTCGGTGCGTACAACATTTTTAAATGGTAAAATCGCCACAGCTAGAAGCTACGGTTTGGCATAATTTCATTAAGAAAAAAAGAGGATGGCGAGCAACACAACGAACTGCCAAACGGTTCGTTGTGGTGCTCGCTATCCTCTTTTCGTCCGTGCAAGACACCGACGGACTAGGCCGCCGGTGTCTTGCACAGACAAAAGGAAGGAGATGGCGCGCACACAACCACCACCAAAGGACACAAGGGAACTAGACGAACAAAAAGGCAAAGTTCTCGTGATCCATAGTTCAAAGACAATAAGAATAAACACACAATCAACTACCACATGACACAGAGGAGCTTGAAAGAAAAAACGCCCGTGTCTCATCGTCGACAGTCAGTGAAGCCTTACTAATACAATTTCCAGTTCCCGTAATCATAATTATTTCCTATCGTTTTATAATTATCTTTTTTATTACTAAGAACAATCATTTCTGTGCAATCTGGGAAACAATTATTATAATGACTTACGTGTTTAACAATTTCAGAATATGTGTAGTTATTTTTGACATAAAGTGCTTTGTAGATGATGCTCCATGCTCGCGTGTAAACATGATGGTCATAGTGTCACTAAATAAGCTAAGCTTCAGAGTAACGACACTTGGCCATATTGTGGCTTAAAATCATGGTTGCCAGTTATCTGAAACTTTATTTGAAATCACAGGAAACGCTTTTCCGCCTTCAGCAAATGATTAAACAGTTCGCTACAGAGATATTCAATATTACACGAGCTTCCTAACACCGAATCTAATGCTGAGGAAGTCGCACTTTTGAATCATAACGATCGGCAGTTGCGTTTGCTCTGCACAAGCACCAAAATGGCGGCGCCCACAACAATGTCGGGGAACGGAGTGCCGATACTCTAAGCGCAGCTCATTTAGTGGCTGTAGATGGTCCCTGGCGAGCGAGAATAAACGCGCTAGAGGGTGGCTCCAGACTCTGCCTAAGTACCGCCCTTTGTGGACGTCTGTCCTTCACAACCTCAATTATACGACGCGGGCTGCAGCCGGGCCCGACCTGGACCACCGGCGGCCACGACCGCCCACGACTATCGGCGACATTGTGAGTGGTTCCTCTCCGGCCTGCCTACAAAATGGCCGCGAGGATTTTTCATTTTTTATAAGACGAGGGTGTAGGTGATCAGGATAGAGTTCTCCGCACCCCGGTTAGGTGGTGGTTGTACCGGTGCGTATTTCCTGTAGGCCTACATGCCATTTCATTTAAGCTTGGTAGTTTGACCTATAATATTTTTTTTTTCAACGCTCATGGCGTCAGATTAGGCTTTGCGACGTTCGTGACGCCATCTTGGTATATCGGGAGCCATTTTGAATTAGGGTTAACTCGGAATTTTCGGTAGTGACTATTGTTTTCCCCTTAGAATTCATATTTAACTTCGACCAGTGAAGGGATTTACTGAGACACAACTGAAGCAATTATGTTTCGGGATTTACTTGGACTTAGCTTGTGAGTGGAGATGCCTCACCAAAAAACAACGTTTGTAAATGCGGCGGCAAGTGCGCCACTTCCAGTATTTCATCCTGTTGCCGGCACGCTCGTCAGGCATGGCCGTCCAGGAAAGAAGCATTCATCTTTTTTCTCGGCGCTACTGGACTGGACGCCGTTGAGCCGCATCGAAAGAAACAAGCTCTGTTCTCGATGTTGGGAGTTTTAGGGCCAAGGCATAGTGGCCGCGTTTCGCCTCCGTGAAGCACCGGAAAGCACGACGATTGATGAATTCTCCGCTTTTCTGAAAACGTTCGAGAAACATTTGGATTTTTCTGGTTCTGCAACGCTAGAACGCAAGAAGATGCTCACGAGAGTACAGTTGCCTGTTGCAATAGTCACAGAGTTCTTGACTTCCCTGCGGCACCAGGGTGCATTTTGAGCGTGTGTTCCTAGAAACACCTCGTTTATACGAGGTGTTCCTAGAAGGCCTGGACTCCAAGCGTGTCCAGGACCGGATTCTTCGGGAGTGTATCGGATCCAAAGTGCCAACTTTGGATCTGGCCGTTCAGTTAGCTCTACAGTCGGAAGACATCGCGCAAACGACTAACAGTGTCACCAATCAGCGGCCGCCGGTCCCGGAACAATGGCAGTGCCACTTCAAGAAATAGCGGCGCGAGCGTCGTTTCATTCTCAGGCGCCCGTTGCGACATATCAAGATGGCGGCCCATGGACACCTGAGCTTTCAAGCGGCCAAGACGGTCCTGCCGGAGCAACACTTTGGCTCCACCATCACTACGCCAAGCCACTGGCTGTTCCAAAGATGCCCTGGGGCCAGCCAACCACCAATCACGAGTCGCGTTTTAGAACACGGACGGGTCGCCCTCAAGGTCGCGACCCACCTCCTTCACGAATGGGAGCTCGGGAAGACGACACAAAATCGCTGCCCTACTAAAAAAAAAAAAAAAAAATTAAATTTACGCGGGTGGCAAACCGGTCGACCCGATTAGATAACGGGTGGCAAACTTGTCGACTCGTTTGGATCAAACGTGATTATGGAATACGGGTACCCATTTGAAACGGTACCCGTCACGTGCGGTACCCGTTTGACGCGGTACCCGTGTGACGCGGTATCCTTTTGATAATGTACCCGTTTGATACGGTACCCATTTGATACGGGCGCCTGGCCGAACTAGCAGTAGCACATGCCCACACATTTAAACGTGCCCCTTGAACATTCCGGAAAATTATTCGTTAGCCCTAAATGGGTACCGTCTGGAAGGTTGGATGTCTCAAGCTTATTTAAGACGCCCCGAACTTAATTAACCTATTTAAAACATGGAAGAAACCCGTAATGAAAATGTACTAGCAAACGTGTTTGCAAATAGACAGGAAAACAGACAAAAAAGATTGTTTTCAAATATCTTAGAAGATTTTTTTTTTTTTTTTTTTACATACGGCCTATTCCGTAGATAATAACAAACTTGGAACCGATCCATGAAACGTGAAGAGGTACTACTAAGCTTTTATACAGATGAGAAGATTGCAAAGCAAAAAAGAACTGGGGTAATTCTAGGCTATAGTGTCTATTCTCCCGGCAGCTGAGAAAATAATTTCCCCGAAATTCTACCGATAGACGCCTCTCATTGGCGGTGGCAATCAGTTCATCGAACGATGTTTCATTGACAGATCGTTTCATTGGCTGTGTTCCAAAATTTACTCGATCCGACTCTGGAGTAAAGGTTTCGTACCGTGGCGTTCCAAAACTTACTCGAGCTTACTCGATGACGTCAGAACTCGCGTTCCTACAGAAGCGGGTTGTTTACTCCGGAGTAATTACTCACGCTACCCTCCTCGATCGGTGGGTAACGTCGGATCAAATCGAGTAAATACGTCACGTGATCTGTTCGTCGTCTGCTTTCTGCGCCGACAGCCGTCAAAGCTCGCTTGCTCCGTTGGTTTTGGTGGCGGACGTTCGAAATGACAAAGAATGAGGTGCAGCATGTGTGGCTATTGCGATTTGCTGTTTTCAACGCACGAATTGACTGCATTACATCTAGGGATGCCGCGAACTTTTTTCGAATCGAAGTTTCGATGATCGAATCAAGAGATTCGGGAGGGTCGAAAGATTTCGCATTTGCGAATTTTCTATATCGTAAAATTCGACGGAAGTCGAATTTTCGAACTTATTAAGCTAAGAAGTTCGACGCTTTTCGAACCGTCGAACTTATTACGCTAAAAAATTCGATCCTTTTCGAACTTTCGAACTTATCACACTGCAAAATTCGATGCTTGTCGAACTTCCGAACTTGACTGACCAAAAAATTCGATGATTTTCGAACTTTCGAATTTCTTGCACTAAAAAGTTCGAAGCTGTTCGAACTTTCGAATTTCCTATGCTAAGGAAATCGATAATTTTCGAACTTTCGAACTTATTTATCAATAGAATTCGAAAAGTTTCGAACTTTCGAATCCTGAAAAGTCAGAAGTTCGACGAACTTCGAACTTTTAGGGTAAAAATTCGACGTTCGTCGAACTTCGAAAGACTGGCGGACGGTTCCATTTGAATTCAAGTAGTGAGGTACATTCGCAATTTTTTTTTCTCGAACTTTTACATGCGGTGTTCCGTTCTTTACGAAAGACAATGCCGTTTATTTCAATGTTCTGGCATGCTTAGTTTTAAAGAAAGAAATTCCCGAAGGAGCGAGGAAGGACGACGGGTTTTTGACGATTATCGTTTATGCCAGATTTGAAGCGCGATGTAGCCGAAGCTGTTTATGGTAGAGATGTTAAACTTTTTAAGAATGATCTATGTATAGCCTAGATAAGTGTCGTCTTAAGATATGACTATTGTTATTAAAGGTGAGTTTTGAAGAAATGTCCAAACATGTATCTACATGCAATTATGCCCTAAACTTGGTATTTATTTTCGTCTAAGTTGTTTGAGGTATCGCATTTAAATTAACACCACAGACAGTACATATCATTGCCATCTGCAGAATAAAACATAATGTATTTATTGTTTTTTCACGTTAAGGAATAAATTAACTCATGGGAGAAGATTTCTAATATTGTTCAAGTTCAGCACGTCATTAAAAGAAAGCATTTTTTTTTTTTGCTTCACGTTCCTGGGACGTGTTTCTTTTAGCCTGTACACATTTTGGTAGGAGAAAGTTGTTTCGAAGTTCTGAACCCCTGAATATGCAACACATCCGGCGAGTTCTTGATAGTTTTTTCTTTCTCCAGCTTTTTATCCCCCCATTTATTTCTTTTTTTTTTACCATTGGCACAGTTATTTAGGTCGTAAAGACATAGCTTTGAACTTCCGAACCACTAAGCATGTGACGAGTAGTGCCTTCTGACAACGAGTTTCTAACAATGACCATCTACGCGATCTTTTATGCAGTGAAGAGCGACAGTAGCTATACATAGGCATAAATAATTGCAGATTAAAATAAGCTCGACCACGCCCTCTTTCCCCGTATTGTTTTCTTTAACAGTCCGAAATATCTGGAAGGGGGAAAGGGGGGCTGAGGCCCCCCCCTCA
This sequence comes from Ixodes persulcatus, assembly GCA_013358835.2. Lineage (NCBI taxonomy): Eukaryota > Metazoa > Arthropoda > Arachnida > Ixodida > Ixodidae > Ixodes > Ixodes persulcatus. The sequence goes on from JABSTQ010000240.1 coordinate 312,567, forward strand.
ACCTCTTTCCTCCCCCGTTTTTCCTCTTCCGACGCCACTTGTATGGTAGAACGCTCCTCGACCTCGAGTTGTGTCGGCTTCTGTGCTTTTTGCAAGGCGATTCCTTCGTCCCAGAAAATAAACCTCCAGGACAATTACAAACTTAACTTACTATATGCCAGCGTCACTCGGGTGGCGTTCGATCGGATTACTACCAGCGTGCAAGGGGTGGGGAGGTAGTTTGCCAGGTCGCTTCAAGGTTTTTCTGAGCCTCAACCTCCTGCCCGCCCCTGGCCATTTAGAACTGGATGAGTATCGTTAAACAGTGTGTTCGTGTTATCACTACTGCGTGATGCACGTTAAAGAACCCCCCCCCCCCCCCCCCGGGCTGGCGGTCACAATTACTGATCTATGGTCACACGTCACTCTGCACTGGCAAATATTCCGGCACATCCGGGACACTTGTAGTCTCATTTAATTGCCTGACCAACTTCGCAGAGCCTAGGTATCACACCCTAACTTTTCTAAACTTGATTTCGTGAAAACCAGTGAGTCGTGAAAACGTTATTTGAAACTGAAACTGTGGAGGAACTTGAAAACTGGACTTCGAACTTTGAAAACTTGGACTTGAAAAGATTCAAAATCTTCGAAGTTTTTTTTTGTTTTTTTTTCGAATTCAGCGTTAAAAGAGAATCGAAACTTTCGAACTTTGCGAAATTTATGCAGAAAGAAATTCGAATCTTCGAATTGTTCGAACTTCATGTATTACATCCATACCGTGCACCTTCCCCGGGAAGGTATTATACATGTTATTATATGAGTGTGCGAGCGTAAACGGGAGCTTCTCCGAATTCTCGTCCTCGGCGTTGGAGTGAATGCCGTATTCTCACGTTCAAGGCTGAAAATGTTTGAACGCAGTAAATGATAAGGTAGTATTTTTGTTTCCTCCAGAGTGTTTGTAATAAGAGGATAACGCTTGTAAAGCAGTGAAGGCTTCAAAGATTTTATTGTAATCATATTCGCGTCAAAGCGAACGTAAGTTTCATATAATTCTTGAGAAAGTACGCTCGCGCTGTATTACTACACCGTGTGGAATCAATTTCTGCAAGACATAATCGGTACAAATTACAATGCGTGGAATATATGTTTAGGGCGCTCGCGCCGATTAATAAAAACACATTTTTGATGTCTAACTGTAAGGAGTAAGTAATTTTCATCTCAATATGCAGCGCATAAGGAAGGTGAGTAAAAGGAGCTGATGGATCCACCTCAAAAAAACACCGCGTCGTCATTGATATTATCGTCTCTTCGAGTGCTTTCTTCATGATCAAAATAATCGTCTGCTATTTTCTCCCATCACTGCTGTGTTTTCTTTTTGCCGTAGCCCAAGACGAAGCCAATCCGCGTAGTATCCAGGTGATTATCCCGGCCGTTCCAAAATCGAGTCGCGGATCGTTTACTCGCGATGTCACGTGGTATTACCCGCTGACGTAGGAGGCAGGTTACTCGGGTAAGATTTGGAACATAGCCATTGACGCTGTGTTTTTTCCAACAGCTTGTTTTATAGACAGCTATGATTATCTTTTTTTTTTATAACAAGTCACCCTAGACAGTCGCCGCAAATTGCATGTAGGGTGGGCCAGTTGGGTTAAAATTTTTGTAATAAGCCGTCGCAGAATGTCGCCGGGAATCTGCGTGTACGGGTCGGCCGGCCAGTGATACACCCACGACAAAATGTTCCCACAGCCTACAATTCGCGTAACGATTGTCGGTGAAATGTTGGTGTGGACGAAACATTGTGTATCAAACGTGTTTCCTTGAAATGCAGGGAAAACAAAAAAAGTCACTGTTCTAACGGCAGTTGTCCTACGATTTTAAACACCTAATGGGAGGCAACTGTCGGTACAATTTTGGGGAAATTATTCTCTCGGCTACTTGGAGAATAGGCACTGCCTAATTGTATAGTTAATCTGGAAGAGTACCCGTAGAAGAACAGTCAATCGTTGCCAACAAGTAGATTGCAGTGCACTTACCATAAAAACAGCGAACTTCAAAGATGTAATGCGAGATATATGTCGCGACACGGGCACTGCAGAACAACCACGCCAACATAAAAACCAGATGAAAGGGCTTCGTGAAGATTAAACACGATGCGGCACAAGCTGTTATTTGCGGAACCGAACCACACCGCAAGAATTCATGTGACTTCTTTGAGGAAATCGGTTGGCGAAATACGCGTAGGACTTTTCGAACACTGATAGCTTTGGTACTCTTTGAATACGTTGTCGAGATACATTGTTCTAAGACCGCTAGGTAATACGGCAGAAAGTGTACTAAAAGCTATTGCAGTTTTCCTTGTCGAAACAGAGTTGACGAACGAGATTTGAACAGCAACGGAGGGAAGCAGATAAAGAAACAAGCGCCAGTGCTGCCGGCGCGCTCGCCGGCCAACCCCTGGCCTCCGAAATCCCGAAGCGCGCGCGCGAAGGCGTCACCGGACGTCTTATTCGACTGGCTTCTCAGCAGTAAGAGTGTAACTGCGCTAACTCCGTCGCTCGCCGCGAGGTGGCGATGTCCGCCCAGCCATAACGGAGCGGCGAGCTGTCAGAGTCGCAGGTTGAGATCTGCATTGGTACGGGCCAGCCCTCGGGCCACGGGCCAGCCCGGCCCGCGGGCCGTTCTCGGGCTTCACGGCTACATTCATGAAGGGCTCGTTCCGGGTACAGGCCTTGCATTCATGTCTACAAGACGGGAAGCGGGCCAAGCCGGCCATTACTCTTCTTTTTAGCAGCATGTTCTTTTGAAGCGTATTCAGTGGAATGAGAGAGTAACCACAGAAAGGGGATGGGGGGCAGATGCTGAAGCATGTGTGTATGCGTGTATGCTTTTGTACGGTTCGGCACCTGTGGTGCGAAGTCTCTTCCACTAGCGACGCGACGCTCCTTTTCGTGTCCGGTGGCGCCACCATTCCATCTATTCTCCCTATCAACAAGCACACATTCGCGCCTACACAATGCGCACCCTCGCCGGCGTAAACCATCTGTACGTACGAGTGCGTGCATCGCCAATGTGAGTGAAGAGTTTCCCCTAAGGGGTGCTTTTCCTGAAACAATTGTCGCAGACCACCGCAAAAGACGGCGATATTGTTTTATAATTTGTTTTCGGTTCTACAAAGCAAGAGTGAGCAATTCAGAATGTTGTGTGTGTTTTGTCCAACCCGTCGGAACTTTTCTTCTTCTTTTCAAGTGTGACACAGTTTTGATTGTTTCTGCTTGTCATTTTTGTTTTTCCGTCCTTTCCGCGCGGGTTTGGTTTCAGAAAAGGACGTTCGGGATGACGTTTCGTAAAAATCTGCCTAGGACTACAGATTAATCCAAGAATAACAGCAAAAAAAAAAAATGCTTACAGCTTTAACGATAAAACCAGGTTGGTATAAGGTTATCATTTATAAATAAACCAGAAATATTTTTCCTATATGTCCTTGTCTTTTTGCACAAGTTACATTACAAAGTGCAAGCTACATAACGGGATAAAATGGTTTGTGCTACATGGGCTAAAAACTAGGCGGTTACTAGAAAACTACCTACCTGTTCAATCAGTACCTAAAAATATCACGATGCTTATAAAGAAATGGTTAAATCATTGCCAGGCGCTCTTATCTTACCGCCATAATTTTTGCCCTAAACGTGCTTATAGTGCAAGCAATTAACAAAATGACCTGCATAATCTACGTAATAAATATTAACAAAATATGAAAAGAAGGATGACTCCAGGACTGCACTCATGTAGTATCAAACCTCGTGCTCAGGATCGCAAATCTACGTCAAACCACGTGTGGCAAAAAAAATATATATATAGTACAGCATGGTTGTTTTTATTTAGGGAAATATATACTCATATATATATTTCTTTTTCTCTACGAAATTAAGTTTTCACTAGAGTTTAATTTGCAATACAAAAGATGACGATGAAACAAAAAATCTAGGATTGTAATAGAGAAGTTTGTTTGGTTATTCCTGGTCAACACAGACATATCTATGACAAACAGGTAGCGTATCGAAAGAAACTTCTCGAAGCAACTCCATCGCAAAGTAGTTCGCGTCATATATTAAATATTCAAGGCTTGGAATCTGTAAATAAACCAGGTTGGAGGTTATATTACCGAATAAAACAGGTGGGAATAAGGTTCTAATTTATAAATAAACCTGAGGTAATTGACTTGAGATTTCATTGTTTGTTTCCATATCAATTAAGTTACCTCACAAGGTGCATAACGGAATACGGTGGCTTGTGCTCCATGTGGAAAAAAACTAGACATTTGCAAGATAACGTCCCACCTTTTGAATCAGTACCTTAAATTTTAACGAAGTTTGTACAAAAATGACGAAATCATTGCGAGGTGGTCGTATCTCACCGCCATAATTTTTTTTCCTAAAGCCGGGTTTCACACTGCCTATACTTCATACAAAAGACAGTCTGCAAACAGATTCAAACGCGAGTCACCACGACATCTGAGCTTCGAATGCCGCATGGCAACGAATTCATGGAGACACTTGGCACGCGGCAGTCGAACCACAAATATCGGGGTGACTGATATTCTGCAGACTGTCTTGTGTATAATGCATGAGCCGTGTGACCCTGACTTAAAGGTACTTCTAGTAGAAGCAAATACCGCAATATGACCCCCATAAATATTAAAAGAAGGACAACACGGACTGCACTATATAGTGTTAAACTTCGTGCTCAGGCTCAAAAAGCTACGTCAAACATCGTACGGAGTTAAAAAAAAAAAAGTACATCGTGATTATTTTTATTTAGGGGAATCCAAATTTTTTATGTACGGAGCAAACATTTTTTCGGGAGTTTTATACGCGCTACAGATTACAGTCAAATATATCAAAACGCGCGCTTGTAGCGCTAGCCGCCACATGTCAGGATGAATATCATAAATTAAATAAGCATCACAAGTTGTCTATATACTTCCCCAGTGCCGCTGTTCACAGTTCTACCACAAGACACAAAAATCTGTGAAGAGAAGCTGCAGTAACTCGACGTAACATGACTATTTCTTGGGCTCTTTGCCATGCTGAAACCACTGAAACGGCGAATTCGATACCTGGGTTGAGAGCCCGCGAAGAAACGCCGCCTCCTCCTCCTTTTCCGCTTACGCCCTCTCCGCACGAATGGGACGGCCGGAGAAGCGTTTGCGCGCTTCGGGATCTCGGAGGCCATGCACACACGGCCGCCGGACGGCACACCTCCCCATTCTAGAACACTCTAGCCGGGATGCAGGGCGCTTCAGGATGGCTGGGTAGAGAGATGGATGAATGGATGGCTGGCTATTCCCTTTGAATTGGGCGGTGACAGGAAGAGTCGACAGCAGCTCCCCCGTCGGCCTCCGAAATTCCTGACATAGACCGCCTCACCTCGAAGCATGAGCAAGAGAGGGTGGTGAGCTTACCACCCCATTCTAGGTCACTGTATAAAGGGGCTATAGCGGTACTCGCCGTCCTTTTCTTTTTGTAATGAAATTATTCCAAATCGTAACTTTTGGGAGTGGCGGATTTACCATTTAAATATGTTTTGTACACCGATTTTTCGTGCTGCTTTTAAGCCTAAGTTTCAGTGCTTGAGGCTTTCACGATGTAGGGTCTGCAGCTGATGTGGGAATGGGTTTCATGTGGTTTGTGCTATGCAAAGCGAACAAGAAAGAAAATTGTCCTGAAATTAAATCACTTCTGTGCTGGTTTTGAGACGGTTTTGTCCTTGTCCTCTCTGTTCCTTGACTCTATATATTTCATTAGTAACGTGCACCAGCTCGGCTGCACTTATACTTTAATTTCGTTAATCCTACCTATTGCAGGCAGTGACTTGTGTTCAGTTTCAATTTTGGCGGAACTTTCCCATTCGTCGTTTGAGGTGCACTTCGTCCTTCGAGGTCCACTCAGCAAGTTAGGGCAAAAGCTTGGACAACTTGAATGTGAGGCATCTATTTTTAGTTAGTGCCTCAGAAAGAAGTACATTGAGCCGGAACAATTCGGTTCCTGTCCATCCTTGATTGCTTATGGCCCTCGAAGATGAAGATCCTCAACGCTTACAGTCTGTGGAGGTGCAACATTTCAAGGAAGTACAACAGGTGTGTGAACGTATTGTGTGGACAATGTTAAAATCCCAGCATTACACGGCTTCATGGGCAGATCAAAGATATAAATTGCATGATGGGTGGCTAGTTAAGAGACCCTTGACTGGAACAAGGCACTGTTGCTATGATTTCCTGGATGCTTGTTTTATGTTGAACACCCAAGTTGTAAATCTATCTAAGGTGCCACTTTCTCGGCATCTCAAGTCAGAACTTGCTGATGGCGCAGAGGTTTGTTTCACTATCAAGCCATATAGACTTGATTTAGTTTCTTCGGTGCAAGCTATTAGTAGCAAAATTCGTGGCCAAATAAAAAAGTTGGTGACCAAAACCAGGTTTTAAAGATCTTATCAGGACTGGTTGATGAACCTAATAGGTTTGATTTCAGGAACTTCCGAAAGATTATGCAAGTACAACATGGGGTGGAGCGGAAATAATTGATTTTGTTAGAATCAGACATGACAGGAAAGTTTGCACTCAGGGAAGTTATTTTATTGAAACAAAAAGTTCAAGATGCTTTGGGCGCCTTGTTGAAGCTTTGTAGTGAAGATGTTAAGAAACTCAGAAAGGAACTCCTATCAATTCTTAAAGCAAGGGAACTAGACTCGGTGATGAAGAAGATTACTGACACAAAGAAAGGTGCTTCTGCGGTCAAATTCTTAGTAAACGACCATAAACCTCATGCTCCACTCCTCATAGTTATCAATCAGAACGGAACTTGGCCGCGTCTTTTGTCCGTTTTCTTGCAAACTTCTCTCAAAGTTCTTTCAGTAGGCAACGTTTTGTCACTTTCGAATTCAAAAGAGGTAACTAGCCTAATGGATTCTTTCCATTCCAGTCCCTGTCGCTTAGTCACCTTAGATATTAAAGGTCTTTATTACACCTTAGATAAGTTCGTACTCCACAGAAGGGTGCGCCAATTCGTAGAAGACAGTATGGTTAAATTCTAGGCTGCCATTAGCATTGATGTAGGAAGCTTTATGAGTTTGTTAGAACTTTATCTAAGATCAATAGCAGTTGAGATCAATGCGATCGTTTTTGGCGCAAAAGCAAGGTGTATGTATTAGGTCCTCACTGGCACCGTTACTTTCTGAAATTTATTTAGCTGTATTAGACCAAGAAGAATTTTTAAAAGTGCAATCCGTGTTGGCGAACACAGTACTAATAAAGCGGTATGTTGATGATTGTTTTATTTGTTAGTTTGAAGGACCCGATGTGCTGAATGGATTGGCTTTGTAAAGGAACAAGCACCAGAACTAGTCTTCACTAGTGGAATTTGCACAACTAAACGTCTTCAGTTGTTTTACTTAAAAAAATGTTAAATTCCAACGATTGAGCTGGAGCTAGGGTAAGGTTGCACCTAAATCGTGGTTACCGTTTCAATGCGGCCACCCTAATGCAGTCAAAAGACGAGTAATAACTTATCTCCTCACAGATGCCTTAAATACGTCCTGTAGACTCTGTTCACCATTAAGCTGATACTACGGTGGGAGCTACGTGCCCGCCAGACCAATCAGCCGCCTCCCTCTTATCACCTGACCCGGCTCTCCGCACGTCGGTATGGGCGGGAACGTGATGACGTGGCGAAAGAGAGGCGTATGACTGGTCCAACGAGGGCGCAGCTTCACCTGCAGGCTTAGCTTAAGGGTGAACGGAATATAGTCACCACGTTCATGATAGTAAAACCTTACAAATATTGAGGTTCGCCGCTTCAGGCCATACCTAGAATATCGAAATGAATGTGCTAAGGATGTTTTTGTAGTTTTGGCAAGATTATGGTACAGCGGAAGAAGCTTGATAAAAAGATGTTTGTGCGCCTTTTTTACATCTCGTCTCACAAAATTTAAAGGCCTAGGCAGAAAGCTATGGGGTATGCGTTGGCTTTAAACATTATATTCATATTAAGTCAGTTAACTCCTTGTTCGGGTAAAAAAATGAAAGCCGTCTACAACTCCCTGTAACGCCGAATTAGAGCGCAGCTCTTGAGGAGGGGGGGAAGGCGCGGAGGGGGGGGGGGTCACGTGACCTCGGGGGGGGGGAGGGCCACGTGGCCAGGGGCCACGTGACCTGGGGGCCACGTGACCTGGGGGGCCACGTGACCAGGGGGCCACGTGACCTGGGGGTCACGTGACCTCGGGGGGGGGGGGGAGACCTGGGGGGTCACGTGACCTTTGGGGGGGGTCACGTGACCTTGGGGAGGGTCACGTGACCTTGTGGTTACGCCGACGCCGACGGCGACGCCGACGCCGCTCAAGCCGGAAACGGGCGCCTAAGAGCTGCGCTCTAAAACATGCGTGCCAGAAAAACAAAAAAAAAACGGTAACTATTTGCGAGGGAGCAGTAGTATATAAGATTTCATTGGCTTGTTAGTTCTCGTAAGTTGGTAAAACTTAACGCTGCCTAAATGACCGGATATCGGAGCACAAAAGAGCGGTTAACTCAAGTTTGGTCAATTATAAAATTCTAAAAAAGCTAAGTCCTTGCAATAATTGTTTCCCAGATTGGACAAAATGACTGCTCCTAGCAAGGAAAAAGAATCCTTAAAAGAGGATAATTAAGGAAACAATTAGGATTGCGGGAGCTGGAAATTGTATTAGTAAGCCTTCACTGTCAATGGGACACGGGAGCTTTTGTCCTTCTAGCCCCTTTGCGTCATGTGGTAGATGGTTGTATGTATACTCTAATTGACTTTGGATTTTAGACGACGAGACACTTACATTATTGTCTGTTTAGTTCCCTTCTGTCCTGTGGTAGTTGTGAGCTCGCCACCTTCCTTTCGTCCGTCAGAGACACCGGCGGCTTTTTCCGGCTAGTCGCCCTTTTTCCTACGGCAGTTAGCTGTGGCGCTCGCCTTCCTCGTGTTTTTGAAGTGAAATTATGCCAAACCGTAACTTCTGGCAGTGGCGATCTTGCCACTTCAAGATTTTTTGTACATAGGACTTTTTCAGACTCCTTGTTTGCCTGTGTTTGGGTGCTTGAGACTTCGACGGTACCTGTAACTGGTGTGGCAATGTGTTTCATGGGATCCGTGTTATGCAAAGAAAACAGGAAAGAATATTGTCCTGAAATTAAATCATTTCTGTGCTGGGTTTGAGACGGTGTTGTTCTTGTCCTCTCTGTTCCTTGTCTTTAGGTTTCATTTTTTATTATGATAATTTTGAGATTATTGCATTGTCATGCCACGCTGTGGTAAAACAGTAACCTGGTTACTTTTGAGGGGTTTAGTGTTTTCAAATTAAACCTATCAAAATCGATCAACATACATACAAGTAAAACTTCAAATATTGGTTTTAACCGAAAAAACAAAATCGTATTTCCGAGGAACACGACACAGCTGATGGATGTTTGTGGGTGGATTTGTCATCATATGACCTTCTGACGGTCTTTCTTATCGAGTTGTCAGCTATCTTTGGGATCGCTTTATGTTGCTATGGGTTAGGGTTCAGTAAGAGACACTCTGTTGGAGCTTGTTTTTATTCACCTAAATTTAGCCAAATATGGTAAAGGAGAATTTGCAAAACAGACTGCGTTAAAAAAAGAACAACAAACAACAGGCGCGCACTAGTGTAGAAAGCCGAAACTTAATGGGATTTCATAAAAAAAAAGACATGATGAGTTATTATGGCAATCATATAAATTAATTGCGATCTATACTTCGTTTCAGCTTCCGTCCGAGCGCAGCCAAAGGCTGAGGGACGATTCGCAACTTCGAGAAGAGCATTCCGACGCACCACAAAGTAGTCCGCAAAAATTATTTTTTTTTAAATGACTGTTTTGTGCGTAGACATTGCACAATATTCCAGATCTGTACTGCTGAGAATGGTTTGCAACTAAAGAGATTAAATATCTGAAGTTTATGTTTTCATTAATATATGTAAATGCATGTGGTTTGGCGAAAACACGTACATCCGCTGGCAACATGGCTGCAGTGCTCGGTTTTTCTGTGCGATTTCGTTCCCGTAATCGCCGAATCATGTGCTTCGCTGCTTTCATCGCCGAGTCGCTTCAAAACGTCCTTTCACAAAGGCACGTTTGGGCGTGAGGCGCAAGCGGTCATGATGAATGTCTACTTTCAAATTCGGCAGGAGACCCCGGCTGTGTCGTACCGCGAATGCGTTGTAAACAAGAAAAGCGTCCCGGCCATTACAATTCACTGGTATGCAGCGAATCAGGGCACCCCTTTGCCTGCCGATCACATTAACGCCGAGAAGCTGATGGAAAGAACTGCGCCTCGAGCCCTGGTGTGGTATGTCCAGACAATACAATGAAACATCAACGGCCGGGTCATCGGGCACCTTGCAATGTGTACTTACATCTCGAAAATGCCGAAATGCCGAACAAGTGGAAAGCTCGGACACAGACGCCAGCGGCCAGCTTACGTACTGACATCCCCTGTGACTAAATTTTAGAACGTAGAAGGGCACTTTTTAAACCTGTAGCAGACGATACCGTTGATAAAACCGTAGCAGACGAAATACTCGGCGAGCGCGGGGGGCGCGGACGATCAGCGGCGCAGCGGAGTGATACAAAAGTGCAGGCGAGATCGCGTGACCTATGGCCGGCGTTTGATTGGCTCCGGCCACACGGAGCTTTGGCTGCGCTCGGATGGAAGCTGAAACGAAGTATAGATGCCCAGTAAATTTCAATATTAATGGTTTTATTAAATGTCCTGTTAACACTGCGTAGAGCCAATCAATAGATGTGTTGTTTCTATTTTAATGTGCGTGTGTCATTGTTATTTGAATTCTTTAAATCTTACATCACGTTACCCCGTTACATTATAGACCCAGTAACATTCGTTGCAGATTGCAACCCATTGGTATGGCAGTTGCGGAGCACTCAGCATCGTGCTAGACAACCATTTCTTAATATTTGCCCAGTGCCCAGAAAGAGACAACCAAATTAAACATCTTGGGATAAGTCGTGATTCGACAGATGCCACCGAAAGCAAAACCTGGTAAACTTTAAAATCATAAACATTCCCCCCAAAAAACACGTTTTTTTTCCGAGATAAAACCAAAAACACGCCGAAATAACAAGAAATCCAAAAACGACATATTTTATTGTCAAGGTAACAAGAATACTAGTGGTGTTACTTCCAGACCAAGGAGCACCCTAAAGCAATTTGATAAAACAAATAGAGATAAAACACTTCTTTGTCGAGTGAAACATGTGATGAACACGAGAGCCAGCCAAGCGCTTACTCAGCTCTCGTGTTCAAGCTGTGCTTTACGCCCAATCGTGAAGATGACGTAAATAATCCAATCCTGAGGCTTTGCTTTGAGTAAACACCGAGCTCCGTGGAAAACAAGCTGGACCACGCGCCCCCTGTACTTTGCTTTCCTCTCCAATAGTGCCATCATCGCGACAGTTTCCTCTTTTTTCTGCAAACTTCGCATCCTGCATCCTGATGTAACCTGAGTGAATCTCACGGACCGGTCAAGGATTTTTCTGTTTCTCTCCCGATATATTAAACGGCTTTACGTGGGTCAAAATGGTAGCAAGTTTGAGGCTTACATTTCTCTGCACTTCGCCGATAAAGCCTGTCCAGGATCCATTTGGAAGTTCTTTGCCCCAGTCAGGATGTTTCCGGTAGGTGACCTTTTCACTTCGGGAAAAAATCGAAGCTTTGGTTAGAAATAATGCGTTTCTCGGGAAAACCACAATATAAAATTTCTACGGACAATATAATTTTTTTATTGTCTCCAACACTCCAGGATGGTGACATATCACATAAAATGATTTGGAACAGAAAAATAGAAGTTTATTTGCCGACAATGAACCCTTAAAGAGCACTGCAGTCAATTCTGAGATCGTTCTTTTCTGGTGGCAACCCAACCTAGACGCCCTAAGCATCCCAACAAACCCGAAATCGCAATCGTGCGTAGCTTATCTCCTCGTTAAAAGCGTGTTCAAAGATCGCGACACGCCCTTTTTGGAAAGAAGTTTCTTCCGAGTGAAGTGGTCGGCGAAGGGCGCTTGTCGGCGAGTTGCGAGCGATGGCTTCGTTCGTGGAGAAAAAGCGTAGTTTTATCCGAATGTGTACCTATCAGACTCTCTTCGAAACGAGTTATAATAAAATCATTCGGAATCTGCGCGTATTGCAGGGCTTTCATTAATCTGTACAATGTAGTCCGCGCGAAAAAAGAGTCTACATGTTTTTCTATTACCCTGAGATGAATAGGCGGTTTTGTAATATAGGACTTGGTGTATCTGGGAACTTACACATTTTAAACAGTATAAGATCAAAAACGCCTTTTTTCAAAACGGACTTCAGTATTCTGACTTTAAAAGTATTCCACCACTGGTCTCCTGCGCTTTGTTTTACCTTAAGTTAAGACGCAGCTGACGCTACGAGCAGCTGAGGCCAGTCAGACAGCATCAAAAGCGCACCATCATGGCGTCAGGGATGTTTCTGTCCGTGCTCTATCACGGCTGAACAGATTTACAAAGAAAAAAGGCCTAGGGACTTGCACTTTACACGCTGCTTGATTGATCTCCTCAGATCTTAGCGTCAGGTGCGTCTGGAATTAAGCTGAAACGAAGTTCATTTATGTTTCCCTTCCCTTGCGTTGGCGCATATTGTACAAACCGGTAGAATACTTGCAAGTCACATCTCTGTAACTTTTGCTAATAACATTTATGAAAAATTACCACGCAGAATTTGTTTATTGGCTGAATTTCATGCGAAAATGTAAAACTGTAGTGTGACAAAAAAGCGTTAAACGCAGGCCAAGGCAACATAACGGATGCGCATCCCATAGCACCTGAAATACACAAATTGTCGTAATCATCAATGCAAAATCATAGCCACGAACAAATATTTTAAACAAGAACAATTTGCCAAGGAGCCTTGGGGGTAGGAAACTCCAGACCATGCTATCTGCAGATTGTCATCTGTGCTCGGCACTACAAGTACAAAATGAAAGGTAGCGCAAGCAACTGGACTGAGCATTACTTGCCACGACGATCGGCTGCGGTAGTGCGCGACTATCCGTGGCGAGAGATACGTAGTCCAACAAACTTGGGTCAGCATACTTGTCCATGGGCGACCATCGGAAATGAGCTATGTTAGTACGGCTTAAAAGTGCGCAAACAACCGTGGGCGGATGATCATATTAGCTGCAATAGCGCGTTATAAACAAAGACAAAAGAAGTGGAGACAGAGAAAGAAAAACACGGCGCTTAATAACCACTCACGTTTTTCTTCTTTGTAAGAAGCAAGAACATGATATAAAAAAAAAACGAGAAACAACGCCATGAAATCTGCGCTCATTACACTGACTGCTGATGCTTATACACTTGTTATCAGGTCGTGCGATCTCCTCGGACCCCAACAATTTTTGTAATTTATAGGGTCGCCATTCCGCGCCAAAATAGTGCATTTTTTGAATAGAGGATCGCAACCATAGTCTCGGCAGTGAACGCCTAGATGACCAGAAAGTGTATTTTAAGGTGATAGCTTTATGAAGCTTGTATCGCAGAATAGCTGGCGTCGGTGTCGGTGGCATGATGGACAAATCCTGATTGGTCGATAGGGTCATGGCGTCACAGCGACATGACCTCGCGCGTGCCTCAAATAATTTCACTTCGTAAAGTAATTAATTTGCCTTAAAATGAATATTTAAAGAATTCAGGCAGGCGGGAAATAAACCCAATATCTTTGGGTTGCGAACCGGACACGCTACCGAAAAGGCCAAGCAGACAATCTTTTTTGTTGTTGTTTTTTTGCCTACTAGGCCACGCGGACACGCTCGCACAGCCTGGGAACGAGCGGGGATTTCTATTTAGCTATCACGTTACACTCTTAAAGGCGAAGCTTAAGCGTCCTACTGTAACTTTTTGTGTGTTGTTTTGATGCTTCCGCAACCGGTTGTTGAGACATCTGCCCGTTTGTCCGGTGTACCGTTTGCCACATGAGAGTGCTATAGGATATACCATTCCTTTTGTACACTGAACAAAGGGAGTTTGATGATTTTTTAGAAAGCTTTGTCTTAGATTGACTGCATAGTTTACATATAACACACACTACAGCACACTATTGCCAACGTACACTCACTCCTTACACACGAAAAAGAAAGCAAAATTCAAACGAACCGCGCTGACTGACGACTCGTTTTTATATACTTTGTCTTCTTCTACCTCTTGCACTACCGAATATCCCGAATCACGCGCACCGATCTCCTAGACGCCTAAAAATTTTTCTCTTTTTCTGTCAGGTTTAAAGATGGTGTACTGATACAGTTTTCGTAATTACTGGCGATGTGTTCGACTACAATAATTTCTCTAGTTAATTGGTTACTGTTCCTACCTAAAATTGTACAAGATGGCAGGTGAACCTCGCACCCACTATCACGGCAGTGTATGCCCAGATGTCCAGAATTAGCTCTGGTGCTATTGTTTTTGTGTTCACGGAGCCTATCATTAAGGTATCGTCCAGTCTGCCCTATGTACATTTTCCCGCACGAAAGAGGAAATGAATACACCACTTCCTCCGCGCACTCGACGAAGCTGTTCTGATGTTTTTTTGGTACAGCTTACTGTTCGGTGGGAATGTGGTGAGTTGACTTGTTTGCACAGGTTGGCAAGCTTATTAGGAGCAGAGAAGACGACGTTGATGTTGAACTTGTTAGCAACTTTTTTGATGCCATGACAGAACCTGTGGAAGTAGGGAAGAACGACTGGTCTCGTGGTTCTATCTCTGGTTCTTGGTGTGACTGATGTTCCTTTATTTTTTGTTTTCAGGATGCTCTCTGCAATCGATGTTAATAAAGAGATAGGATATCCGGCGGATGCTAATCTTGAAATTTGCGCATCAAAGCTTACTGAAATAGAGCGCTCGCAGGATTTTTGAAGAGAGCTGTTTAGACATAATTTTACAATTCCTCTTTTTACCAGCTTAGAATGTGCCAAATTGAACGGAAGAATTGCTTTTTTACCCCTTGGCTCATATGTCCAGCATATGTGAATGTGTCGGAAATGGAGCCTGAGATCTAAGAATCGGATAGATCTTTCTTCCGGAAGCTCATGAGTAATATCCAATGGTTTCAGGCAGATTTTAAAATTTGATAGAACGCCGGCCACAGTGGTTGGAAAATTGCTGTTCTCGGCGTCAAGAATGATCAAATAATCGTCAACGTACCGAAATACTCTGGCAACTCTGTGGAAGTCAAGGCAATTGCTCAATAGTCTGTCTTGCTGGGCGAGGTAGAGATCACTTAGCATTGAGGCTATACACGACCCAATGCAAACACCTTTCTTCTGTAGATAATTTTTTTTCCAGGTAATAAAGGTCGAGTGTAGGTAGACCGAGAGTAGATGTAGAAAATTGTCTTCGGAAATACCCGCGGAATTTTGGAAGGCGATGCCACCAAAAGAATCAATACTCTCTTCTACATATCGCAAAAGGCCGTCTTGAGGCAGTTAGTAATATAGGTCTTCTTTGTCGATGGAAAAAGCTTCTAGGTGACTATAACTCTGCTGTGCCAGGAATGCGATGACCTCGTTGGAACTCCTAATTAAGAAAGGGTCGTCAATTGTAAGAAGATTTAGTTTTTCTTTGAGAAAAAGTGCGATTGATTTCTGTCAGGTTTCTTTTCCGTATACAATAACTCTGAAGGGGTAACCAGGTTTATTGGTCTTGGCACTAAAAAATACACTGAGGCTTAGCAGCTTGTTGCGATCGATGTGGGTGCAAAGATTTTTCAGTTCATACGACTCACACAATTGCCTAGCATATTTTTGACCTTACTCAGGGAGACATCTTCATGACATTGGAAAACTCACTCGATCGCTGAGATGGCTTTTGTCCCAAACATATCTTGGTGCATAAAGCAAAGCCTCCTTCTTTGTCTGCAGGCAAAAGAGATAGGGTATGCTATTGCAGATACTATTTAATCACCCTCCCGATAGATATAGAAGAGGCCTGCGGTACTTCTCGGAGTAGCAGGTCGACTCCTTCGGATTTAACCCGGTTAACTTCAAACTCAGGAGCACGGCGCGAAACCTGGCGTATAAACGACAGCATTTCTTGCGGTGACCTCTTTGGTTCCACAGCAAATTTGGGACCAAGACTGAGAACACTCTGCACAGCCCCGGAAAACTCTGCTCGCCATCTGCAGGGTCCGCCGCCAACCTTGGCACGGCGATAGAGGGCTGCCCTTCTTTCAACACGCCGCTGGGACGAGCGTGCAAGGACAGCCAAGCCCTCCGCCAGTTGTCTGCGGGGGAGAGTGGTGCGGGAAAGCCGGGGAAGCCGGGATAGCCATTCTCTGTCCCTTCGCGAGCGGTTTACTTGTTGTTACCGCCGTGGATGTCTGAAGCAGACCGGTTTCCTCGAGGAAGGTGAGCATAGGTTTGAGGACTCGCTTCTTGGTCTGTTTTGATCCGTGCAGTCGCGCTGCCTTTTTCGGTTCTGCAGGAGAACCCCAGTGCGGTGTAGGTCGGCGTCAGTACCAGCCGAGCGTCATCGTGTTCGGCGCATTCCAGGAGGAAGTGGCAGGTGTCGGCCTACTCGCCGCAAGCATGGAAGTTTCGGTCAGCGTCCCACCGCACGTAGTGCCTGCGCACCGGGGTCATGGCACTGTGGTTTCTGAGACGGTGGATGACAGCCGCTGTACGGCCCTGTTTCTTGAGCCTCTTCGTCCGTCCGGCTTCAGAAGCACCCAGCGAGCGAAAAAGGCGCCGAAGACGCCGCCGCAACGGCATCAAAGACGACACCGTGACTGTGCTCAGGATTTCTTAACGGCGGCGGATGTTGGTTGCGCGTTCGTTCGTGGTTTTCGCTAGACTTGCTTACTGATAGTGTGCATGTGTCTGTGTGGCGCACCTGTTCGGTTTTATTAGTTGAACTACCGTATATCAAGAATTTACCCAGCAGCATTGTGAGTACTTTGAATTTTTTTTTATGACAAAAAACTCCTTTGTTTTTATTTGATATGCTCGCTTTCGTCTGCAGCTGCTTGCTCTCGGGTTTGAGGAAACGGTGGTTCTTACTGTCTTTTTGAGGTACAACATGCATGCAAAACTGAATTTTTGATATAAATTCTAATAACGTTTTAAACTGCTTTTGTATAGTCCACAGTCATATCCCTACTGAAAAAAAAACCAAAAAACATTTGATATTTAAACGGGTGGCGACATGGTAGACCTGTTTGAATCAACCGGGTGGCAAACTTGTCGATCCCTTTGGGTCAAACGTGATTATGGGATACGGATGCCGGTTTGAAACGGTACCGCTTTGAAACGGTACCCGTTTGAAACGATGCCCGTTTGATATGGGTGCCCGTTTGATACGGGTGCCCGTTCGACCTGGCACGTGACCACACATTTGAACGCGCCATTCGAATAGGCAAATTATTCGCTAGCCCTAAATGGGTGTCGCCTGGAAGGTTGGTTATCTTAAACTTATTTAAGACATCATGAACCTCATAAGCCTATTTATAACAGGGAGGAAACACGTAGAAAAAATGTGCTCGCGCAGGTGCTTGCAAATGGGCAGGAGAACATACACAAAATATTGTTTTCAATTCTCCTAGAAGTTTATTACAACTTATTCCGTAGACAAGTATAAACGTGCAAGCGATCTGCGAAATGTGAAGAGGCACTCTAAGCTTTTATACAACTGAGAAGATTGCAAAGCAAACAAGAACCGAGGTAATTCTAGACTATAATGGCAGACTTTCGGGGAAATTATTCTCCCGGCTGCCGCGAGAATAGACGCTGCATTATTCTATAGATAATCTGGAAGAGTGCGCGTAGAACGGTCAATCGTTGCCAACAAGTAGGTTGCAATGCACTTACCATAATAATAGCGGACTTGAAAGATGCTAATCCAAGATATATGTCGACACGGTCAAAGCAAAACAACCACACAAACACAGAAACGAGAACGCTCTGAAGTTTCAACACGATGCGGCGCACAAGCTGTCGTTTGCCGAACCCTACCAAACAACGAGAATTCCTGACTTCTTTGAAGAATCGCTTGTTGCCGATATACGCGTAGGATGTTTTCGAACACTCATAGCTTTGGTGCACATCCACTACGTTGTCGAGAGGGAAAGGCGAAAGTTCGAAGCAGGTAGGACGAACGAAGTTTGAACTGCAACGGACAACAAGCAGACAAAGAAATAATCGGCTGCTAGCGCGGGTATATCCGGATCTCGGAGGTGATGCTTATCAGCGTGTAGCGTGCCCTCCTCTCCCTCGGGTCACGTGACAGAGCTGACCAGAGAGGAGGGAGGGGGCGAGGTCAAGGCGCAGGACACCGGGACACCCCCTCACCCTCTCCTCAGGCATTCCACCACGACGAGAACGCGCGATTCGCCTGTTCTCGCCACAACGTCGTGGCGAGAAGAGGCGAATCGCGCGCATTTCAGCACGCTCGAACGCTGGAAATGGCGCCGGCCAGAAGCTCGGCTTGCGCCCGAGCGAAAAAAGCACCCAGCGCGAGCTCGTGATTTGACTGCTGCGACGGCGGGCCTGCTCTCGCAATGCTCATTGCTCTTGCAGCCACGTGTTCGCGCGCTATTCGCATGTCTTGAATTGAGGTGAAACGAAGTCTATAGACCTTTCCAAAAACGAGCTTGTGGCCGGTGCCATTTTGAGCGTTCGTGCGTATGGCGCGTGCTTTGCTCGCTTTCCGAAGCGACGAACACGCACGTGCTGGGCTGTGAAGATCGCACGCTGGACTGTGATTTTGTAAACATTGGAAAGGTCTATACTTCGTCTCACCTTAGCCTGGCTTAACGGCTAAGGCTGTGCAAGCGCGAGCGGCTTGCCTTGACTGCCTTGACTAGAGCACTCGCTGCACGAGCGCTCGTGCAGCCACCGAGGCTTCATCCAAAGCAACCAGCTCGCGCTTTTAGCATGCGCGGCGAACAATAGTCCAGGCTAAGGTGAGACAAAGTATAGACCTTTCCAAAAAAGAGCGTGTGGCCGGTGCCATCTTGAGTGTTCGTGCGTATGGCGCGTGCTTTCCTCGCTTTCCGAAGCGACGAACACGCACGTGCTGGGCTGTGAAGATCGCACGTTGGACTGTGATTTTGTAAACATTGGAAAGGTCTATAGAAGTATATTCTTTCACGGGGTCCCGTCTTCTGTGAGAGAGATTCGAGCTCAATAAGTCAATTGAGGCAACAAAGAACGCCAAAGTTTTAAAGCTCTGTCAAATATATCGGCTCGCCAAGTCGCACGTTTACTAAAAAAAAAAAAAAAAATTGTTTGCTGATTGCAGTTGCAGTATAAGCGAACATCAGCGCAATAAAAATATAAATATAATTACTTGCATTACGCGGAAGCTTGTAAATCGATGAAGCGGCGTTCCCGGCTTTCCGGAAACCTGCCACGGCTGAAATAGGCCTGCGCATGCCGCCAATCTGTACGTTCAGTATCAAATGGGCTCTGGAGAGCCGTTTGATTAAACCGGTACAGTTTGCCGGTTACCGGTCACCCGTCTGTGACGCATGGTCACCGGTTTGAGCAAACGTGCGACAACTTTGCCCAAACGAGTGGCCGATTTGCCCAGACGAGTGACCCGTTTGTCAAAGGAGTGACCTGTTTGCCCAAAAGGTGACCGTTATGGCTCATATGGGGAACCATTTTGAGCCATACGGGCGACCCCATTGACAAACTGGCGACCGGTATGGCTAAACTGTTACCGGTGTGAACCCGTTTACTTACCTATAGGCGCCAAATGTTTTTTTTTTTTTTTTCAGCAGGGTTGGGTGTCTAAAGGGTTAATGGGCTGAGGGGGTTTGGGCTGAAGCGTCGGATGGGCTGAAACGGTTTGACGATCTGACGGGCTGGAGTGGTTTGATGGGCTGAAGGGTTTGAAATGCTGAGAGGATCCCATAACAGATGAGGGCTGAAATATTATTTTCAATAGGGTATATACAGGGTGTTTTCTTTTATACTTGCAGATTTGTTTTAAAATATGCCATTAAAGCTACACCTATGCGGTTTGTGCGAGTGAGTTATACGCCCAGGGGGACATTGTGTGGGTGGCAGATCTTTCCGATAAGTCGGCTAATTAATTAAAATTCACTAATTAACTTTTTATTAGTGAAAATAGATATATGGTTACAATTAGAAACTTGCTAAGCGTCGTCCAAACCCCTAAATCAGCCATTTTCAGAAAGACTTTCAGCGCGTGAGAAGCGTAGTAGTGCACTAACGTTACCACTCGTGGAGCAGGTACAAGGCTAGCGGCTTCGGTAAGGCGCCCGCGCAATTTTCCCGTCTCTTATCTAGCCCCAGCCTTGTACCTGCTCCACGAGTGGTAAATTCAGCGCACTACTGCGCTTCTCACGCGCTCAAACTCCTTCTAAGAATTACTGATTTAGGGGTTTTGGACGACGCTCAGCAAGTTTCTAATTGGAACTATATGTCTATTTTCACTAATTAAAAAGCTAATTAGTGAATTTTAATTAATAAGCCGACTTATCGCAAAGACTAGCCACCCACATAATGTCTCCCTGGGCGTATAACTCAGTCTCACAAACTGCATAAGTGTAGCTTTCACGGCTTTTTTTAAAAACAAACCTGTAAGAATAAAAAAACACCCGGTATGTATGTACTATATATATATATATATATATATATATATATATATATATATATATATCATATATATATATATATATATATATATATATATATATATATATATATATCCATATCTCATTTCAAGTGATAATATATTACAGCTAACAGGCTAGTGAATATTACGAATACAAAATACAATAGATACATGAAAGTCACTTTAAATATGAGATACGTTTTACCACAGAAGATAATATTTAGAAGACTCAACTTCCTCAACGCATGCAAAATTTAAATTCAGAAAGAGATGTCCAATTGTACTAAAATTCAGTATTTCAATATTCGTCAAGTTATTTCCTGAAGTTTATTAAGGATAAGCGGAAGATTATGCCTTATAATTAAGGACCCTTAATTTGTGAAATATAATGATATTTTCCAACGTTTCCTTCAAGAACAGTCGTATATCCTGAAATTATGTGTCAGGTTTGAAATTTGTTCAAGGGAAGGTTCACTAGAACGAAAGGCGGATATATATACTCTCAGTCAAGTATACTCACATAAGTCGGAGACAGGCTTTAGAAGTAACTCGTTAAATAGGGGTGGAGTATCTGTATCAAAAGAAGTATTGAGTATGATGCTGACGGCCTTTTTTCGGGAAGGTGTATTCTGCTGATGTTTGACATAGCTGTGTTACCCCGAAAAAAGTTAGAGTAATTCAGATGGGGTTGGAAAAGTGCCTTATATATAATTATTTTAGGTGATGAGCCGCAGAACCAGAGGCCTCAAGCGTGGGATTGACTTTCTCGCGTCCAAGAGTATGCGCATACTTTTGTCCGACAAAAAAAGGGTGCTTTGTTATCACGCCCGACGGCACGTTCTCCGAAAAAGCGACAACATCCGTACTAAAAAAAGTTTAGATCGGTCTCCGATCGTCCTGCCAAGGTGAAGGAACGCACCATCAAGTTCCTCCACCACCTGAACCTGACCGGTGTGGCTGCAGAAGTCAAGAAAATAAAAAAAAATATCACGTTCCACGTATTTTTTGTGGCAAAAACCCATAAGCCAGGAGTAACCTTTCGCACCCAGGTGTCCGAGTGGGATTCTTGGTTACAGGCTGTTGCTCGATATTTGCAAAGACACCTCGACTGCCTACATATTGTACTCCTTATGGGCGTTTGCAATTCCAAGGCGGTTGTTGACTTTCTGAATGTCAGTCACCCACACGGGTGCAGCGTGTTCAGTGTCGATGTTGAAGAATTATACTATTCCATGCCACACGACGACCTCATGGTTAGTGTCAAGAAGTGCATAATTAAACACAACGACGAAAACAACTTCAGGACGCGATGCGTGATCCAAATAGAATACTTTCACGAACTCTCGTCCGATTATTTGAAGTCCACCCTCATCCGATGGCGGACAAGGTGTACTATCGTGGACACTGTTAGCTGTAACACGGCAGCGGCGGCCGTTCCTAAAGTAACTCTATAGGCTCTGCTTGCAGAGCCAGAGTAGCGCGTTCCTTTTCCTTTCGCCGCCATCTCCGTATTGGCGGAGGAGTGGTCACGTGCGCAGAACTGGATCCGACCTTCGTGCGGGAAAGCGGCCTTCCAGAGCGCCGAGTTTCGGGGGGAACATATTTTCCGCTTTGCGTTCGCAAAATATAAATCCTAGATCAAATTCGAACGAACCGAAAGCTTCCGAAGTCATTGAACATTATGTGTATCAACTGGCTACAGTACAATCCCGTTTTTTTATAACGCGAGCGATGTTTTGGGTCATTCGTTTTCAGGGTATGTGAAGCAGACGACACGGACGACGATCGCGTTCCCCGCGTCTGCGGCTCTCGCGGAGTGAAACGCGGTACCGAAACGCGACCGGTTCATCCGGCCGTCTTGGCGAGTCGGCGAGCTCTCGTTTGAAAGCGGGGGAACGGCATTTTCGTCAGCCGCTGCGTCGTTCACCGCATTAAATTTTGCATGCGCGTAGAAAGAGCCCCGTGAAAATGACAGGCTGTAGTGGTACCAAGTGCACAAATCGCGCAGACAGCGGCAAGAGCTTGTACCGGATTCCGATGGCTAGACACGATGTGAGACGCCGCCTCGTCTGGCTTTTTCGTATGGGAAGGAGATCATTTTTAATCATTGTCTACCCTTTTACAATACCCCAAAAGATTTCTGCAGGCACCATTGCGGTGTGGATAAACATGTTTTAGAGACTGTTAGTGCTGTGCCTGTTCGCAATTTCTTCGAGGGACCATGTCGGTGGTAGTAAAACAGTTTAATAGGTTCAGCAAAATGTTCAAAATAGAAGAGAAAGCGAGATGTAGGTTGGTGTCACACACTGAAAGTAGACAGCTCTATCGCCCTATTCTCGGGGCGGAATATAGTGGTCAATAGGAAAACAGTCAATCTCGGCATCATTCTGGTCCCTGCAACGAATTGGACTGCGTTTTCAAAGACCTATCTGCAATGAAAGTGGAAC
The DNA here is from genome assembly GCA_013358835.2 of Ixodes persulcatus. Taxonomy (NCBI): domain Eukaryota; kingdom Metazoa; phylum Arthropoda; class Arachnida; order Ixodida; family Ixodidae; genus Ixodes; species Ixodes persulcatus. Next base: position 335,710 of record JABSTQ010000240.1, read on the forward strand.
GTCGGTGGACTTTTTTATATTAGGCAGTTTGCACCTTGCGGCATTTCCAAAAATTTAGAGCGCCGTCTAACATTTATTATTCGCGAGCCCCTAATGTTTGCGATTCAAGCGAATTCAAAATTTAGCCCAACTTGAAAGCATGCGAAAATTCCGGTCTCCAAGAGCGATCATTTCGGGCGTCTCAAATTCGTGAAATGACAAAAACTTCGGATATAAAAGAAAAAAAAAAAACGTGTACACTATTTTAGCATGAAAGTGGGGGTGCTCGACATTCCTTAGATTCGCATATAATTGGAACGCACGAAGGTAAAGCATGGTTCGGTCTACATAATATCCAGTGAACTGTCTGTTGAAAAAAAAAAAAAAAAAAGTCACAGGCAGAGCAGCGGCACTTGCTCTTCGATTAAACACAAGAGGAAAATAAGCAGGCCTGCGTTCTTTTCTTGCGATCGCTCGAGGGGAAACGGTCCTCCAAAAGTTGGGCAGACAGCGGGCTCACGACGCTACCTGCGTCCCAGCAACAGCGACTTGACGACTTCACTTCACACGCGACCCGCGGGACCCGCGGCTGCGTACGCGGGTGCGCTTTTTGCGAGAGGGAGACAGGAAACGACAACGATCACGGCGCATGCGCTGCTCGTCGCCGCACGCCACACTATTTTCCTTCCGCAGCGCGCCGCCTCGCGTCTGCGCCTTCGTGCCCCTGCAAAAACCGACCGTGGCTTCCCGCAGTGCTTGGCTCCAGAATGGCACCATTGCGGTACTCTGCTCCGCAAGCGGAGCATATACAGTTACTCTAGCCGTTCCTAAAGCCCCTTGATAAAGGCGTTTTTTACAAGTACCGCCAACCATTGTTGTGGAAACGCGCGAGATACGTGCCACGAGCGCGTGCTCCGCCGCCATTCGCTTCCAAGGGCCGCTTATTTCAGTGCTGCGCCGCCATTTGCTTCCAAGGGCCGCTCGAGACACGGACCTCGTGCACTCGCGCATTTGACGCTACTTGCGAGACAAACGCAAACACATCGAGGGGCTTTAGCCGTTCCTTATCCCCAGCGCCACATAGCAGGCGCCGTCCGAAACTCCGCGCACGCGCCGTGTGCCGGATTCGCTCTTCCCGCCTGCGAGCACACCTTCGCTTTGTCGTCTGCTAGGCACAGAGCAGACGACGCCACAGCGCTTACCAGTTTTCGTTGAACACGGTTCAGCAAATCACCGCGTAAGAGGTTCTTACGATTGATCCCCTGACTCATGGACATGTGTCCGCTGGCTAAGGATAATCACCGCCATAAGGTGTAATATCACGGTAGATTACATATTTTATGGGACAAACTTGCAGTTATACTCCATTTCCCTTTAGGTCCGAGCGCAGCGGACGCTATGAGACGATAGGCCAACCAAGCAGCGACAAAAGCGCACTTTTCGCACCTGATTGGGTCTCCCGGTCCTGATTGGCTCTCCGGAAACAGCGGCAAGGGTGCAACGTCACTCCGTGACGCTGCACCCTTGCCGCTATTTCATTGGCTCGGTCGTTTCGTAGCGTGCGCTGCGCTCAGACTTCAGGTGAAACGGAGTATAACAGTCTATTTCCGTATCACACCTGCTGCGCTCATACAAGCGAACGCATATTCCTAAAGATGCATTGCGCACGCGATTCTGAAAAAGCAAAAAAAAAAAAAAAAGGTAGACAGACTCTGCAATTTGCTTCAATAAAAATCGCCGGTTGAAACTGAGTTTGAGACCAATTCGCTATGCTGAGGGTACCAGATAAGCAGAGACGGCTGATTGTCGATCTGTGCCTAAAAGAGTATTCTCAGCGAGCGATCGCGGAAATGACTGGCAGGCCGCTGACTACAGTCAACCGAATTATCCAAGCGCACCGGGACGATGGGCGAATAAGCGACGTTGCACGCAAGCCACGTTCTCGATCTCGACAGTTGGAGAGGACTGGCTGCTAGTTGCTGCTCTGGCAGCAAATCCTTTCCAGTCTGCATCTGACGTTCACGAAGCAGCAGACGTAGCCGTAAGCGACCGCACAGTGAGGCGAAGGTTTGCGGAGGCTGGGCTGTCAAGCCGATCCGCGGCCAAAAAGCCACGTGTAACCGACTACAACAAGCGTGCTTGTCTCCGCTTTGCTGCCGGCCACGTGATGATGACCGCGGGCGACTGGGGACAGGCGGTCTACACCCACGAGTCTACCTTCACGACACGGTGGGACCAACGGCTACGAGTACGGCGACCCGACTACTGCTGGTAAGGGTTTATTTGACTCAATGACCATTCATCTTGCACCTAAGCTGAATACTGTTGCGTTGTTTCTGCAATTAAGTAATTAATAATTAATATTTTTACAGGTATCATCCCAACTTTGTGCAGCAAGTCGCCGCTAGTGGCCGCAGCGCTATTAATATCTGGGGCGCCATTTCCCGAAAATGGGCTGTTCACTGTTCAGGATCGAGGGAAGATTGACGTGTCAAAGTTACTGCGACATACTTGATCATGTCTTGCTTCCCTATGTCCTGGACGGCCCATTCCGCGACGGGGATTTTGTGCTCCAGCAGGAATTGTCCCCAGTTCACACGGCCCACAAAGTCCGCGACCTTCTGGAAAAACGCTCCGTCAATGTGCTCCCATTGCCACCCAAGCGTGCGGACCTTAACAATATTAAACACGTTTGGGGGCGCATGAAGACAGCAATGGCGCGGCGTCCTCTCCACAGTACCATCGCCGACGACCTGTGGCGCTTCGTTCAGGAGAAATGGGAGAGGCTCCACAAAGAAAGGGACTTCGTTGCCCGGATTTAAGATTCCCTACCATGACGAATGAGAGCTGTGGTCGACCGCAACAGAGAGATGACACGATATTACGGATGTCGCCACGAATCGCACCGTGCTCTTTGACCCACTATTGCTTGCGCAGACTGGAAAGGAATAAACGGTTCTTACAACGTCCTTGAGGGTCAGCTTTATGTTTCCTTTTCTTTTTCGATGTGTTCTTCTGCAGAACTAACCTAACAAGCCAGTTATATTTGTTATGCCATTTGAAACGTTATTGATTAGTTCTGAAATTCTTATTTTTTTATCCAAAATAAATTTGCATAGATCAGGGGTGGCCAGGCTGACCAGGCCTAACAGCCGCAAGCAAAACCACGAAACTTCCAAGAGCCGCGGGGGGGGGGGGGGGGGGGGGCGTGGGGGGGGGGGGGCAAACTTTTGTCCAGCGCAATCAACGAAACTCGAACTACTTTCAATCTATCCGGGTCAAAAGCAGTCCAATTGTACGTAAGGTAGCAGTAGCACAAGACTACCAAACTGTCTTTCGATTTAAAAGGTGTTCACTTTCTCTTTTTGGGGAAGTGCTCGTGTGACAGGGAGGGAGACGGGGCAGTGGAAGGGGGGGGGGGGGGGGGTATGAGTCTTAATCGCGAGCCGCACTTTAAGAGGCGAAGAGCCGCAGCTTGCCCCCCCCCCCCCCCCCCCCCCCAGGCATAGATTCTAACGCGTTAATTTGATCATTTGTAACGATGTTTCTGATAGACTCATATAGTACTCACACTTTATTAACTGAAAGAAATGGCTGTACAGAAATAAATTGATTTATCTAATGCGGTGTGAAAGCTTACTTTAATATTCCGAGTTTCGAAACCAGATTGGGACGCATTTGAAAGAAGAAAAAAACATCAACAGCCATTAGTATACGAAAGAATTTAGGCTACCGTCATACCTAGCTTACATTATCCGTAGCCCGGTAGATACGGTCACCGGTTGTTTGGCAGACACGTTTTCGTGAGTCAGGGAATCATCCACAGCGCAAGATAGGCCACGAAACCGTGTTCAGCGAACATTGGCAAGCGCTGTGGTTTTGTTTGCTCTGCGCCTAGCAGGCGAAAAAAGCGAGCATGTGCTCGCAGGCGGGAAGAGCGAGCCCGCCACGCGGCGTATGCGCGGAGTTTCGGACGGAGCTGTGGCGCTGAAGGTACGGGATGGCCGCCGCTGCCATGTTACAGCTAACAGTGTCCAGGATAGCACATACAGAAGTCCGGAGTATGCATAGGGTCGAGGGTAGCATCTACCTAAGCAGGATCGATCGGGATCTGGAGCCCAGCTAGGAGAAGAACACCAAAAAAGTGTTTAGTTACTTGGACGATTATTCGGTATTCGTTGAGAGCACCAATTTCCATCAGACGCTTGACGATTAGCTGAAGATATTCACGAAAAAAGGGCTAGGTCTTTGATTCACCTATGAAGCGCCCCAAAAAAAGAAGCTTATTCAGTTCTTGGATCTCCTCGTCGAAGTGGAGGACGATCATGTGTGCTGGTCTTACAGTCCCAGAAAAAAAGAAGGGTATTCTCAACTTTCAATCAGCTCACTCCAAACTCGTCAAACGAAGCATTGCTTTTTCCTGTCTCAGGACTGTTTTTACAAGCACCTGTATCCATAACTTGAATTCCAGCGTCATATCCCAAATTCAGCGGCTCAAGGATTGATATTCTAATTCGGTAACTCTTCTGCTTGCGAAAAAATGATGAAACACCTTAAAACAGGTCCATGGATTGAGCAACGTGACTTCGAGCAGAAGGAGAAGAAAGTTTTAGTCATACCGTACATTCACCGCCTTTCCCAAGAACTCAAAAAAGTCGCCTCGAGATCCGATGTGAATGCGGTTTTTTCTGCCCGCCACAACCTCAGCTCAGTATGGTCCGCAGCAGGGTTGGGCAGAAATACTCGAAAATGTATTTGGAAATACAAATACTGGGATACATTAAAATAGTAGCCAAAATACTGATACTAAAATACATCTGTAAAAATGTATTGCGATACGTATCGGAAATACATTTTAAATAGAGGCAAAAAGTATTTGGAAATACAAATACAGGAATACATTTTAGGGAGGGCAGAAATACAAATACAGAAATACTGATACTGCAATACATTTTTCACATTTGTTAGAGACGCCAACTGAGATGAAGCTTGAAGTGGAAGTTTTTGATCCCGAAATTACTTTCCCGTATACAGGCCTGGCACTTTGCCTTGAAGGTAGTGGTTTCGGATGACGAGGAATCTTCAATGGGCTCAAAAAAGCGTTCCATCAAGGACTGACCGCGGTCCGTTCCCTGACATCCTGTCTGCCTGACGAGGTATCCGAAAAGACTTCGACTTCTAAATAAATTCTGTAACCCTGATTCCCATCAAAACATCACCACGCCCCTGTCCAATAAGGACGTTTCTGCCAACATTGATCACATGACGTCACGGTTAAATGAACTGGTATTCTTCATCTGAAGGTGTGGCCTTGAACATGAAACATTACCATGCTGGTGTATCAAAGTGCAACAGGTATCTTCGTTGTAGGTTACAACGTTGAAGACCATGCAGGCAGTGTCATTTGGAATTTTCGAGAATAGTGGACCACCTGAAGCATCCTGTAACACGTGTCTCATCTTCTGTTACGGTTGAAAAAACGATACGATGGCATTCCTGTTTGCGAACGTCCTTCCTGCAAACCCTCCGCCACCGACGCATGAATTGCAGTCATCAAGTTTCGCCTAGCATCACCTAAACAGAGACCTCGTGGATTGCGACCTGATATTACCGGCACAGGTGCGAGCTCTCGGAGAAACAGCGCGCTCGAGACGAGTAGCAAGTGTACGAAGGCTGGGTCGGCACATCGAGGCCACGTCTGGCCTCCTTCCTGGGTTTCGGATCCCCAGAGCAGTGGGTCACGTTCACGTCTTCTGATGACGTATCCTTGAGCCGTACAGTATTACGGGCGCAGCCGCAGACGCATTCGAATCACGGTGATTTGAATATGCGTGAACTTCACTGCGTGAGTCATCCTACTATTTCAAGTCACCATCGCCAGGCTCGTGCTGCAACGGACTGGGTGTGACTCAGCTTTGCCGGCTGGGTGTACTGTGCACGCTAAGGCAAGAGATACATTTATAAGCGGACATTGAATGCCAGCAAACAATGACTCAAGAAATTCCTACCTAAGGACCTGCGGCAGAAGATGCTCTGACTCTAATCCTGGCACGCCACCTGGTTCGAGTCCCCGACTACGCAACACTTCTCAGAAGAGAGAGGAGGACGCATAGAAAAATAGTTCGGTTAATCGGAAGGAACCTTGGTGAGCATAGAAACAATTCCCCAGCATCTCTCAACCCTGATACCCTAAGAAATAAAAAAAAATGCTTTCGGACTTTTTTTTTTGTGTGTGTGTGTGTGTGGGGGGGGGGGGGGGGGAGGAGTATTTCTCAAGAAATGTAACGAAATACATTTCATCATGATTGTATCGCGATACAAAGAAACCTTCCAAAATGTATTTCGATACAGGAAAACAGATACTGGTGAAAAAAATGTATCGCGATACAGAAATACAGATACGAAATGTATTTCTGAAATACTATCGCGATACATTTGTATCGCGATACTGCCCAACCCTGGTCCGCAGTCAACAGACGTGCGACAAAAGACGATCCAACGTCTCACAGTGGGTGCAGCGTAAAACACGGAATGCAGTTTGTCGCCTGCGTAGGAGGCGTGGTATACAAGATTCTGTTTTCCTGCGGGTGTGCGTATATAGGACAGGCTGGGCGTTGCCCTAATATATGACTACAAGAACACCACAGTTCTTTGAAAGAAATCGCTTACAAACACCTCGCGATGCATTGCCGGGTTGGCGAATGCCAAACCCTTTTCACGAACAGGACAGTGGTGTTCCGACATGAGGGCAAGCTACCCCGAGAAATGATGGAGACGTACTACACACCATAAAACAGCTCCTCATCTGTGAGCCAGCCGACAGTGACGTTGACTATCAGCGAGATCAGCTTTTTTGGATCTTGCGTAACTCGGCCGGTTTCGAGTGGATTGAAAGAAAAAACGCCAAGGTCACGAAGGGGCATGCTTGCACGGGCAGCAGCAGCAGCATGGGTATTTTTTATGATTCGAAAGAATCAGTTGCTAGTTGCTAGCAGGCGAAATTGCTCTCTACAGCTGAGACACGAGATACCCACTGAGGCAGACTAAGTTCCGACTGTATAAACATACACACAACAATTTCCTTTGCTCCGTTTTCTCCTCTGCCTGTCCTTGTTCCAGTCGTGCTGACAGTTATGATGAGCAGGTACAGCCCATAGAAGGTAATGCACAAGCATCCAAAGCATATAGAGTCTACACTTTGTCGTGTCGGTACATATTATAAAAAATAGTTAACAGCGCAAATAAATACAAGGCCAAGGAGAAGGACACAGACACAAGGATGCATCACGACTTTCGCCTTCTTTTTTTTTTTTTTTTCTACGCGTATATGCATGAGAGGAAAAAGCATGAAAACAAACATATGCCGGACATATTTTATTCAGGTAGACTCGTTAACATCAGCTGGCCATCCGAAAGATGTGGTCGTAGGTGTGGCGGAGTCGCTTATAAAGATCTTCAGAGCACCCCTTGACACCTCCGGAAAAGAAAAACAAAAACAAAAGTTTCTACGGACCGGTAGTAGTGCCGTATCTGTACACTCTTTTATATGAATTCGAGTACGGTTGCTGATAGTGAAAGATAGCGAGTACCAGTAATCTTTTTGAAACCTTTCAGGAAGGTTTAAAACCTTTCAAAGTTATCTCGATCGTGCTCTTCGATTTCACGGTTAGTACGACCACACACGCTCTGCAAGTAAAAACGTAAGTTTCAGTGTGTTGTATGCAGGAGTGGATTCAGAGAGGGCGTCCGGATGTCCTGACCCCCCCTCTTGAATTCTGCATGTGTAAAACTCTAGGGCGTGGAAACGGAAAGGGGGGGGGGGTCCTAAACATATCATACGCTGATCAACACCTGCCCCCCCCCCCCCCCCCCCTCAAGAAACACCTGCGTCCGCCGCTGGTTGCATGTGCGGTTGGTGTAGCATACCAAATACCACTGTCAGGTGGTAAGGCCCATGATATAGGGCAGACGGGGGGAGGTGTAAAAAGTTAGAGCTCGGGAGCACTTCTTGACTTTGAGGGCTGCACGATCAAGACACTTATCTGTACATCGTGATTGATGTGGATGTTCAAGACAGTATTGTAACATTGCAATTCTGGCAAAACACAAAACAAGACTAGGGAGGTTCATAAATGATATTACATTTACATCAACCTACACGGCAAAGACCAGTACATAAGCACAAAGTCCATTACAATTTTCAACGGGGAGTTGTACTTCATTAAACGATTGGACAAATTTGTGTCAAGTAAAATCCTACGAATGAGGAGCAAACAAAACCATAAACGAAGCAACGTTGTATACTAAGTGCGAAACGGGGTATAGGCAAAAATATGACTGGCCTGTGCTTGCATTTTTATGATTCTTCCTTTCAGGGACATACGAGTAGGAACAAAAAAGAAAATAAGACGAATGCTGTGAGTCAGAGTTGTGTCCGCCTTGTCCATAGTTGTATACTATTATTTAAATGCCGGTGCGACGCTACTGGTTTCCTCCTACTGGTGCCGGTATCTTCGTATAGGTGACCAGTAACGCATACCGGTGACCTATTACCAAGATCGGTCTGCTGTACCGGCAGCACGGTATATCATACAGGTGTACCAGAATATCATTGAAATTTCACTTGGCATTCCCCCTACGGATATTTCACATTCAATGTCTGCTTATATATGCTCTTAAGAATCCCGGACTATATAAGGTAAAGAAAACTAACATATCTATGTGGCACTCTGCGAAGCGACGGCTGTACCTTCCAAACAAAACCTCAATATCACTAAAAAATGACGGAGTGTCGGTGGAAGTTTCGGTGCCCTAAGGTTTTCAAACATCGTAGAAAACTTATTTTATTTAGGCGCAAAAATATTCTAATTTCTGTAAATCTGTGAAACTTAAGAAAAAAATCTCGCTGAATTTGAGACATCAGGTTTGTTATCGACTGTTCGGCACTCCCGACCCGACGGCGGTTTCGAACAAAGAAAAACACGCGTGTCAAACTTTATGAGAATGTCTCTGTACTCCTGCTATGTGGCCGTTAATTCTTGAGAGCACAAGTTTGGATCTATGTCCTGTATCCGATGACGTCATACATTAAACTAGTTAGCCTGTATTCATATTAATCCTTGTTTTTTAGTAGGGCAGTCCTGCACACCTTGTCTATAGGCTACCATCGGGGGCGGCGTGCTTAGTCCAGGATACTTAGTCCGCAGGTGATTGTCGGCGGCGAGTCAAACTTAGACCAGCATACACAGTATGCAATCGACCGTAGGTGCACGCAGCTGGCTCCCGAAAAACGAAGCGTAGCTCCCCAGGTAGCACAGAGCTCTGGGCCTAAATTTGGAAAATGTCTGGATGTTGTGGGCCTTAGAAAACCCGAAGACGCGAAAGTAGAGCCAAATCTGACCTTTTTTGGCTAACGTCAGGGTACTTAGGCCCTAATTCGCTAAAGAAGTTCCAGAATTACGCTTCGATTCCTGGTTGTTCGGCTGTTACCCATCCTGTTTAGGCCAAAATCGCCAGACGAGTGCCAGAGCTAGGCTTACTGCCTCGTAGTTCGGCTGTCATCCGGCATCTTTGGGCCCAAATCGCCACACAAGTGCCAACGTTACGCTTCGCTTCCTGATAGTTCGGCTGTCATCAGGTAGCTATGAGCCAAAGTCGCGAAACAAGTGCCAGGGCTAGGCTTACTGCCTGGGAGTTCGGCTGATGAGGTATTGGAAATACGCGGGTGGTGTGCAACCTAAAAAAAAAAAATATAAATAAAATTTAATTCTGCTCGTAACCCTTGGTTTTATTTCGGTTGTCTCTTGATTTCTCTAGGCCAAAATAGGGCTGAATATTTTTGCCGCGGCAGGGGTAGGTAACGGTGATTTTGCAAACACAGGTTGCACCGGATTGTTGTACTCGCGCGTAGGTACACACGCCAGTAACGGGACGCGCCGTGAGACTGGTTCGACATTACCGCAACTGCTGCCAACGAGCAAGCGCTGCGCGAGACTGATGTGCGCACTTCTCCTCAACAGATACTTTTATTTTAGGCGGCGTATTCCTAAAGCGAGCACAATTTTGTGGCGTCTTGCATTGTGACTGAGCACTGCCAAGGCCTAGCGATAACAGAAGACGGAAGCGGCAGCGACTCTGATGTACCGCGCCCGCGTCACACTTATGGGAAGTGTGATAAAATCTGGGCGGCGACGATATTTTTAACGCTTTCAGCATCCTATAGGTTGCTCCAGCACGACTCGGAAGTTAAACTGGTCTGGAACGGTTGGTAAGAACACTAAGGTTTTATTAGTTAAGGTATGGACGAATTTAGAATAATGATGTAGACGCGGTTTCGCCGTCTGTCCAGGCCGCTGGTCCCATGTCGTCTCCCTGCCCTCGGTCTCTTGTTCCGTCTTCTTTTTAAGCCCTCGTGCCGATGGTTACCTCGCGGTTGCGTGAAGTGGTGCAACCGCGAGGCAATACGTCAGCCAGATGAGACAGTAGTAGACGCTGTGCTATGGTGTGATTGCCAGTATATTTACCAATGTTGTGCAATGGATGTTGCGCGGAACTTATGTACGCGTGCGGCAACATCCTCCGACTTCGCTTCACTTGAGCGGGTAAGGTAATCCGAGCTTTTGGGTGCCACTTGGTCGAGCGAAGAAATGTTCTCTCGGGAGCCGCTGTGTCAGTGCGTGCGTCCGTATGTACGCATGCGGCAACATCCGACGACGATGCAGCACTTGAGCCGGGTAAGGTAATCCGAGCTCTCGGGGCCGCTCGGTCGAGCGAAGAAAAATTCTCTCGGGAGCCGCTGTGTCGGTGCGTGCGTACGGGACCACACGCTCATTTGAAGCGTTTGGCAGCATCAACCCAGACACTCCTCTCTCTCACAATAGTTCACTACCGCCTCATCCATTGTCATTCGTGACCATATACAATGAATGCCTGGATTGTGAGACGGATGTGGTTCCACATTTTGCGGATGCGGTTCGGATACGGACACAAAGTATGCAGATGCGGATCGGATACGGATACAATAATGTAAAAAATTTGCGGATACGGTTCGAATGCGGATACAAAGTCTGCGGATGCCGATCATCAAACTGTTATCTGCGCAGGGCTCTAGCTATTTGTTAAGCCTCCTCACCTGCTTTTGTGTCTCTCGTGTGGCTGTGAACGAGCGTGGCGGCCGCTTCAAGCAGATCAAAGGGGTGGAGCAGAACGCACGACCTCTCTACGTGGGACGCGTAGGACAAAAACACTTGTCACGTGACTCTCTGTGTGGCACTGATGGGATCACTGGGACTGCAGTCTTCGCCGTTTGTCAAATTATAAAATTGGTTCGGCCACGTAGGTCCGGTTTTCAAAATGCGGTCTTCCGCGTTCTCTGGCTTTCGTGCATTGCAGATGTTGCGGATAGAGTTTCACGTGCCACCTCGGTCCACTGGCTCGTATACCACAAATCACTTGAGCCGCGGCGAGGGGGCACGGAGTTTGGAAACCCGACCCAAAGACGGGGAGTTTTCGGAGAGTGTTTAGTCTACGTGGGCGGCGTAGTGTTTGATGACCAGGAGAGAGAGAAACGGGGGAATTTCTAGGTTGCTGGGGTGTGGCTGGGTCTCTTTGTGTTGGGTCCTCCTAAAGGAAAGACGCCGCTAACGCGTCTTCTGCTCGAAATTGCCTTTGTAACGATGTAACTTTCAGTGTGTACCTTTAATAAACAGTTGTTCAGTTCGTCCAATCTGGTTCTACAACAGCAGACGCGGCCGTGGTTTTTCGTCGTAAACGGCCGGAATACGTCCATGCCATTTTTCGGTAACAGCTGTTGCTTTTATCGTCGGAGCCCGTGGAATTCTTGTGCTGTGTTTTTTGGGCGCGTTTCAGAAAAAACCTGATCTTCGGAGACAGCGAGACTTCAAATGAATGTGGGCAACATTCATTCTCGACCTTCTGTTTGTGTTTCCGCTGTGCTGGCCGAGTCGGGTTATGCATCCATGAAGGATTACATGAAATTACTCTCTTTTTAGTAAGTGCACAGCAAGCATACTTGTGACAGTAGTCCTTCTTTCGTCTCAACCTCCATTGTTTTCTTTTAATTTATGAGTTTCGCTTGGCGCAAGATCAGTGTAATTATATTTAATAATTTACATTTCGTTCTAGAAAGAAGTATAAATTTTGTAAATATATCGGGAATTAGCTGTGTGTAATGAGAACGGTTTAATAAACTTCAGAGGGCGGTCGAAAACAATTATGTTCGTCCGTGTATGTGATTGACATGCAACGGCCTATATAAAGCAGACTTGCATGACCTCTGGCCGATACGGAGCAGACGCATCGTAAAGTGTGCGCACGATATTGCGCCAACATTATGCCGGGGAAAAAGACGTTACGCAAATACCTGCCGGATATCAAGTGTTAATTCAAAAATTTACATTTGGGCAATATTGGAGCGGATCCTCGACCGGTACTGGCACGACACTGCAAGGGATCATCGTGCTGCTTGAGAACAAAGATGATGGTATCTAACCATCGTGGTTCGAACGCTCTATTAGTTTAATTTTGTTCTGGAGCGCGTGAAAGATCACTTTTGTGGCATACCAGAGAAATGCCAAACTAAGGCAGGTCTCTGGGCTTTCTTTAGCAGCTTTTGGCGGAGATTTGGCACTCCAGTGGCTAGCCAGACGAAAGCCGAACTTTGGCATACACCGAATCTATAAATTATAATTTGCTTTGGTATTACGGCCCAAGTCTGGCACTTACATTGGCACTCCTGTGGCGGACCAGAAAAAAAAAAAAAAACTTTGGCATGTTCGGAATCCCCAAATTAGTATTTACTTTGAGAGTTACGGCTCAAGTATGGCAATTGCTTTGGCGTTCTTGTGGCGGACCACAGAAAAGCCAAACTTTGGAATGCTCTAGAATGGCCCAACTAGGCCAATAGTTAGGCAACGTACTTTGGCTCTGACAAGCGCCATGGAGCAAAACCTAACTGGGCCCAATTTAGGCCCTTACGTCTGTCACACTTTGCTCAAGTTGGGCGCTTCTCTGGCGTGCTACCTGGGTCCTCACGTGAACTGACGACATCACGGTGGAGGGGGAATTTAACTTGCCAAGCAAAAGCGCTGCGGGCGTATGACGTTACAAATTTAGACAATTTATATATAACGTAAAGAGCACGATGAACCTCCTCCCCTCGCAAACACACCTCATAAAACAAGGGGTCGCTCACAAACCAAGATCACTAAAAATTCAAGCTTGAAAAAGAAAAGTCAGTACCACCGTAATATTTCTCATTAAAGAATTGCCTAAAACACCCCCGTCTTGAATAAATTTAAACTTGTCTCTCTCGTTCTGATGAACTCGGGGAACATAAGCGTGTGTTGTGAGGGCAGCGCGTCCGAAACTGCACAACGTTTACCTTAAGAAAGCATAGCAAATGATCACAAGATACATTCTGAGCTCCCTGGGTTTATCTGAGGGCTAGATACAAGTTTTATTTTTAATCATTGTTCCTTACGGCTTTTTCTTTTAGGTATTCAGAGTTTATTAATATTGCTAACTGCGCGTTTATCACTTAATTTGTTTTTTAGTTTTTGAATTGTCGGAAATGCAGCCTATATCGGGGTAAAATACTTTAGATTCTCGATACTTGCACAAAAAATAAAATTCACTCGGAAAGGCGTCGGTGCACACAAGAAGCCATATTATCATGATCTCTATATCCGAAATATCTTCGGCGTCAAGACTGTCATAAAAGAACCGATTCCTGAGTCTCTCGTACTTAAAACCCGGATGGTATTGTCTAACATCAAAACCAGAGTGGTGTTTAGCTAAGTCACGTAATATAATTTTCAAAATGTCGCGCCATCTTGCAGCTGCTACGCCAATCATGTGCGCTCGCCATTGCTTGGGCACGCACTTTGAGCATGCAATGGACACGAAGGCTTCATCAGCGGTCGACGCGACCTCGAAATCAATCACACGCTTTGTGCACAAGAAATGACGACCGCCAATATTGCTCGATAGGATTTTGAAAAGGGTTCATTAGATTGAGTACTGCTGTGACGGAACAATCAAGTGTTGTTGGCCCAGGGACCTGAACGGGCGTTGACGATGAGCCTCTTTTGGCTGATCAGTTGAAGCAGGATATATGGCAATGGCTGTGTTTTCGTACATATGACCTTACCTCATCAAGTCAAGATCTTGCGAGTATGGTTGGGTGACGAGGAAACGAGAGGAGGCCTGGGTGCGGGAGACTTGCCCCCTTTTGTTTGCAGGCGCCTCATTTTGAGTATCGGTGACCCGGCGGTCCATTGAAACTAAAGCTGATTTCACCGTCATTTTTATTACGTTTTTTTAAATTATTATGAATATTCAAGTTTTTATTCAAGTTTTGTATTTAAGTTTTTAGGGTGAACAAAACTTTTTCCACGACTTAAGTATCGGTGGCCGTGCCCTTTTTTTCAAGAAGAGTCGCAGCAGCGCGGGAGGCGATACTTCATTCTTAACGTCGCAATAGCAAACGCAAGTGGCTCGTCGCTTAGAAGCTTTCGTATATTTGCTGCCCAGGTTTACAAAAGTGTTGCTAAGAATGATTCAGTCATCACTGTTGCAGTTTATTGAGATTCAATGTAATAAGGTTTCAGCTGTCGCATTCCTGCGAAACTGGATCTTGTCACAATTTCAACTACTCGAAAAACTTACTAGGTGACTTTCCGGTGTACGGTAAACTATCCCACGAGACTCAAGTCTGCTGCACTTCCTGAGTAATGATTTAATTTCTAACGCTGAACAAGATATTGGCACGGTGCGGTATTTTTTCAGCACGCTATTTACGGTTCAATTCCAGGCAGTGACAAAGCTCAGCGCTGATGATGAGACAGACCAACCTGAATTTATGTGTGTGTCAACATAATATTAAAAATAATCTTTAATTGAGCCAAGTCCCCATTTACTGGAATATTCTAACCAAGTTAGAAATTTATTATACGCGGATATCAGAGTTACTCCAGATGTATTTCGCTACTTGTATAGATACTAAAGCGACAGCATTTATTCGGGCAAACTCCACCTGAAAATTCTCGTCTGTACAACGTACCGTATGCGCATTCGCGGGAAGTGTAATGAAGTAGATAAACATAGGAAAAAAGTATCCGAACATACCCCAAGAAGAATCGAACCTAAAACCCTAAGGTTTTGAGACGGACGTCGACCACCATGTTAGAAATATATATCTATTTTTTTCTTATGGCAAGCACAAACAACACATGCAACTTCAGGTTAAAAGCGCGCTGAAAAATGTTTGCCGGCGCATCGAAAAAACACTAATTTTCATGAGCACATTAAAAATGATAAACCACACGGGCTTCGTTTTGTGGGCAGAAAATTTAAACCGCTTTCCACTTGTGTCACAAGGTTGAAAAAATAAAACCTAACTTATTTGGCGCTGGAGTCGACACGCCGTACCGCCATTCGCAACCGCCAAATGCTGCAGAACACCAAAACAACATAAAAAGGCACAAAATGTTATTTTCAACGCTCAAATACGCATTCCCGTTGGGCTAATGCAAAAGATTTTTTTTTTTTTTCAAAATGATACGCGGTTACCTCTTAAAAAAAAGGGGCGGCCCAACAAAAATTAAACACGTGCTGAGTGGTCTCAGGTTGTTTACACAACGGCAGTCTACCAACTATAAGACGGCCACACACTTTTTTTTAGGTCATGCTTAAATGGGCAAGGTATTGCCGCCTAATTTGAGAAAGAAAGTCTTAACAGAGGGAGGTACAGACACCCGCTTCACTCGCTTAAGTACATTCTGACTCCCGCTTCTCACAACACTTCTGTACTGCGGCGCCGGAAACGAACTAGACAACAGGACAAGAAGTATACAGGACAAGCGCTTGTCCTGTATACTTCTTGTGCTTGTCTTTTTTGCGCTATTTTATATGTTTAACTAAGATGAACCAACTAGCCCAACAACGTACCCTACTAAACAACAGGTTACGTTTAAGAGCTTTCTTACGGACAACCGAGAGGTAGTTCAAAAAAGACAAACAAGGAAACAAGAGGTTCAGAGCGCCCATTGCTTCTTTCTGGTAAACAAGTGTCTTGGTGGTTCACGGGCTCACCACGACACAAGCAAATACGGCAAATTGGGTGACAATTTTGTTTCAATAAATGTGCGCATAAACCGATAATGTTTCTCTCGCAAAGGAAAAAAGAAAAAAAAAAGAAGAAAGAAACGTGACATCAATTGTCGCAGAAACAAATGTGATAAGCCCAACCCGCCATCACCTACACGATGAAAAAGATTTTCCTCCTCGTGAATCCTAATAATCAGACTTGTGCCTACTTTAAGTACTCTACTCAAGACAGTGCCTTTGAAATAGTTTTGTGTAGTATTTCGGTATCTTTCACATTCATTTCGCCTAGAGTATTTGCAACTCTATCATAATTACATTTCTGACTATATTGTACACAGTATCTAAAATACATTTTTCAACCTTCGAAAATATTTGTCACAAGAGCAATCTACGGAACTACGGATCGCCAGGCTTCAGGGCAAAGCGGAGCAGATTGCAGACTTAGAGGCAAGCGACCAAACACAGGACAGGAAACAAGGGGGAAAACGCAGTCTGCGAATGCCAACAAAAAACCGGATGGATAGCCCCAAGTACACCCGTCTTTACGTGTCCTCTTGTCAAATATTTTTTTTTCAAGTTGTTTTTGAATGGAACGTTACGCTTGGAGCTAGAAAATTGCTTGTGACGTCATCCAGATTTTACACCATTTGTTTAAAGCTAGAATGGTCCCGTCAGCGGAAGATTATGACGACAACACTCGGTACGGTCACAATGTACCATTTTCGTAGATCGGCAGTTAGGGGGTTTTTTTTATGAAAATGCGGGAGCAGAATTTTCAAGTGAGCGTGAACACTCCCTTGGGCAAGGAAGCTAGATCCTGCTGGCTTTATTGAGCTGCACTGACCTAGATTGGGTTTCCCCATATCTCCATGTGTGCCTCTCGTGACTTAAAGGAGCTCTGCAACAGTTTTATTGCTTTGCTTAAATAATTTTTGAGTTCGTGTCTGGACCTTTCTGAAGTAAAAAACCAAAAAAAAACCCGCTTTTTTCTGCATGTCGTAGTTTTTATTTTAAAAATGGACAAAGATTGAGGTTTTTGGCACCTCTCAACTCCTTCACCATCTTCCGCGTCACGTGCGCTGTGACGTCAATGGGGGTGGCGCGGGGTTCCGGTGAAGCTCTCTCTCTAGAGCCATCAGTGAGCAGCGAGAACTCATCAGCTCGCGACCGCGTGACTACGTGCTGGCGGGTGCAGGGCGAACAATATGGTGAAAGGCGGAAAGTCTCATCCGGGTCCGGCCATCCCCGTCCGGCGCTGTCTACCTCCCCCTCCGGCTTCTGGCGGCTGTTCGCGGTAGCAGATAGAGCTGACGGTTTTGTGGACCTAGGATAGATGGCGCCACTAAAAATTCATATAATAAAAGTTTTGTCGATGATACCAGGTTTTTTGTCGAATTTATATTTATGTTGAAACGACAAGATTTATAGAAAAGTTAACTTTTATCGAGCATGTATTCGCACAACTTTCTATATTTCTACAAGACCCCCCCATTGACGTCACGCCGCGTGTTTCTCATGGCCGCCGCTCGCGGCTGCAGGTCGGGGAATATTCTAATTTTTGCCTCGCGATTACGTGGAGGAATCGCAACATTTTGAAGGAAGGAGGTGTGTTTTCTGTCCTCCGTGACAAGGTGAACAATGTCAAAAGTAGAAGATTCCAATACTTTCAACGTTAAAATCTTTGCGCAGCTCCTTTAACGTTAGCTCCGAAGCTTGTTCTAAAGCGTTTTTTTTTTTTTATCTGCCTCCGAATGCGCACATTGCTTCATTCTCAGGATCCTCGAACCCAGTTTTCCTCGAGGTAGAGGCAGCAATTGAAAGCGGTTTCGTAGACACTATCTTCTGTTACCTGTGTTTCCCTCTAGACCTTCCTATATTTTTGATAACCTGAAGGTACAGGCGCTCCTCCGCAGTTTAAGCTGGGTGGACAACATACTCGCTCTTAGTTGTTGGTCAGCGACAAAGGCTTCTGTCCTCTAGACAATATTTCTCCTGAGAGTGTACTTTTGTCTTTCTTTCGCGTGCTCATCGTCAAGTCATGATGCCTGAGTCTGACTAACTTCTCGATTGACTCTTAGAGATATTGTCACGAATGACTGGAAGAGAGACGGTTAGTGCAGTAGGAAACTAAAACGTTTAATCGGGGTGAACTTGTGCCCAAAACAAAATAATACAAAGAGGTAGCGTCGCAGGACGTCGAAGGTCGGCGGAGTAGCACTACCGAGCGCAAGAGCGAAACTGACTCCGGCTTGCCAAAAAACAAACGACTTCACAGCAATCATTTTCCTCATATCTAGTATAGTTTAATTTAAAAGCGGCATGTGTTTGCAGTTTTTTTTCGCGAAGAAAGTACACAAAGTATTCAGTTTTGAAAACCTCGATTTTTCGGAACTTAGAAGAATTGACTAATTATAAGAATTACCAAAATAAAACACTTGTAATTTATTATTTCATTTTTATTTATCTTTAAGCGCCCCGGACTAACATTGCCTGCATATCTTAGTTTATATACATACTACGTGACCCTCCTAACTAAAAACTAAAAATAAAAGTTCGCCGCGAAATAAAAAGAGCATTTTTGAACGCCTAGTTTCTGCCCAACTGTGGCCTAAATATCCAAATCCGATTCCCAATTTTCAGAGCAGTCGTTACCTTATTTAAAAGTTACAAGTCATTTTTTAATGTTTTAATGGTAAAATGGGACCCACCCCAGCAGAACGTTGGGAATGGGCTATCGCTGGCAAGTGCATTATGGCCAACCATATTTTCGATGGCCCAAGGTTGGTTAAAATGTCTGACACAAAATGAACAATCAATAAAAACCTATATAATGTCTGACATTTATAGTTCACCTAGCTGAATCTTTGTTCGTTCTGTTGAACATAATATGTATTCATGTAGTTTCTTGACTATTCATGTAGTTTCTCGTCTAGGTTCGAAGTTTTATACATTTGTTTTGTTTCGAATCTTTGCTTTTATTTAATATTTTTGCAATCTTGGATTTTTCTAGCGTGTTTCTCGCATCGTTCGTGACTTGGACTGAAAAAAATGCACAATTTTTGTATGGATCCAAAACTAGCCTTGTGGCTATGTATCCAGATGCCATTCACAACATTTGTACATATATTAGACTTGCTAAATAAAAACCTTCTTCTTCTTCTTCAAGGTGCATGGCAATAGCAGTATTTTGGTTCTTGTCTGGTGACTGGCCATTTACTTTAAGCCAGTCGCTGGCCATTCACTTTGGGCAAGTCACTGGCCATTCACTTTTGGCCAGTCAATGTCCATTCTCTTTTGACCAGCCACTGGCCGTTCACGTGTGGCCAGCCACTAGCCATTCACTTTCGGTCAGTCACTGGTCGAAAGTGGCTGTAGTTACACACCTTATATATGATTCATCACAGGCTGCCAGTAAATTTGAGGGTTCATCAGAAGACTGTCAAGAATTTAGGGAGGTCAAGTTTGGGAACTCAACCCCAAAAACTTTTGCATATTAATGACAAGCAAAGCTTCTGTGAGGTTCGTTAATATTTATTTGATGTTTTGAGTACAACGCGTTACGACGCTGGTTACAACCACCGTTTCAGTTGTTCATGGGACCACGATTGGTCAGTGGTCCCAAACTTGAAGTCCCCCAAACTGCAGCTGTAAAAAAAGTAACTTTATTTGAAGGGACAGTGCAACCATGTTCAGTTGCAATGTTTTTCACTTTACACAAGCTTGCTGGCACTAATGGGTAAGAGAATCCTTGCGTACCTCCGGTACGAAGTGTGAAACTGCCGGAATGTAGTGCAAGCGAATTAGTCAAAAAGAAACCAAATAGAAGAAACGCGACAAATTTTTAGCCTAAATATTTTCATTCGATGCTTGTCATTCTGAAGAGCTTGCAAGCAGCGAAAGCGCATCCATTAGATAAAACAAAACACCTGTGCATTGACTAACTCTTTGTACTATTCCAAAAGAAAACAAGGAAAAACGACGGTCAAGAAAGGGCTAATTTTATTCTGAAATAAATCAAAGCGGTTTGATATCTTTTTTATTAATACTGTCGATATTTTTCAAGGTTGTTTAACAAGCTTGCAGCAATATGACCTGGTACATGTCAATACAGTACAAATGCCATTAAGAGAGCCCTTGCTGCATCAAGAAGTTAAAAGGAATGTTGAAATGAACGACTGTTTCCCTTTCTTGAATGAAGTTTAAACAAAACAAAAATGAACTCAATTGCTGAAATGATTAGCGGTACTTAAATATCACTTACCCAACGTCTCGTTTATTCATGCAAAAATATCCGCATCCGGGTTGAATTTGCAAAAGATATGCCCGCACGCACACACGCATACCGCTCTTTTTTGATCATTGTTTGAAATCTCATTGTAGCGACGACTAGTTTTCTTCCGCATACGTTGGCAGCGTCCAAGGCTCTAGATAAGTTCATTCGTTTCTGTAACATCGCGATGTTCTGAAGAGCTTGGGTCATAATAGACTAGAAGTTCTTCCGCAACCTCAACCAAGTCTTTCTAAAATATGCAACTGAATATATTGCCGCGCGCACAAGCAAATGAACAGACGCGATCAAGCCACGATAGGCAGTGCTGGCTCACTTACTCCAGCAGAAGCAAAGCCGCGGCATTCCCTTCGCTGACCAATACTTGTTGAAATGAATCGCTCTCAAGCTACCAGCTGGCACCCAGGCAAATTATTCGTTAACCCTAAATGGGTACGATCTGGAAGGTGGGACACCTCTAACTTATTTAAGACGTCCCGAACGGAATTAACCTATTTAAACATGCAGGAAACCCGTAAAGAAATTGTACTCACACAGGTGTTTGTAAACAGGCAGGAAAACAGAAACAAGATATGGTTTTAAAATCTCCCAGAAGTTTATTACACACAGCAAGTTCCGTAGACAAGTACAAACGTGCAAGCGATCTGCGAAGTGTAGAGGTACTACTGAGCGTTATACAGCTGAGAGGATTGTAAAGCAATCCTCTCAGCGCGGTACTTCTAGGATATATTGTCTATTCTCCCGGGAGCTGGAAAACAATTTCCCCCAAAATTCTACCGGCAGACGGGTCTCATTGGCGGTGGAAATCAGTTCATCGAACGTTCCATTGAGAGATCGTTTTATTGACACGATATCTCACCGACAGGTTGTTTTTCAGTCAGGTATGATTAGCTTCTTTTTTTCGGTAACAAGTCACCCCAGAGTGTTGCCGCAAATGGCACGTAGGATTGTCCACGTGGGGTAACGTTTTTTGCAATGAGCCGTCGCAGAATGACACCGGGAAGCTGCGTGGACGGGTCTGCCTGCCAGTGACACGCCCGGAAAAAAATGTCCCTGCAGCGTGCAATTCGCGTAACGAGTGTCGGTGAAATGTCACTGTCGACGAAACGTGCCCATGAAACATGTATCCACGAAACATTGTCCCTGAAAAGTGTTTCCACGAAACGCCGAGAGAATAGAAAGTCATTCTACCGGCAGTTGTCGCATGATTTCAGACAGCTAATAGGAATCGGCTGCCGGCAGAATTTCGGGAAAAATATTGTCCTGACTGCAGGGAGAATAGACACTGCCTAATTCTATAAATAATGTGGAAACGTACCCGTAGAACAGCGGTCACTCGTTGCGAACGAGTAGGTTGCACTGCACTTACCATACACTTAGCGGACTTCAAAGATGTCTTCCGAGATATATGTCGATACGGGCACTGCAGAAAAACCCCACAAACAAAAAACGAGATGGAAGGGTTCCGTGAAGAATCAACATGTTGCGGTACAAGCTGACCTTTGCCGAACCAAACCACACCATAAGAATTTCTCTGACTTCTTTGGTACACTTCGAATACGTTGAAATTCACGCCAGCCACATAGGCCGCTGACGCAGTTCAGGGCGAGGGAAAGGAATGCTGGGGAGGAGGAAGCAGATAGGTTTCCGGAGAGGTGAGGAAAAAAAAACATTCTTCTCGTTCCAGCACTTCACCTGCATCCTGCTTCCTCAAGGTCTGCAGGGGGGTGAGCCCACAAAAGGCTTACCTTCAAGGGGCATTCGAACGATGAACACATCGAGAGGTTTTGTCAGCAAATACATTTGTGAGTTTGTCCCAAAGTGAATATTGCAGTGGATACTATGTGTGTGGTCTACCAAGCAGTGTCCTTCAGGCGGGTGCCGTGCTCCGCCTTATGTCCCGCTTGGAGACTATAGTCACGTGACCGCAACCGGAGACACGACTACCTTAAAATACGCATAGCGCCTACTCTGCTGTCCTTACAAAGCGAGCAGGTCAGCAGCACGAATGCTAATTTTCGGAGTCCCAAAGAAACTGTACAGCCTAAGTGTTAACCAAAAACGGAAAGTATGAAGATCCGATGTTTTACGCTATAACCCACAGTCTAAATTGACACGCAGAAATAACCGGGTCTTCTTTCCTGTGCACGATATCCACAAATAAACGGAAATCACAAAGAAAAAAATATTACTAAGAAATAATCTGTGCCGCAGATTTCGCAACACGCTGATGACATTTGTTTTTTCGCAAGGGTGGTGCACATGTAACAAAATCGGTACCATTTTCTAAACCATGTAATCATAAATGCAGAAAAGATGCAAAGATCTCCAAACTTAAGTTAGGAAACGCGAATCTAACACCTCGATGACAAAATATGGAGGGGTTCTTGGCTCGAAGTAGCTGACGACTTTAATACTCAGAATGATTAAAAAACGGACATATCAACAACAGCGCTTGCTTATTTGAGGAATTCACAGAACAGTGAGCTAATAGTACGTCCCTAAGGTGGCGCGCAACTAAGGAATAAGTAGTTAAACATTTGTGTCGGTTGTGAAAAAGTGTTTTTAATGTACATTTTGTCGTTCTCGAAGTGGGCGCCGACGGACATAACGCCGCTCCTTTCGCCCTTGTCGAGGTGAGTACTACGGTTGACAGTTTGTAACGACACGATATCGCGCTACGGACTCGTCTATATCGCCAACACCATTTACAATAATGAAAGCCTTCACATGGCCTCCTCTTCCTTCACGAAACGTCATCAGAGTCGGATGGCGCTAACTCGGCTTTTGAGCCCGAGCCCGACCTTGGACGCGCTGACTGGACACGGGCCCCAGACGAACACTGACACAGCACTCGTGCCCAATCTCAGGCCTCGATCGATCTGACTGTGAGGACGGTGCGATCACGGTACGGAGGCCTTCTGTCTCGGTGGCGTTCATATGGCCCGTATGCAGTCTCGAGAGAGCTGTTTTGAATGTCGGTGCTAGACAAAGCAACGACGCAGAAATTGCGACACGAGAGTCGACGGCGCCTCGATCTGGCCGACAGGGCTCGCTCTGCTGAAATGTGAGCGTGGAAATTTCGAGCACCGTTAGCTTGCTGATGTTGTAAGAGGCTGCTTTGTCGTTAAGAATACTCTGCCTTGCAAACGCCTGCGGAGCCGTTCCAGTGCTCGGCGCATCTCTTGCGCAGCATCGCAACCTTTCTGGCGCCTTACAGGCCAAGAGAGCCCGGAATATGTGCTGCAGTTCATTCTAAATTGAATCAAAGTAGACGCGAAGTAGTTGAACCGGTGCGACGAAGCATGTTGTGGAAAAGCAAAAAAAAAAAAGTATCTCGCAAATTCTTCCAGTTTCAGATGTGGCTGTTTGAGACAGGTGTAGCACGATTGCCCAGCTTGCAGAATCCCTGTCTCAAAAGCCCCGCGTCATTAGCCCCGCGTTTCGAAAAGCCCGCGCTCAATTCCCCCGTCCCGTTGTTCCCCCGTGTCAAAAACCCCGTACTCACTGCCCCCGTCCTACCCTCGTCGTGCTTCAAGCCCCATTGTTTCATGTCTCAACCATATTTGTTGAGGGTCTACGAAGGGTCTTTGAAGTGAAAAAACAAAACAACAAGGTTAACTCGAACCGCAGAAAATCTTAGAATGATGTAGGTACAAATGGCCAATTCCATAAATGTGCATACCCAGCGACTCACTCCGCTGCCATAAAAGTATACTCAGATGTAAAATTATAGACTTTGTCCACCTAGATGATACAACTATTTTTAGAACGACGTAAGAATGAAACATGGTGTTTGATGTTGCACGTAATAACAAAGCGCCATGATCTGCGGGTCAACAGTTCTGACAGAACCCACTTTATCAGAACTGTGAATCCACACGTGCTTCAGAGTGGACGAAATGTTTGGTTCAATGAATTATTCAGAAACAAATGTTACTCTAAATGTTTTGCCAGTGACCGATATTTTCTGTTGATCTTACCGCTAACGTCAAAAGACGTGAACGTGTACAGCGCACGGCTTAAGACCGGAAAGCTTTATACAGTTATTCCTTACTTGAGTCCAGGGAACGGCATTCTTACTTTACAGAAGCTCGCGTGCACACTTACTGTCTCTTAGATGAAAGCAGAAATCTCCGCCCTCACGTTCAGGACCCGGCCACATGGCACGGGGAATTCGCGTCATGGGCTTCTTGAATCTGGGGCTTTTAAAAGAGGGGCCGAAATGGCGTGGCGTGTTCCGCAGGGCGTTAGACACGGGGCTTTTGACATCGGGTGCTGTTGTGCACAAAACGTTTGATACATATGAATGCTGTAAATGTCATGGAGGGATGAATTTGCGGTCAATATTATTGCGTTCATTCGCTCGCTCTCTACACAAATGAACTGTCTCCTATTTATTGATTTTTGAGAGGCATTTTTTCTAAAGAGCTTCGTGACAACACCTGTCAAAGTGGTGCGGCCTAAGAGGCAGCATTCTTTGCACACTCACCACTTTGGTGCGTTGTAGTGAGGATTTAATTGATCCATGTAATTGCTATGCCAACCTCATCGTGCGGTAGGCAATTAGCGGAGCGCGAATGCTATTGATTGTAAACTGATGCCAGCGCTATATACATAGCGCGACATTAATAATGAAGAAAACATATGGTCACTGATAATGTCAAAACGGCAAGGGGGAGCTTCAGTTGTTTCGCACCCAGCGCGAGCGTCTCACCTTCGAAAACATCATGTCGTCTTGTGCCCCTCAAGCACGCACACTCAGCCAAAGCTCGGCGGAAGATGCGGAGCGCGTGCTGGAGGCAGGACGTTCGAAAGACACGCCCGGTAGTTGTCACTCTTTCAGTAACTATTCTGTTATTTTTCCCTTCCAATGAAAATTCTTTAATCAAACCTACTAGCCAGGTGGGAAGTGGAGCACAAACAAAAAATCGCTGATGTCGTATTCGCGCTTGTGTGTCGCGGAACAAATGAGCGATATTGTTAGCGCGAAAGTGACGTCGGCGCTAACATATTCGTATTTTCTTCTTAAAGAACAACGACGGGCACAATATTCTTCCACTTGTGGTAATGTTTCAAATTAACATATCTCAGGACAGTGGTGATTAAGTCAATAGCCTTCCAAATCTAAAGAAAAAAACAATAAAACGGTAATCGCTTGCTTGCGCTAACAGTGTTCGTGCGATGTACGTACTCCAACGCTGCCAACCACTCGCTCATGATGTTTCTCTCGCTGCTCGTCGTCATGCCAATGTTTCGACAACCCGATAAAAGTTTAAATTACGGTAGTCACCGCGGCCAAGCTGAAAATCAACTAGCACTGCTGACCAGGCGGCCAAGCTGAAAACAGCTAGTTTGTGGCTGGACTCTTGCCGGCCTTGTTTATGTTTCCGATGGCCAAGAAATTGCCAGTGGCCAAGCTCTTCAGATACTGGACAACCGTTGGCCGATCGAAGGTCACTTTTGGTGCTGCTTGGGCGTTCTCGATTATTGGTGCCATAAACCGCGTGACCCAAATCGAGCATCTGTAAACTCTGCAGTACACGCTCTCTAGGGCACGAGCAGACGACGCGTCGCCCGCCAAGCCCATGCGTTAACCTATCTGAGAGACTGAATTCCACAGAGTTTCCAACGACTCGATCTTGGTCACGTGGTTTATGGGTTGCCCTTGCAGTGCGAGGTGCGAGGATGTGAGGAAAGCGTTGATCGTCTGCAAACGTTTTCGCCTTTACTCCTGCCTTTCTCCTCGCCCCACGAGAACGCAGCGAATGCACACTCGCACACTTGCGACCGACCGCCACAGGAGGTGTCCGCCACTAAAGGACAAAAGCTCCCTTAGTATGAGATGGACCCCCTTTTCAATCTTGGCTCCAATCTGGCCCCAAAGAACGTGGCGCCCCCACCCTGAAGCAACGGCGGTGGAGAGCAACTTTCCTGACGGCGGCACCTATTGTATTTTAATCCCACCGAAAGGCACAGAGCGTAGATGATTTGCAGAAGCTGTGCATGATCGCCGCCATTACCGACCTTCAGTTTTTGTTTCATCTTATTCCTTTTACTTCACTTCATCATTACCATAGCAGTCAAGGTTATTGCCATTTTAGATTATAGTGTGTCCTTCTCCCTAGCATTGGCCTTTGTGGAGGCTCGTGAACGCCTGTTTCAGTGGACTGATTTCAATTCAGTTATTTTATTTTCTAATTTAGTTTTTAGAAATGCACATCACTATATCAGTAAGAGACGAAAATATCAGCAATGACGGCTGCAATCTGGCGCGTGGTCAAAGCGTCTATACAGGAAGCATTGTCCAGACGCCATGATTGAATGATGTCCGACGGAACTTGACGGCGAGAAAGGCTTTATACATACTCCTCGGGGATGCGCCGGCACCACCGAGGTTTTTATTTTCTTGAGTCAGCTTGGCCAATGACAAGGTCGAACAATAGTTTATTTAGTCAATGTAGTTATGTACTGTCATTTTCGTAAAGCCCTTTGTCGACCTATACAAAGATTAAGATAACTAAAATGCATGCTAAGTAGACATCAATCTCCGACTGGAAGTTGCTTTGCCCATTCTTTTTTGCTATAAGTGCGGAAAAGTAAGAATTCGTTCGCGTAAATTATAAATAAAAAAAAAAAAAAACACCTCTAACGTATTGGCTACACGAATGTGGCTATTTGCATCACAACATACATTTGACGACACATCCGCCTTCACCGAATCATGAAAGTACACTGCATACTCACCGGTATCCCATCTGCCGAATGAGGTCCTTGAAAATGTCAAACGGTTCCGAGCAGAAGGATCGGTACACAGCGGTGCCGTCCGGGTAGAAAGCGCCGTGCGGTTGATGCTACCCGCGAGATGGGAGGAAGTGAGTTTTATTAGAAAGAACGGGCAGGTTTGCTTCGCATGTAGAAAACAATTCGCGGCTGTGTCTTGACCATTCGATAGAACTGTGGGGGCTAAAATTGCGTTTTGCTAGGAACGTAGGCGACACCCACGCCTCTTTTGCGTTTCATTGTAAGGCCTGTCTGTCTATGCTGGAAAAAGCGGTGGAGAAACTGCATCGTTACGTCGCCGGTGGGAGGAGCCTAATCTCCATCGCCAACAAAGTACATCGGAAGAGAACTGCACCGTGACGTGTCCGGTGACGTCACCGAACTGTGGCGATTGAGTTGAAACTACATCGTTTTATTTCTCCCTACAGGGAATTTCGGAGAATCGCCGAGTGGGCTAGCGTACACCAGCTCGTAGCACGTGGAGCGAAAGCTCGCGCTGCAGAACCCAGGGATCCTTGGCTCAATCCCCACCCCTGCCCGTTTCGATCTGGATGAGCATCGTACCGGCGTGCGGTCCTGTATCACTACTGCGTGGTGCACGTTAAAAAGACACCAGGCTAGCAGTCGTACTGCACTGGCTAAATTGCTTATCTACAGTGGGTAACAATGTCGCCATGTTCAGGCAGACTAACCTGCTGCTGTATAAACTAACGACAAATTTGACTTTTTGACTTTGTTTGACTGCGTTAGTGCAACTTCTCTCGTGCTGCACGAGAAAGAAAAAAATGTTCCTTCGGGGGTTAAATTTTCGGTGAAGTAGGAAGCAAAAAAGAAGAAAAGAATATTTCCCTCAAGGTAGGTTCGTAGGAGAAGAGGAGGAAAGAGAAAATCAGTTGTTAGTCCCACGGTGTGTATGGTCTTTTCTTTATGTGTATGTTTATTCTAGTTGAGCTCGCCTTACCTGAAGTACAGGGTGTCACAAAAGAAAATTTACACGGTCTTTTTTACCGCAAAAATAAACTTGGCATCGCTGAACGCTCATTCTCCGCCCAAAGGTAGAGTTAGAGGTCACAACCAGATGCCAAAGTTTCAGCCCGATCCGATAACTTAATCAAAAGTTATAAGTGATTTTCTGAAAATTTCAATGGGAAAATGGAGCCCATTTTTGCCTGTTTTCGGTTTCTGGTGCCATAGAGCCCCATGTGTTTGAAAACTCCGTCGGCCGCCATTTTCCCATTGAATATTTCAGAAAACCACTTATAACTTTTGATTAAGTTATCGGATCGGGCTGAAACTTTGGCATCTGGTTGTGACCTTTAGCTCTACTTTTGGGCGGAGAATGAGCGTTCGGCGATGCCTAGTTTATTTTTGCGGTAGAAAAGACCGTGAAAATTTTCTTTTGTGACACCCTGTAGTTGCTTTAAAATAAAGTATATATATATCTCTCTCTAACTGAAGTATGAACCAACTAGCTCAATTTAAAGTCTTAAACCTGTTACCGTTGCTTGCTTAGCTTTTCGCTCAGCCAAATCGCTTATATGGGGTGCACTCAAATGAAAACACAATCGTGCTGAATAGTGTAAGTGTATTTAGAATATTTATAGATCACGCCGCTGAACTTGCATGGCTCGAAGAACTTCCTTTTTGTGAGCGCCTTTTCTGCTTGAGGTTGCTGGAAACACAGCCACTTCGATCCGAGGCAATCGATGATAGCGTTGGGGACATCAACAAGTATGCGACTCACAGAGCACTGCTGAACGCCAATGTTTTCGTCGCTCCCGACGGTTCCCTTGAAGCCGCCAGCGGCGTAGAAGCGTACAGCTGCGAGGACTTGTTGTTCAACCGTCAACACACGGGGCCCTTCGCTACGCCGCTGGAGCTTTGCCCGAAGCTGGTCGCACAGCCAGCGAGTCACCCCTTTGGTCAGCCGGTATTCGCCCACAAACCTCGCATCGCTCGTCTCGAAAGCATCCAGGTGATCTTTAAAAACTCGTTCCGCTGGCGAACCCAACAGTAGAGATGCATATGTTAGGGTCGCCATCTTTTACGATGCAGAACGATCTCCGGCTTCGTCTCGACCACCCATTTAACTGCATCGTCAAAGTGCATCGTGACGACATTTTGACGTCACCGCCAACTGCATCATTTTACGAGCATAGCTCAAAAACTACATAGGGAAGAACTACATTTCAAAGTCATGTCACGTGAATCCGAGAGAATAGCCAATCAGTGCCCGATGCAGTTTTCTACATCATTTAGTTTGCGTTCCAGCATAGATAGACTGTTCACACATACAGCGGAGCGCTAAGTCAGCGCTACGCGAGCGCTCGAAAGAGCGCTCGTGTAGCGCTTTCTAGCGTGTGACATAGTTCTAATATAGCGTGCGATTAGCGCTTTTGCAGTGCCTTGTTAGCGCTTCAGTAGCCCCTTGTTAGCCTTCTTGTCGCTCATTCACACTGGAAGCGGATCCGCGTTCGCAAAGCGGTTGCGAGCGCGGTTGTATAAAGATCCAGTACAATTGCACACGCACTTGATGTCATCGAGTGCGCGTGCAATTGTACTGTATCTTTATACAACCGCGTTCGCAACCGCTTTGCGAACGCGGATCCGCTTCCAGTGTGAATGAGCGGTTACTGCTGCGGATTAGCACGTGCACTGCGGTTCCGGTTCCTGTGGTTGGGTGAGCATCAGCAACACCGTGGCGGACATCTGGAACACTGAAATAGAAACGCGACAAATGCTGTTACATACGCAATTAGTGCTTATGTGTGTGGGCGGCTTAACGCCCAGAAGAGCCTTCTGGGTGCGCGAAATCTTTCGCCAAGATTCCGACGGGTACCCGGCGAAGCTTCTTCCCAGATTGATGGACCAACACACAGAAATCTTTCGAAGTGGTGATTATTTTTTAACTGCGTGTCTTTGAAACCAGGATCCTGCATGTCGAATAGAAAGTGATGAGGTCGTACCCAATCGATTATTCGATCAAAGTCCATGACTCTAGATTGTCTGCCCAACCGTTTGCTTGGGGAGCGATGCCAAAGAAAAAACAGCAACAACGAAATTGCCGTGCACGCGCTGTTCCGCAGCAACAAGCACGGTACATGGTCAGAATGAAGCGACGATGCTTGACGCGATGCTGCCCCACGAGCCAGCTGAGATTGGGACCGACAAAGCCCACGTGGTTGCGCAACGGGCCGAAGAAGTCCGCCAGTTCGCCCGTCTCTGGATTCAAGATCAGCGACGTGTTGACGCAGGGCGCTACAACCTTCGTCGTCACGACGTCCACTTTCAGCCCAGAGACAGTGTGGGTGTGGACACCTATTCGCCACCGCGGTCTCAGCGAGGAACTGTTAAAACGGTTCTTTGGAACCTACAAGGACGAAGCACCTACAAGGTACTTCGTCGACTCGGGGACCAGGGGCCCTATGTAGCGCTTTTTGGACTCCCACGGCGACTAGGGAGAAGGAAGTGACGTCAATAACGCAGCAAACGCAGATTGGATGCTGATTGGTGAGAGTCGCTGATGATGCATTTCCGTAGAAGAAAATAAAACTCACTTTATCGTTGTTTTCATCTGCGGAAATTCGTCATCAGCGACTCTCACCAACCAAAACCCAATCTGCGTTTGCTGCGTTGTTGACATCACTTCGTTCTCCCTAGTCGCCGTAAAAGTCCAAAAAACGCAACATAGGGCCCCTGAACTACGAGGTGATGTCCGGCGGAAGACGGACTTCATCACGTCGCCCTCCACGATTAAAAGTCGTGCGCCGAAAGGGGTACTACGCTCAATAGGACTGTGAACTGTGTTTCCGTGCTACACCGGATAGGACAGAGTTTTATGCCCGTGCCACACGGGCAACTCTAATGCCATTTACAACGAATGCCATTAATGTGATCGGCGAATCGGCTCGCAATCTGTCGCGCGTGGTATGCGCTACGCCCGGAGTGTCGCGCGCTGATTGGCCGTCCGCTCAAATGTCAGTCGTTGTAAATGGCATTCGAGTTGCCCGTGTGGCACGGGTATTACAAGCCTTCGTAGTTCGCCATTCGTTTTGTTTGATTTGCTGATTTGTGATTTGTTTAGCACACGTTGCGTGGAGGCGATGCGCTTACAAAGGGGGGAATAATACCACGCCCATGGCCGAGGGAGCGCGTGCGTGGCCGAATGGTTACCATGCTTGGCTATCGCGCGGGGGCTCCAGGTTTAATCCCAGGGAGCGGACTCCTCTTTTGTTTATTCGTTCAAGTTGACGTTCACGTAAGTTCGAGAACTTTGTCGTCTGTTCAAGTTACCAATGTTCTAAGCACCGAACGTTCTAGGCCGAATCTCGCAGAAACCAATTTTGGTACGAAAGGTGCTCCGCGTGGCAGTCCGTTTTCAGTGTCACTCCTGTACTGGTTCGTGCTACTCAGCCGACCTTCGACGCCAGCGATACTGCCCCTTTATATTCTTGAATTCAGCAAATGTTCGCCAAATTAAACGTTCAGTTTTACTTCATTAGTCGCCTCATCGTCTGTCACTCGTGACAGTATAGTCTGCAGGAGACCATCGGCGGTGAGTCATGATTAGCTCATAAGCCACCGGCGTCGTCGAGTAATAATTATTTCAGAATACTTAGCCCGAAGCCACCTTCGGCGGGGGATCTTACTACCCTTCTCAAGAAACCTCTATAATTTCATCGGTATTACAATATCGGTCACCTCCATACAGACGGGTATATCAGTTGCCGGTACATAAATAAAGGTCACCCGGTATCAAATACAGGGCACGCGGTATCGGAAATTGGGCGCCGACAGAGGTTTACTGGTCGCCGATAAAGGGATACAGGTAACGCCGGTACTGAAACAACTATTTTTGTTGGGCGTATCGGTACATTGTATAAATTATAATAAACACACCAAATAAACACAAAGACAAGAGAAGGACACAGACACAGCGCTGAATCACGACATTCGTCTTCTTTTTTTTCTACGCCTATATGAATAAAAAGAAAAAAAAACATAGGCCTGACATTTATGTACTGAGGTAGACAGGTTTAACTTCGGCGGCGAGTCATGCTTAGTCCATAAGCATGACTCGCCCGGCCCATGTTTTGCTTCCGAAAAGTGTTGTCATAGGAGTGGCGGAGTCCCTAAAGATCTTCAGGGCGCCCCTCCGACAAAAAGAAAACAAAAAAAAACCTTTCCTACAGACCAGTGAAAGTCCCGTAATTGCGCAACATTTTACATAAAATCAAGACGGTTGCTGATAGGTAGCGAGTACCAGTGGTCTTTTCAAACCTTTCAAAGTTATCTTGTTTGTGTGTTTCGATTTGAAGCTTATTACGTCCACTCACGCTGCGCGAGTAAAAACATAATTTTCAGTATTTTGCATGTGCGGTTTGAGCAGTACACCGAATGCGACTGTCATGTGGGAGGTTTATATAGCGCAGACGTGGAGGTGTGTAAAGCTAGAGCTAGGGAGCACTTCCTGACTTTGAGGGCTCCACCATCAAGACACTTAGCTGTACATTGAGATTAATGTGGATGTTCAGAACAGTAAGTGACATTGAACTTATGGCAAAACAGCATAAAACAAGATATTTATAAAGGGTTTTACATCCATATAAACCTGCGCGTTAAAGACTAGTACACAAGTGCAGAGTCCATTACAATTTTCAACCGGGAGTTTCACTTCATCAAAAGATTGGACCAATTTGTGTGAAGGACAATGCTACGAATGAGGGTGCAAACGAACTCATAGATGAAACACGCACTCGCGCCAGTAGCTTTAACAATGTTGTATACTAAGTATAAAACGGGCTATAGGTAAAGACATGTCCGGCTCGTGTTCGTAATTTTATGATTCTTCTTCCGTGCAGGAATATACGAGTAGAAACAGAAACAAAAGAAGTCGTATGTCGCGAGTCAGCGCTTTGTCTTTGTCCGCCTTGTCCTAGTGTTTCTTTGAGTTGCTTACTATTATTTAAATGCAGGTACAATGCTACGGTCGACAAATCATGACGTTTGGCTTACGCAGTTCGCGCCTACTTTGATAATTGCATGCGCCTCTCAAATGTCTCTATTCACTCTGTCCCTTCCGATTGCCAATGATACCAGTCTTACTGAAGATAGGTTTGCACGCACATCCATGACAATGCAATGGCAGATGCCCCCCTACAGCTCCCACCACTGATCGCAACGACAAGTCATGCCCCCGCAGTCTGTGATTAACACATCTGCCCGTCTGACCGACGTAGGCTTTTCCACACGTTAGCGGAATCGTGTACACAACTCCCACCTTGCAAATAACATATTGATTCGAATGCTTCACCGAGCTAACGGGGCCTTTGTCCTTCTTATCGCCAACTTTCCCGCATAGTTGCGCCAACTTACACGGAGTGGAAAAAAACAATGGCACATCGTACCTCAAGGCAACTTTTTCAAGTTGTGTGAAATTTTATGGAGATACGGTATTACGAGCGGTCTCTTATTTGGCCTTTCCCTCCGGGGACGGGGTACCCCCTTAAGTTGCTTTAACAAACCCTCCGCAACGCTCAATAAAACCGAAATTGGGAAACCTACCACTTTCAGTCTCTCAACCTGCCGGGCAAAACTATCGTTAACCACATAATGACATGACTTCTCGAGTGCAGCTTGTAGACAAGACGAGGCAATGCTTCTCTTGACCAGCTTAGAGTGCGATGAATCATATGAAAGAAGACCCTTCTTTCAGCGTGGGTAATAAGACCAGCAAACGTGGTTAGCAATGAATTCTAATCTCAAATCCAAAAATTGTAGGTAAGCCCCATTCTGAAGTTCGTGAGTGAAAGTGAGCCCCTCCGAATGATGTGTGAAAACTTCTAAAACAGATCTCACACGACATCTTCCCCCACTATGCCCCTCCACCTATAAA